>CM042261.1:1334279-1429279 GCA_023566225.1 Romanogobio albipinnatus | reverse complement strand
CTTTTTGAGCGGTGTGTGTATGTGTCATAGTCAGGTCATTCACAGTCAGCGCGTTCTCTTGTCTTTTTGAGTGGTGTGTGTGTGTGTGTGTGTGTGTGTGTCATAGTCAGGTCATTCACAGTCAGAGCGTTCTCTTGTGTTTTTGAGCGTGTGTGTGTGTCATAGTAAGGTCATTCACAGTCAGAGCGTTCTCTTGTGTTTTTGAGCATGTGTGTGTGTGTGTGTGTGTGTGTGTCATAGTCAGGTCATTCACAGTCAGTGCGTTCTCTTGTGTTTTTGAGCGTGTGTGTGAGTCATAGTCAGGTCATTCACAGTCAGAGCGTTCTCTTGTCTTTTTGAGAGGTGTGTGTGTGAGTCATAGTCAGGTCATTCACAGTCAGAGCGTTCTCTTGTCTTTTTGAGCGGTGTGTGTGTGTGTGTCATAGTCAGGTCATTCACAGTCAGAGCGTTCTCTTGTCTTTTTGAGCGTGTGTGTGTGTGTGTCATAGTCAGGCTATTCACAGTCAGAGCGTTCTCTTGTCTTTTTGAGCGGTGTGTGTGTGTGTCATAGTCAAGCCATTCACAGTCAGAACGTTCTCTTGTCTTTTTGAGTCGTGTGTGTGTGTGTGTGTGTGTGTGTGTGTGTGTGTCATAGGCTATTCACAGTCAGAGCATTCTCTTGTCTTTTTGAGTGGTGTGTGTGTGTGTGTGTGTCATAGGCTATTCACAGTCAGAGCGTTGTCTTGTCTTTTTGAGTGGTGTGTGTGTGTGTGTGTGTGTGTGTGTCACAGGCTATTCACAGTCAGAGCGTTCTCTTGTCTTTTTGAGTGGCGTGTGTGTGTGTGTCATAGGCCATTCACAGTCAGAGCGTTCTCTTGTCTTTTTGAGTGGTGTGTGTGTGTGTGTGTGTCATAGGCTATTCACAGTCAGAGCGTTCTCTTGTCTTTTTGAGCGTGTTTGTGTGTGTGTGTCATAGTCAGGCCATTCACAGTCAGAGCGTTCTCTTGTGTTTTTGAGCGTGTGTTTGTGTGTGTGTGTGTCATAGGCCATTCACAGTCAGAGCGTTCTCTTGTCTTTTTGAGTGGTGTGTGTGTGTGTGTGTGTGTGTGTGTGTGTGTGTGTGTGTGTGTGTGTGTGTGTGCGTGTATGTGTCATAGTCAGGTCATTCACAGTCAGAGCGTTCTCTTGTGTTTTTGAGCGTGTGTTTGTGTGTGTGTGTGTCATAGGCCATTCACAGTCAGAGCGTTCTCTTGTCTTTTTGAGTGGTGTGTGTGTGTGTGTGTGTGTGTGTGTGTGTGTGTGTGTGTGTGTGTGTGTGTGTGTGTGCGTGTGTGTGTGTGTCATAGTCAGGTCATTCACAGTCAGAGCGTTCTCTTGTCTTTTTGAGTGTGTGTGTGTGTGTCATAGTTAGGCCATTCACAGTCAGAGCGTTCTCTTGTCTTTTTGAGCGTGTGTGTGTGTGTGTGTGTGTGTGTCATAGTCAGGTCATTCACAGTCAGAGCGTTCTCTTGTGTTTTTGAGCATGTGTGTGTGTGTGTCATAGTTAGACAATTCACAGTCAGAGCGTTCTCTTGTGTTTTTGAGCATGTGTGTGTGTGTGTGTGTGTGTCATAGTTAGACAATTCACAGTCAGAGCGTTCTCTTGTGTTTTTGAGCGTGTGTGTGAGTCATAGTCAGGTCATTCACAGTCAGAGCGTTCTCTTGTCTTTTTGAGAGGTGTGTGTGTGTGTCATAGTCAGGTCATTCACAGTCAGAGCGTTCTCTTGTCTTTTTGAGCGGTGTGTGTGTGTGTGTGTCATAGTCAGGTAATTCACAGTCAGAGCGTTCTCTTGTCTTTTTGAGCGGTGTGTGTGTGTGTGTGTCATAGTCAGGTCATTCACAGTCAGAGCGTTCTCTTGTCTTTTTGAGCGGTGTGTGTGTGTGTGTGTCATAGTCAGGTCATTCACAGTCAGAGCCTTCTCTTGTCTTTTTGAGCGGTGTGTGTGTCATAGTCAGGTAATTCACAGTCAGAGCGTTCTCTTGTTTTTTTGAGTGGTGTGTGTGTGTGTCATAGTCAGGTCATTCCCCGTCAGCGCGTTCTCTTGTCTTTTTGAGCGGTGCGTGTCATAGTCAGGTCATTCACAGTCAGCGCGTTCTCTTGTCTTTTTGAGCGGTGTGTGTGTGTGTGTGTCATAGTCAGGTCATTCACAGTCAGAGCGTTCTCTTGTCTTTTTGAGCGGTGTGTGTGTCATAGTCAGGTCATTCACAGTCAGAGCGTTCTCTTGTCTTTTTGAGTGGTGTGTGTGTGTGTGTCATAGTCAGGTCATTCACAGTCAGAGCGTTCTCTTGTCTTTTTGAGCGGTGTGTGTGTGTGTGTGTGTGTCATAGTCAGGTCATTCACAGTCAGAGCGTTCTCTTGTTTTTTTGAGTGGTGTGTGTGTGTGTGTCATAGTCAGATCATTCACAGTCAGAGCGTTCTCTTGTTTTTTTGAGTGGTGTGTGTGTGTGTGTCATAGTCAGGTCATTCACAGTCAGAGCGTTCTCTTGTCTTTTTGAGCGGTGTGTGTGTGTGTGTGTGTCATAGTCAGGTAATTCACAGTCAGAGCGTTCTCTTGTCTTTTTGAGCGGTGTGTGTGTGTGTCATAGTCAGGTAATTCACAGTCAGAGCGTTCTCTTGTCTTTTTGAGCGGTGTGTGTGTGTGTCATAGTCAGGTAATTCACAGTCAGAGCGTTCTCTTGTCTTTTTGAGCGGTGTGTGTGTGTGTGTGTCATAGTCAGGTCATTCACAGTCAGAGCGTTCTCTAGTTTTTTTGAGTGGTGTGTGTGTGTGTGTCATAGTCAGGTCATTCACCGTCAGCGCGTTATCTTGTCTTTTTGAGCGGTGTGTGTGTGAATGTGTCATAGTCAGGTCATTCACAGTCAGCGCGTTCTCTTGTCTTTTTGAGCGGTGTGTGTGTGTGTCATAGTCAGGTCATTCACAGTCAGAGCGTTCTCTTGTCTTTTTGAGCGGTGTGTGTCATAGTCAGGTCATTCACAGTCAGTGCGTTCTCTTGTCTTTTTGAGCGGTGTGTGTGTGTGTCATAGTCAGGTCATTCACAGTCAGTGCGTTCTCTTGTCTTTTTGAGTGGTGTGTGTGTGTGTCATAGTCAGGTCATTCACAGTCAGTGCGTTCTCTTGTCTTTTTGAGTGGTGTGTGTGTGTGTCATAGTCAGGTCATTCACAGTCAGAGCGTTCTCTTGTCTTTTTGAGCGGTGTGTGTGTCATAGTCAGGTCATTCACAGTCAGTGCGTTCTCTTGTCTTTTTGAGCGGTGTGTGTGTCATAGTCAGGTCATTCACAGTGAGTGCGTTCTCTTGTCTTTTTGAGCGGTGTGTGTGTCATAGTCAGGTCATTCACAGTCAGAGCGTTCTCTTGTCTTTTTGAGCGGTGTGTGTGTCATAGTCAGGTCATTCACAGTCAGTGCGTTCTCTTGTCTTTTTGAGCGGTGTGTGTGTGTGTGTGTGTGTGTGTGTCATAGTCAGGTCATTCACAGTCAGCGCGTTCTCTTGTCTTTTTGAGCGGTGTGTGTGTGTGTCATAGTCAGGTCATTCACAGTCAGAGCGTTCTCTTGTCTTTTTGAGCGGTGTGTGTGTGTGTCATAGTCAGGTCATTCACAGTCAGTGCGTTCTCTTGTCTTTTTGAGTGGTGTGTGTGTGTGTCATAGTCAGGTCATTCACAGTCAGTGCGTTCTCTTGTCTTTTTGAGTGGTGTGTGTGTGTGTCATAGTCAGGTCATTCACAGTCAGAGCGTTCTCTTGTCTTTTTGAGCGGTGTGTGTGTCATAGTCAGGTCATTCACAGTCAGTGCGTTCTCTTGTCTTTTTGAGTGGTGTGTGTGTCATAGTCAGGTCATTCACAGTCAGTGCGTTCTCTTGTCTTTTTGAGCGGTGTGTGTGTCATAGTCAGGTCATTCACAGTCAGAGCGTTCTCTTGTCTTTTTGAGCGGTGTGTGTGTCATAGTCAGGTCATTCACAGTCAGAGCGTTCTCTTGTCTTTTTGAGTGGTGTGTGTGTGTGTCATAGTCAGGTCATTCACAGTCAGTGCGTTCTCTTGTCTTTTTGAGCGGTGTGTGTGTCATAGTCAGGTCATTCACAGTCAGAGCGTTCTCTTGTCTTTTTGAGTGGTGTGTGTGTGTGTCATAGTCAGGTCATTCACAGTCAGTGCGTTCTCTTGTCTTTTTGAGTGGTGTGTGTGTGTGTCATAGTCAGGTCATACACAGTCAGCGTATTCTCTTGTCTTTTTGAGCGGTGTGTGTGTGAGTGTGTGTCATAGTCAGGTCATTCACAGTCAGCGCGTTCTCTTGTCTTTTTGAGTGGTGTGTGTGTGTGTCATAGTCAGGTCATTCACAGTCAGTGCGTTCTCTTGTCTTTTTGAGTGGTGTGTGTGTGTGTCATAGTCAGGTCATTCACAGTCAGAGCGTTCTCTTGTCTTTTTGAGCGGTGTGTGTGTCATAGTCAGGTCATTCACAGTCAGTGCGTTCTCTTGTCTTTTTGAGTGGTGTGTGTGTCATAGTCAGGTCATTCACAGTCAGTGCGTTCTCTTGTCTTTTTGAGCGGTGTGTGTGTCATAGTCAGGTCATTCACAGTCAGAGCGTTCTCTTGTCTTTTTGAGCGGTGTGTGTGTCATAGTCAGGTCATTCACAGTCAGAGCGTTCTCTTGTCTTTTTGAGTGGTGTGTGTGTGTGTCATAGTCAGGTCATTCACAGTCAGTGCGTTCTCTTGTCTTTTTGAGCGGTGTGTGTGTCATAGTCAGGTCATTCACAGTCAGAGCGTTCTCTTGTCTTTTTGAGTGGTGTGTGTGTGTGTCATAGTCAGGTCATTCACAGTCAGTGCGTTCTCTTGTCTTTTTGAGTGGTGTGTGTGTGTGTCATAGTCAGGTCATACACAGTCAGCGTATTCTCTTGTCTTTTTGAGCGGTGTGTGTGTGTGTGTGTGTCATAGTCAGGTCATTCACAGTCAGCGCGTTCTCTTGTCTTTTTGAGTGGTGTGTGTGTCATAGTCAGGTCATTCACAGTCAGCGCGTTCTCTTGTCTTTTTGAGTGGTGTGTGTGTCATAGTCAGGTCATTCACAGTCAGAGCGTTCTCTTGTCTTTTTGAGCGTGTGTGTGTGTGTGTCATAGTCAGGTCATTCACAGTCAGAGCTTTCTCTTGTGTTTTTGAGCGTGTGTGTGAGTCATAGTCAGGTCATTCACAGTCAGAGCGTTCTCTTGTCTTTTTGAGCGGTGTGTGTGTGTGTGTCATAGTCAGGTCATTCACAGTCAGTGCGTTCTCTTGTCTTTTTGAGCGGTGTGTGTGTCATAGTCAGGTCATTCACAGTCAGAGCGTTCTCTTGTCTTTTTGAGCGGTGTGTGTGTCATAGTCAGGTCATTCACAGTCAGAGCGTTCTCTTGTCTTTTTGAGCGGTGTGTGTGTCATAGTCAGGTCATTCACAGTCAGAGCGTTCTCTTGTCTTTTTGAGCGGTGTGTGTGTCATAGTCAGGTCATTCACAGTCAGAGCGTTCTCTTGTCTTTTTGAGCGGTGTGTGTGTCATAGTCAGGTCATTCACAGTCAGAGCGTTCTCTTGTCTTTTTGAGCGGTGTGTGTGTCATAGTCAGGTCATTCACAGTCAGAGCGCTCTCTTGTCTTTTTGAGTGGTGTGTGTGTGTGTCATAGTCAGGTCATTCACAGTCAGTGCGTTCTCTTGTCTTTTTGAGCGGTGTGTGTGTCATAGTCAGGTCATTCACAGTCAGAGCGTTCTCTTGTCTTTTTGAGTGGTGTGTGTCTGTGTCATAGTCAGGTCATTCAAAGTCAGAGCGTTCTCTTGTCTTTTTGAGCGGTGTGTGTGTGTCATAGTCAGGTCATTCACAGTCAGAGCGTTCTCTTGTCTTTTTGAGCGGTGTGTGTGTGTGTCATAGTCAGGTCATTCACAGTCAGTGCGTTCTCTTGTCTTTTTGAGTGGTGTGTGTGTGTGTCATAGTCAGGTCATTCACAGTCAGTGCGTTCTCTTGTCTTTTTGAGTGGTGTGTGTGTGTGTCATAGTCAGGTCATTCACAGTCAGAGCGTTCTCTTGTCTTTTGGAGTGGTGTGTGTGTCATAGTCAGGTCATTCACAGTCAGAGCGTTCTCTTGTCTTTTTGAGCGGTGTGTGTGTCATAGTCAGGTCATTCACATTCAGTGCGTTCTCTTGTCTTTTTGAGCGGTGTGTGTGTCATAGTCAGGTCATTCACAGTCAGAGCGTTCTCTTGTCTTTTTGAGCGGTGTGTGTGTCATAGTCAGGTCATTCACAGTCAGAGCGTTCTCTTGTCTTTTTGAGTGGTGTGTGTGTGTGTCATAGTCAGGTCATTCACAGTCAGTGCGTTCTCTTGTCTTTTTGAGCGGTGTGTGTGTCATAGTCAGGTCATTCACAGTCAGAGCGTTCTCTTGTCTTTTTGAGTGGTGTGTGTGTGTGTCATAGTCAGGTCATTCACAGTCAGTGCGTTCTCTTGTCTTTTTGAGTGGTGTGTGTGTGTCAAGTCAAGTCAACTTTATTTATATAGCGCTTTTAACAATGTAGATTGTTTCAAAGCAGCTTTACAGTGTTAAACAGCAAAATAATGCAGCCTAATTTTATTCAGCTGTATAGCCATTTGATGTCATCAGTTCATTTCAATTTCCATACGGTGACAGTGTGGGCTTTAGATCAATAATTAGATCAGTAATTTAGTTTACATGGTTAAATTAGTTTATTAATTAGATTTATTTCGATGTTTAGTTGAAAAATATAGTGTCCCCAACTGAGCACGCCAAGCCAGAGGCAACAGTGGCAAGGAAACCAAAACCCCATTAGGTGACCTAATGGAGAAAAATAAACCTTGGGAGAAACCAGGCTCAGTCGGGGTGCCAGTTCTCCTCTGGCCAATTTACAAACAACGTATTATTATTATTATTCTGGCTGCTTTACAGGTCAGAGGTCATAATAGATCGGAATATTCAAAGGACCGGAGGCAACACGCTGGAGACGGGTTTATTGAGGATGATGTTGATTAAATAATTATTAAAGTGCAATATTCGAATGATCGGAGGCAACACGCTGGAGACGGGTTTATTGCGGATGACATATCGATTTAAGTATTATTTAATGATAATATTCGAACAATCGGAGTCATCACGCTGGTGACGGGTTTATTTAGATGCCGTGTCGATGAGGCAGTTGCAGGGGGAGGATAATTGACACGGTCTCTGCAGACACTTCGGGGTCCTGTGTTGGTCTTCTCTGGTCCACCATCTGATTAGGATACGGCTCAGATCTGGCTGACTGCAGTAAACCTCGGGATAAAACAGAGAGAATATCATTAGCGTAGATGCCATTCTTCTGATGATGTAACGAGTACATCAGGTGTTATGGGAAGTGTTCCCGGTTCCGGCTGACCTAGTTAATGCAGCCTAACAATCAATTAATTGATAAAGTGTTTTATGTGTATGCCACAGTAAAGAGATGTGTTTTTAGTCTAGATTTAAACTGACAGAGTGTGTCTGCTTCCCGAACAGTGCTAGGAAGACTGTTCCAGAGTTTAGGAGCTAAATAGGAAAAGGATCGACCGCCTGCAATTGATTTGGATATTCTCGGTATTAACAACTGGCCAGAATTTAGAGATCGCAGTAGACGTGATGGAGTATAATATGTTAAGAGCTCGCTCAAGTATTGGGGAGCTAAACCATTTAGTGCTTTGTAAGTAATAAGCAAGATTTTAAAATGTATGCGATGTTTAATAGGTAGCCAGTGCAATGTTGACAGAACTGGGCTAATATGGTCATACTTCCTGGTTCTAGTAAGTACTCGAGCTGCTGCGTTTTGGACCAGCTGGAGTTTATTTATTAAGCGAGCAGGGCAACCACCCAATAGAGCATTACAATAATCTAGCCTTGAGGTCATGAACGCATGAACTAACTGTTCAGCATTTTGCATTGAGAGCATGTGCCGTAATTTTGATATATTTTTAAGATGGTAGAAAGCAGTTTTACAGATGCTAGAAACGTGGCTTTCAAACGAAAGATTGGTATCAAAGAGCACACCCAGGTTCCTCACTGACGACGAAGACTTGACAGAGCAGCCATCAAGTGTTAGACAGTATTCTAGGTTACTACTTGTGGAGCTTTTTTGTCCAATAATTAAAAATTCAGTTTTTTCTGAATTGAGTTGCAGGAAATTACCAGTCATCCAATGTTTTATGGCGGCTATGCATTCCGTTAATCTTGTGAATTGGTACATTTCTTCAGGGCGTGAAGAAATATAGAGCTGAGTATCGTCAGCATAACAATGAAAACTAATGCCATGCTTCCTAATAATATCTCCCAGTGGTAGCATGTACAGGGTGAAGAGTAACGGTCCTAGCACTGAGCCTTGTGGTACTCCATACTGAACTTGCGATCGGTGTGACATCTCTTCATTTACTGCTACAAACTGATAACGGTCGCATAGGTATGATTTAAACCATGATAAAGCAATTCCACTAATACCTACATAATTTTCGAGTCTATTCAAAAGAATGTTGTGGTCGATGGTATCAAATGCAGCGCTAAGATCGAGTAACACTAATAGAGAGATACAGCCACGATCGGATGATAAGAGTAAATCATTTGTAACTCTGATGAGAGCAGTCTCAGTACTATGATACGGTCTAAATCCTGACTGGAAATCCTCACAGATACCATTTCTTTCTAAAAAGGAACATAATTGTGAAGACACTGCCTTTTCAAGTATTTTTGACAGAAAGGGTAGATTTGAGATTGGTCTATAATTGACTAATTCTGTAGGATCAAGTTGCGGTTTTTTAATAAGTGGTTTAATAATAGCCAACTTAAAAGTTTTCGGTACATATCCTAATGACAAAGATGAATTAATGATATTAAGAAGAGGATCTTTGACCTCTGGTAGCATCTCTTTTAATAGCCTAGTCGGTACAGGGTCAAGCATACATGTTGTTGATTTTGATGATTTAACGAGTTTAGCCAATTCTTCTTCTCCTATAGCAGTGAATGAGTGTAATTTTTCCTCAGTGACACTACAATGCTCTGTCTGATGTGATACTGCAGTAGACGGCTGCATGGTTAAAATTTTCTTCCTAATATTATCAATTTTACATGTGAAGAAGTTCATAAAGTCATTACTGCTGTGCTGTTTACAATCATCAGAAGTTGAAGCTTTATTTTTGGTTAATTTAGCCACTGTATCGAATAAATACCTTGGGTTGTGTTTGTTTTCTTCCAAGAGAGTTGAGAAATAAGCGGATCTAGCAGTTTTTACGGCCTTTCTGTATGCGATCATGTGCTCTTTCCACGAATTTCGAAAGACCTCTAGTTTTGTTTTCTTCCAGCTGCGCTCCATTTTTCTGGCTGCTGTTTTAAGGGCCCGGGTGTGCTCGTTGTACCACGGCGTTGGACTATTTTCTTTAATCTTCTTTAAGCGCAGAGGAGCAACTGTGTCTAAAGTACTGGAAAAGAGAGAGTCAATAGTTTCTGTTGCAACATCGAGTTCTTCTATGCTATCTGGGTTGCTGAGGAGATGATACTGATGAGGAAGAGTATTTAAAAAGCAATCTTTAGTAGCGGCAGTGATTGTCCTGCCATTTTTGAAACGAGGGGGCGGCTTTGCAACTTTAGCTAAATTAAGTATACAAGATACTAAGTAATGATCTGAGATGTCATCGCTCTGCTGCAGAATTTCAACGGTATCAACATTAATTCCATGTGACAATATTAGGTCTAAAGTATTATTATGGCGATGAGTGGGTCCTGACACGTGTTGCCTAACTCCAATAGAGTTTAGTGTATCTTTAAATGCTAATCCTAATACGTCTTTTTCGTTGTCTACATGGATATTAAAATCACCAACAATTAGTACTTTATCTACGGCCAGTACTAATTCTGATAGAAAGTCAGCAAATTCTTTGATAAAGTCTGTATTATGCCCTGGTGGCCTGTATACAGTAGCTAACACCAATGTTGAACGGGTTTTGTCATGTACACTACATAGCGTTACATAAAGCACCAAAACTTCGAAGGAATTATATTTGAAACTAGACTTCTGATTAATACTGAAGATATTATTACAAATTACAGCAACCCCTCCCCCTTTACCTTTCAGACGCGGCTCATGTTTATAACAATAATCTTGGGGGGTGGACTCATTTAAGGTAATGTAGTCTTCAGGTTTTAGCCAGGTTTCTGTCAAACACAGCACATCAAGATTATTATCTTTAATAATATCATTAACAATAAGCGCTTTTGGGGAAAGGGATCTAATATTCAGCAACCCAAGCTTTATCAATTGTTCATCTGTATTATTTCTTTTGTTTATTTGTTGGACATCAATTAAATTTTTACTGTTGAATGGTTTTGATGTTTTTTTGTATTTACTAATTCGGGGAACAGACACAGTCTCTATATGATAATATCTCGGTGAAAGAGTCTCTATGTGCTGGGATTTATCTGACTCCGGGGTGTGTGTCATAGTCAGGTCATACACAGTCAGCGTGTTCTCTTTTCTTTTTGAGCGGTGTGTGTGTGTGTGTGTGTGTCATAGTCAGGTCATTCACAGTCAGAGCGTTCTCTTGTCTTTTTGAGTGGTGTGTGTGTCATAGTCAGGTCATTCACAGTCAGTGCGTTCTCTTGTCTTTTTGAGCGTGTGTGTGTGTGTGTCATAGTCAGGTCATTCACAGTCAGAGCGTTCTCTTGTCTTTTTGAGCGTGTGTGTGTGTGTGTCATAGTCAGGTCATTCACAGTCAGAGCGTTCTCTTGTCTTTTTGAGCGTGTGTGTGTGTGTGTCATAGTCAGGTCATTCACAGTCAGAGCGTTCTCTTGTCTTTTTGAGCGGTGTGTGTGTGTGTGTGTGTGTGTCATAGTCAGGTAATTCACAGTCAGAGCGTTCTCTTGTCTTTTTGAGCGGTGTGTGTGTGTGTGTGTCATAGTCAGGTCATTCACAGTCAGAGCGTTCTCTTGTCTTTTTGAGCGGTGTGTGTGTCTGTGTGTGTCATAGTCAGGTCATTCACAGTCAGAGCGTTCTCCTGTTTTTTTGAGTGGTGTGTGTGTGTGTGTCATATTCAGGTCATTCACCGTCAGCGTGTTCTCTTGTCTTTTTGAGCGGTGTGTGTGTGTGTGTCATAGTCAGGTCATTCACAGTCAGCGCGTTCTCTTGTCTTTTTGAGTGGTGTGTGTGTGTGTCATAGTCAGGTCATTCACCGTCAGCGTGTTCTCTTGTCTTTTTGAGCGGTGTGTGTGTGTGTGTGTCATAGTCAGGTCATTCACAGTCAGAGCGTTATCTTGTCTTTTTGAGCGTGTGTGTGTGTTTGTGTGCGTGTCATAGTCAGGTCATTCACAGTCAGAGCGTTCTCTTGTCTTTTTGAGCGTGTATGTGTGTGTCATAGTCAGGCTATTCACAGTCATAGCGTTCTCTTGTCTTTTTGAGGTGTGTGTGTGTGTGTCATAGTCAGGCTATTCACAGTCAGAGCGTTCTCTTGTCGTTTTGAGCATGTGTGTGTGTGTCATAGTCAGGCTATTCACAGTCATAGCGTTCTCTTGTCTTTTTGAGGTGTGTGTGTGTGTGTCATAGTCAGGCTATTCACAGTCATAGCGTTCTCTTGTCTTTTTGAGCGTGTGTGTGTGTTTGTGTGTGTGTGTGTCATAGTCTGGTCATTCAGTCAGCGCGTTCTCTTGTCTTTTTGAGCGGTGTGTGTGTGTGTGTGTGTGTGTCATAGTCAGGCTATTCACAGTCAGAGCGTTCTCTTGTCTTTTTGAGCGGTGTGTGTGTGTGTCATAGTCAGGTCATTCACAGTCAGAGCGTTCTCTTGTGTCTTTGAGCGGTGTGTGTGTCAAAGTCAGGTCATTCACAGTCAGAGCGTTCTCTTGTCTTTTTGAGCGGTGTGTGTGTGTGTGTGTGTGTGTGTGTGTCATAGTCAGGCTATTCACAGTCAGAGCGTTCTCTTGTCTTTTTGAGCGGTGTGTGTGTGTGTTTGTGTGTGTCATAGTCAGGTCATTCACAGTCAGAGCGTTCTCTTGTCTTTTTGAGCGGTGTGTGTGTGTGTGTGTGTCATAGTCAGGTCATTCACAGTCAGAGCGCTCTCTTGTGTTTTTGAGCGGTGTGTGTGTGTGTGTGTGTCATAGTAAGGTAATTCGCAGTCAGAGCGTTCTCTTGTGTTTTTGAGCGGTGTGTGTGTGTGTCATAGTCAGGTCATTCAGTCAGCGCATTCTCTTGTCTTTTTGAGTGTGTGTGTGTGTGTGTGTGTCATAGTCAGGTCATTCACAGTCAGAGCGTTCTCTTGTCTTTTTGAGCAGTGTGTGTGTGTGTGTGTGTCATAGTCAGGTCATTCACAGTCAGAGCGTTCTCGTGTTTTTGAGCGTGTGTGTGTGTGTGTCATAGTCAGGTCATTCACAGTCAGAGCGTTCTCTTGTGTTTTTGAGCGTGTGTGTGTGTGTGTGTGTGTGTGTCATAGTCAGGTTATTCACAGTCAGAGCGTTCTCTTGTCTTTTTAAATGTGTGTGTGTGTGTGTCATAGTCAGGTCATTCACAGTCAGAGCGTTCTCTTGTGTTTTTGAGCGTGTGTGTGTGTGTGTCATAGTCAGGTCATTCACAGTCAGAGCGTTCTCTTGTCTTTTTGAGCGGTGTGTGTGTGTGTGTGTGTGTGTGTGTGTGAAATAGTCAGGTCATTCACAGTCAGAGCGTTCTCTTGTGTTTTTGAGCGTGTGTGTGTGTGTGTGTGTCATAGTCAGGTTATTCACAGTCAGAGCGTTCTCTTGTCTTTTTAAATGTGTGTGTGTGTGTGTCATAGTCAGGTCATTCACAGTCAGAGCGTTCTCTTGTCTTTTTAAATGTGTGTGTGTGTGTGTCATAGTCAGGTCATTCACAGTCAGAGCGTTCTCTTGTGTTTTTGAGCGTGTGTCTGTGTGTGTCATAGTCAGGTCATTCACAGTCAGAGCGTTCTCTTGTCTTTTTGAGCGGTGTGTGTGTGTGTGTGTGTGTGTGTGTGTCATAGTCAGGTTATTCACAGTCAGAGCGTTCTCTTGTCTTTTTAAATGTGTGTGTGTGTGTGTGTCATAGTCAGGTCATTCACAGTCAGAGCGTTCTCTTGTGTTTTTGAGCGTGTGTGTGTGTGTGTGTGTGTGTGTGTGTGTGTGTGTGTGTGTGTGTGTGTGTGAAATAGTCAGGTCATTCACAGTCAGAGCGTTCTCTTGTCTTTTTGAGCGGTGTGTGTGTGTGTGTGTGTCATAGTCAGGTCATTCACAGTCAGACCGTTCTCTTGTCTTTTTGAGTGGTGTGTGTGTGTGTGTGTGTGTGTGTGTGTGTGTGTGTGTGTGTGTGTGAAATAGTCAGGTCATTCACAGTCAGAGCGTTCTCTTGTCTTTTTGAGCGGTGTGTGTGTGTGTGTGTGTCATAGTCAGGTCATTCACAGTCAGAGCGTTCTCTTGTCTTTTTGAGCGGTGTGTGTGTGTGTGTGTGTGTGTGTGTGTGTGTGTGTGTGTGTGTGTGTGTGTGTGTGTGTGTGTGTGTGTGTGTGTGTGTGTGTGTGTGTGTGTGAAATAGTCAGGTCATTCACAGTCAGAGCGTTCTCTTGTCTTTTTGAGCGGTGTGTGTGTGTGTGTGTGTCATAGTCAGGTCATTCACAGTCAGACCGTTCTCTTGTCTTTTTGAGTGGTGTGTGTGTGTGTGTGTGTGTGTGTGTGTGTGTGTGTGTGTGTGTGTGTGAAATAGTCAGGTCATTCACAGTCAGAGCGTTCTCTTGTCTTTTTGAGCGGTGTGTGTGTGTGTGTGTGTCATAGTCAGGTCATTCACAGTCAGACCGTTCTCTTGTCTTTTTGAGCGGTGTGTGTGTGTGTGTCATAGTCAGGTCATTCACAGTCAGACCGTTCTCTTGTCTTTTTGAGTGGTGTGTGTGTGTGTGTGTGTGTGTGTGTCATAGTCAGGTCATACACAGTCAGAGCGTTCTCTTGTCTTTTTGAGCGGTGTGTGTGTGTGTGTCATAGTCAGGTCATTCACAGTCAGAGCGTTCTCTTGTCTTTTTGAGCGGTGTGTGTGTGTGTGTGTGTGTGTCACAGTCAGGTCATTCACAGTCAGAGCGTTCTCTTGTCTTTTTGAGCGGTGAGTGTGTGTGTGTCATAGTCAGGTCATTCACAGTCAGAGCGTTCTCTTGTCTTTTTGAGCGGTGTGTGTGTCTGTGTGTGTCATAGCCAGGTCATTCACAGTCAGAGCGTTCTCTTGTCTTTTTGAGCGGTGAGTGTGTGTGTGTCATAGTCAGGTCATTCACAGTCAGAGCGTTCTCTTGTCTTTTTGAGCGGTGTGTGTGTCTGTGTGTGTCATAGTCAGGTAATTCACAGTCAGAGCGTTCTCTTGTCTTTTCGAGCAGTGTGTGTGTGTGTGTCATAGTCAGGTCATTCACAGTCAGAGCGTTCTCTTGTCATTTTGAGCGGTGTGTGTGTGTGTCATATTCAGTTCACTCACAGTCAGAGTGTTCTCTTGTCTTTTTGAGCGGTGTGTGTGTCTGTGTGTGTCATAGTCAGGTAATTCACAGTCAGAGCGTTCTCTTGTCTTTTTGAGCGGTGAGTGTGTGTGTGTCATAGTCAGGTCATTCACAGTCAGAGTGTTCTCTTGTCTTTTTGAGCGGTGTGTGTGTCTGTGTGTGTCATAGCCAGGTCATTCACAGTCAGAGCGTTCTCTTGTCTTTTTGAGCGGTGAGTGTGTGTGTGTCATAGTCAGGTCATTCACAGTCAGAGCGTTCTCTTGTCTTTTTGAGCGGTGTGTGTGTCTGTGTGTGTCATAGTCAGGTAATTCACAGTCAGAGCGTTCTCTTGTCTTTTTGAGCAGTGTGTGTGTGTGTGTGTCATAGTCAGGTCATTCACAGTCAGAGTGTTCTCTTGTCTTTTTGAGCGGTGTGTGTGTGTGTGTGTCATAGTCAGGTCATTCACAGTCAGACCGTTCTCTTGTCTTTTTGAGCGGTGTGTTTGTGTGTGTGTGTGTGTGTGTCATAGTCTGGTCATTCAGTCAGCGCGTTCTCTTGTCTTTTTGAGCGGTGTGTGTGTGTGTGTGTGTGTGTCATAGTCAGGCTATTCACAGTCAGAGCGTTCTCTTGTGTCTTTGAGCGCTTTGCGTGTGTGTGTGTCATAGTCAGGTCATTCACAGTCAGAGCGTTCTCTTGTCTTTTTGAGCGGTGTGTGTGTGTGTGTCATAGTCAGGCTATTCACAGTCAGAGCGTTCTCTTGTCTTTTTGAGCGGTGTTTGTGTGTGTGTCATAGTCAGGCTATTCACAGTCAGAGCGTTCTCTTGTCTTTTTGAGCGGTGTTTGTGTGTGTGTGTCATAGTCAGGTCATTCACAGTCAGAGCGTTCTCTTGTCTTTTTGAGCGGTGTGTGTGTGTGTGTCATAGTCAGGCCATTCACAGTCAGAGCGCTCTCTTGTGTTTTTGAGCGGTGTGTGTGTGTGTGTGTGTGTGTGTCATAGTCAGGTCATTCACAGTCAGAGCGTTCTCTTGTCTTTTTGAGCGGTGTGTGTGTGTCATAGTCAGGTCATTCACAGTCAGCGCGTTCTCTTGTCTTTTTGAGCGGTGTGTGTGTGTGTGTGTGTATGTCATAGTCAGGTCATTCACAGTCAGAGCGCTCTCTTGTGTTTTTGAGCGGTGTGTGTGTGTGTGTCATAGTAAGGTAATTCGCAGTCAGAGCGCTCTCTTGTGTTTTTGAGCGGTGTGTGTGTGTGTCATAGTCAGGTCATTCAGTCAGCGCATTCTCTTGTCTTTTTGAGTGTGTGTGTGTATGTGTCATAGTCAGGTAATTCAAAGTCAGAGCGTTCTCTTGTCTTTTTGAGCATGTGTGTGTGTGTGTGTGTGTGTGTGTGTGTCATAGTCAGGTCATTCACAGTCAGAGCGTTCTCTTGTCTTTTTGAGCGGTGTGTGTGTGTGTGTGTGTGTGTCATAGTCAGGTAATTCACAGTCAGAGCGTTCTCTTGTCTTTTTGAGCATGTGTGTGTGTGTGTGTGTGTGTGTGTGTGGGTGTGTCATAGTCAGGTCATTCACAGTCAGAGCGTTCTCTTGTCTTTTTGAGCGTGTGTGTGTGTGTGTGTGTGTCATAGTCTGGTCATTCAGTCAGCGCGTTCTCTTGTCTTTTTGAGCGGTGTGTGTGTGTGTGTCATAGTCAGGTCATTCAGTCAGCGCGTTCTCTTGTCTTTTTGAGCGGTGTGTGTGTGTGTGTGTCATAGTCAGGTCATTCACAGTCAGAGCGTTCTCTTGTCTTTTTGAGCGGTGTGTGTGTGTGTGTCATAGTCAGGTCATTCACAGTCAGCTCGTTCTCTTGTCTTTTTGAGCGTGTGTGTGTGTGTGTGTGTCATAGTCAGGTCATTCAGTCAGCGCGTTCTCTTGTCTTTTTGAGCGGTGTGTGTGTGTGTGTCATAGTCAGGTCATTCACAGTCAGCGCGTTCTCTTTTCTTTTTGAGCGGTGTGTGTGTGTCATAGTCAGGTCATTCAGTCAGCGCGTTCTCTTGTCTTTTTGAGCGGTGTGTGTGTGTGTGTGTCATAGTCAGGTCATTCAGTCAGCGCGTTCTCTTGTCTTTTTGAGCGGTGTGTGTGTGTGTGTGTCACAGTCAGGTCATTCAGTCAGCGCGTTCTCTTGTCTTTTTGAGCGGTGTGTGTGTGTATGTGTCATAGTCAGGTCATTCACAGTCAGCGCGTTCTCTTGTCTTTTTGAGCGGTGTGTGTGTGTGTGTCATAGTCAGGTCATTCACAGTCAGAGCGTTCTCTTGTCTTTTTGAGCGGTGTGTGTGTGTGTGTCATAGTCAGGTCATTCACAGTCAGCGCGTTCTCTTTTCTTTTTGAGCGGTGTGTGTGTGTCATAGTCAGGTCATTCAGTCAGCGCGTTCTCTTGTCTTTTTGAGCGGTGTGTGTGTGTGTGTGTCATAGTCAGGTCATTCAGTCAGCGCGTTCTCTTGTCTTTTTGAGCGGTGTGTGTGTGTGTGTGTCACAGTCAGGTCATTCAGTCAGCGCGTTCTCTTGTCTTTTTGAGCGGTGTGTGTGTGTATGTGTCATAGTCAGGTCATTCACAGTCAGAGCGTTCTCTTGTGTTTTTGAGCGGTGTGTGTGTGTATGTGTCATAGTCAGGTCATACACAGTCAGAGCGTTCTCTTGTGTTTTTGAGCGTGTGTGTGTGTCATAGTCAGGTCATTCACAGTCAGAGCGTTCTCTTGTGTTTTTGAGCGTGTGTGTGTGTATGTGTCATAGTCAGGTCATTCACAGTCAGAGCGTTCTCTTGTGTTTTTGAGCGTGTGTGTGTGTCATAGTCAGGTCATTCACAGTCAGAGCGTTCTCTTGTGTTTTTGAGCGTGTGTGTGTGTATGTGTCATAGTCAGGTCATTCACAGTCAGAGCGTTCTCTTGTGTTTTTCAGCGTGTGTGTGTGTGTGTCATAGTCAGGTCATTCACAGTCAGAGCGTTCTCTTGTCTTTTTAAATGTGTGTGTGTGTATGTGTCATAGTCAGGTCATTCACAGTCAGAGCGTTCTCTTGTGTTTTTGAGTGGTGTGTGTGTGTGTCATAGTCAGGTCATTCACAGTCAAAGCGTTCTCTTGTCTTTTTGAGTGGTGTGTGTGTGTGTCATAGTCAGGTCATTCACAGTCAGAGCGTTCTCTTGTCTTTTTGAATGGTGTGTGTGTGTGTGTGTCATAGTCAGGTCATACACAGTCAGAGCGTTCTCTTGTCTTTTTGAGCGGTGTGTGTGTGTGTGTGTGTCATAGTCAGGTCATTCACAGTCAGAGCGTTCTCTTGTCTTTTTTAGCGGTGTGTGTGTGTGTCATAGTCAGGTCATTCACAGTCAGAGCGTTCTCTTGTCTTTTTAAATGTGTGTGTGTGTATGTGTCATAGTCAGGTCATTCACAGTCAGAGCGTTCTCTTGTGTTTTTGAGCGGTGTGTGTGTGTGTGTCATAGTCAGGTCATTCACAGTCAAAGCGTTCTCTTGTCTTTTTGAGTGGTGTGTGTGTGTGTCATAGTCAGGTCATTCACAGTCAGAGCGTTCTCTTGTCTTTTTGAATGGTGTGTGTGTGTGTGTGTCATAGTCAGGTCATACACAGTCAGAGCGTTCTCTTGTCTTTTTGAGCGGTGTGTGTGTGTGTGTGTGTCATAGTCAGGTCATTCACAGTCAGAGCGTTCTCTTGTCTTTTTTAGCGGTGTGTGTGTGTGTATGTGTCATAGTCAGGTCATTCACAGTCAGAGCGTTCTCTTGTCTTTTTGAGCGGTGTGTGTGTGTGTGTGTGAAATAGTCAGGTCATTCACAGTCAGAGCGTTCTCTTGTCTTTTTGAGCGGTGTGTGTGTGTGTGTGTGTGTCATAGTCAGGTCATTCACAGTCAGAGCGTTCTCTTGTCTTTTTGAGCGGTGTGTGTGTGTGTGTGTCATAGTCAGGTCATTCACAGTCAGAGCATTCTCTTGTCTTTTTGAACGGTGTGTGTGTGACACAGCGTTCTCTTGTCTTTTTGAACAGTGTGTGTGTGTGTGTGTGTCATAGTCTGGTCATTCAGTCAGCGCGTTCTCTTGTCTTTTTGAGCGGTGTGTGTGTGTGTGTCATAGTCAGGTCATTCAGTCAGCGCGTTCTCTTGTCTTTTTGAGCGGTGTGTGTGTGTGTGTGTCATAGTCAGGTCATTCACAGTCAGAGCGTTCTCTTGTCTTTTTGAGCGGTGTGTGTGTGTGTGTCATAGTCAGGTCATTCACAGTCAGCTCGTTCTCTTGTCTTTTTGAGCGGTGTGTGTGTGTGTGTGTGTGTGTGTGTGTGTGTGTGTGTGTGTGTGTGTGTGTGTGTGTGTGTGAAATAGTCAGGTCATTCACAGTCAGAGCGTTCTCTTGTCTTTTTGAGCGGTGTGTGTGTGTGTGTGTGTCATAGTCAGGTCATTCACAGTCAGACCGTTCTCTTGTCTTTTTGAGTGGTGTGTGTGTGTGTGTGTGTGTGTGTGTGTGTGTGTGTGTGTGTGTGAAATAGTCAGGTCATTCACAGTCAGAGCGTTCTCTTGTCTTTTTGAGCGGTGTGTGTGTGTGTGTGTGTCATAGTCAGGTCATTCACAGTCAGACCGTTCTCTTGTCTTTTTGAGCGGTGTGTGTGTGTGTGTCATAGTCAGGTCATTCACAGTCAGACCGTTCTCTTGTCTTTTTGAGTGGTGTGTGTGTGTGTGTGTGTGTGTGTGTCATAGTCAGGTCATACACAGTCAGAGCGTTCTCTTGTCTTTTTGAGCGGTGTGTGTGTGTGTGTCATAGTCAGGTCATTCACAGTCAGAGCGTTCTCTTGTCTTTTTGAGCGGTGTGTGTGTGTGTGTGTGTATGTCATAGTCAGGTCATTCACAGTCAGAGCGCTCTCTTGTGTTTTTGAGCGGTGTGTGTGTGTGTGTCATAGTAAGGTAATTCGCAGTCAGAGCGCTCTCTTGTGTTTTTGAGCGGTGTGTGTGTGTGTCATAGTCAGGTCATTCAGTCAGCGCATTCTCTTGTCTTTTTGAGTGTGTGTGTGTATGTGTCATAGTCAGGTAATTCAAAGTCAGAGCGTTCTCTTGTCTTTTTGAGCATGTGTGTGTGTGTGTGTGTGTGTGTGTGTGTCATAGTCAGGTCATTCACAGTCAGAGCGTTCTCTTGTCTTTTTGAGCGGTGTGTGTGTGTGTGTGTGTGTGTCATAGTCAGGTAATTCACAGTCAGAGCGTTCTCTTGTCTTTTTGAGCATGTGTGTGTGTGTGTGTGTGTGTGTGTGGGTGTGTCATAGTCAGGTCATTCACAGTCAGAGCGTTCTCTTGTCTTTTTGAGCGTGTGTGTGTGTGTGTGTGTGTCATAGTCTGGTCATTCAGTCAGCGCGTTCTCTTGTCTTTTTGAGCGGTGTGTGTGTGTGTGTCATAGTCAGGTCATTCAGTCAGCGCGTTCTCTTGTCTTTTTGAGCGGTGTGTGTGTGTGTGTGTCATAGTCAGGTCATTCACAGTCAGAGCGTTCTCTTGTCTTTTTGAGCGGTGTGTGTGTGTGTGTCATAGTCAGGTCATTCACAGTCAGCTCGTTCTCTTGTCTTTTTGAGCGTGTGTGTGTGTGTGTGTGTCATAGTCAGGTCATTCAGTCAGCGCGTTCTCTTGTCTTTTTGAGCGGTGTGTGTGTGTGTGTCATAGTCAGGTCATTCACAGTCAGCGCGTTCTCTTTTCTTTTTGAGCGGTGTGTGTGTGTCATAGTCAGGTCATTCAGTCAGCGCGTTCTCTTGTCTTTTTGAGCGGTGTGTGTGTGTGTGTGTGTCATAGTCAGGTCATTCAGTCAGCGCGTTCTCTTGTCTTTTTGAGCGGTGTGTGTGTGTGTGTGTCACAGTCAGGTCATTCAGTCAGCGCGTTCTCTTGTCTTTTTGAGCGGTGTGTGTGTGTATGTGTCATAGTCAGGTCATTCACAGTCAGCGCGTTCTCTTGTCTTTTTGAGCGGTGTGTGTGTGTGTGTCATAGTCAGGTCATTCACAGTCAGAGCGTTCTCTTGTCTTTTTGAGCGGTGTGTGTGTGTGTGTCATAGTCAGGTCATTCACAGTCAGCGCGTTCTCTTTTCTTTTTGAGCGGTGTGTGTGTGTCATAGTCAGGTCATTCAGTCAGCGCGTTCTCTTGTCTTTTTGAGCGGTGTGTGTGTGTGTGTGTCATAGTCAGGTCATTCAGTCAGCGCGTTCTCTTGTCTTTTTGAGCGGTGTGTGTGTGTGTGTGTCACAGTCAGGTCATTCAGTCAGCGCGTTCTCTTGTCTTTTTGAGCGGTGTGTGTGTGTATGTGTCATAGTCAGGTCATTCACAGTCAGAGCGTTCTCTTGTGTTTTTGAGCGGTGTGTGTGTGTATGTGTCATAGTCAGGTCATACACAGTCAGAGCGTTCTCTTGTGTTTTTGAGCGTGTGTGTGTGTCATAGTCAGGTCATTCACAGTCAGAGCGTTCTCTTGTGTTTTTGAGCGTGTGTGTGTGTATGTGTCATAGTCAGGTCATTCACAGTCAGAGCGTTCTCTTGTGTTTTTGAGCGTGTGTGTGTGTCATAGTCAGGTCATTCACAGTCAGAGCGTTCTCTTGTGTTTTTGAGCGTGTGTGTGTGTATGTGTCATAGTCAGGTCATTCACAGTCAGAGCGTTCTCTTGTGTTTTTCAGCGTGTGTGTGTGTGTGTCATAGTCAGGTCATTCACAGTCAGAGCGTTCTCTTGTCTTTTTAAATGTGTGTGTGTGTATGTGTCATAGTCAGGTCATTCACAGTCAGAGCGTTCTCTTGTGTTTTTGAGTGGTGTGTGTGTGTGTCATAGTCAGGTCATTCACAGTCAAAGCGTTCTCTTGTCTTTTTGAGTGGTGTGTGTGTGTGTCATAGTCAGGTCATTCACAGTCAGAGCGTTCTCTTGTCTTTTTGAATGGTGTGTGTGTGTGTGTGTCATAGTCAGGTCATACACAGTCAGAGCGTTCTCTTGTCTTTTTGAGCGGTGTGTGTGTGTGTGTGTGTCATAGTCAGGTCATTCACAGTCAGAGCGTTCTCTTGTCTTTTTTAGCGGTGTGTGTGTGTGTCATAGTCAGGTCATTCACAGTCAGAGCGTTCTCTTGTCTTTTTAAATGTGTGTGTGTGTATGTGTCATAGTCAGGTCATTCACAGTCAGAGCGTTCTCTTGTGTTTTTGAGCGGTGTGTGTGTGTGTGTCATAGTCAGGTCATTCACAGTCAAAGCGTTCTCTTGTCTTTTTGAGTGGTGTGTGTGTGTGTCATAGTCAGGTCATTCACAGTCAGAGCGTTCTCTTGTCTTTTTGAATGGTGTGTGTGTGTGTGTGTCATAGTCAGGTCATACACAGTCAGAGCGTTCTCTTGTCTTTTTGAGCGGTGTGTGTGTGTGTGTGTGTCATAGTCAGGTCATTCACAGTCAGAGCGTTCTCTTGTCTTTTTTAGCGGTGTGTGTGTGTGTATGTGTCATAGTCAGGTCATTCACAGTCAGAGCGTTCTCTTGTCTTTTTGAGCGGTGTGTGTGTGTGTGTGTGAAATAGTCAGGTCATTCACAGTCAGAGCGTTCTCTTGTCTTTTTGAGCGGTGTGTGTGTGTGTGTGTGTCATAGTCAGGTCATTCACAGTCAGAGCGTTCTCTTGTCTTTTTGAGCGGTGTGTGTGTCTGTGTGTGTCATAGTCAGGTCATTCACAGTCAGAGCGTTCTCTTGTCTTTTTGAGCGGTGTGTGTGTGTGTGTGTCATAGTCAGGTCATTCACAGTCAGAGCATTCTCTTGTCTTTTTGAACGGTGTGTGTGTGTGTGTGTCATAGTCAGGTCATTCACAGTCAGAGTGTTCTCTTGTCTTTTTGAGCGGTGTGTGTGTGTTATAGTCAGGTCATTCACAGTCAGAGCGTTCTCTTGTCTTTTTGAGCGTGTGTGTGTGTGTGTGTGTGTCATAGTCAGGTCATTAACAGTCAGAGCTTTCTCTTGTGTTTTTGAGCGTGTGTGTGTGTGTCATAGTCAGGTCATTCACAGTCAGAGCGTTCTCTTGTCTTTTTGAGCGGTGTGTGTGTGTGTGTGAAATAGTCAGGTCATTCACAGTCAGAGCGTTCTCTTGTCTTTTTGAGCGTGTGTGTGTGTGTGTGTGTGTCATAGTCTGGTCATTCAGTCAGCGCGTTCTCTTGTCTTTTTGAGCGGTGTGTGTGTGTGTGTCATAGTCAGGTCATTCAGTCAGCGCGTTCTCTTGTCTTTTTGAGCGGTGTGTGTGTGTGTGTGTCATAGTCAGGTCATTCACAGTCAGAGCGTTCTCTTGTCTTTTTGAGCGGTGTGTGTGTGTGTGTCATAGTCAGGTCATTCACAGTCAGCTCGTTCTCTTGTCTTTTTGAGCGTGTGTGTGTGTGTCATAGTCAGGTCATTCAGTCAGCGCGTTCTCTTGTCTTTTTGAGCGTGTGTGTGTGTGTGTGTGTGTGTGTCATAGTCAGGTCATTCACAGTCAGAGCGTTCTCTTGTCTTTTTGAGCGGTGTGTGTGTGTGTGTCATAGTCAGGTCATTCACAGTCAGCGCGTTCTCTTTTCTTTTTGAGCGGTGTGTGTGTGTCATAGTCAGGTCATTCAGTCAGCGCGTTCTCTTGTCTTTTTGAGCGGTGTGTGTGTGTGTGTGTCATAGTCAGGTCATTCAGTCAGCGCGTTCTCTTGTCTTTTTGAGCGGTGTGTGTGTGTGTGTGTCACAGTCAGGTCATTCAGTCAGCGCGTTCTCTTGTCTTTTTGAGCGGTGTGTGTGTGTATGTGTCATAGTCAGGTCATTCACAGTCAGCGCGTTCTCTTGTGTTTTTGAGCGTGTGTGTGTGTCATAGTCAGGTCATTCACAGTCAGAGCGTTCTCTTGTGTTTTTGAGCGTGTGTGTGTGTGTTTCATAGTCAGGTCATTCACAGTCAGAGCGTTCTCTTGTCTTTTTAAATGTGTGTGTGTGTATGTGTCATAGTCAGGTCATTCACAGTCAGCGCGTTCTCTTGTGTTTTTGAGCGTGTGTGTGTGTCATAGTCAGGTCATTCACAGTCAGAGCGTTCTCTTGTCGTTTTGAGCGGTGTGTGTGTGTGTGTGTCATAGTCAGGTCATACACAGCCAGAGCGTTCTCTTGTCTTTTTGAGCGGTGTGTGTGTGTGTGTGTGTCATAGTCAGGTCATACACAGTCAGAGCGTTCTCTTGTCTTTTTGAGCGGTGTGTGTGTGTGTGTGTCATAGTCAGGTCATACACAGCCAGAGCGTTCTCTTGTCTTTTTGAGCGGTGTGTGTGTGTGTGTGTCATAGTCAGGTCATTCACAGTCAGCGCGTTCTCTTGTCTTTTTGAGCGGTGTGTGTGTGTGTGTGTGTCATAGTCAGGTCATTCACAGTCAGAGCGTTCTCTTGTCTTTTTTAGCGGTGTGTGTGTGTGTATGTGTCATAGTCAGGTCATTCACAGTCAGAGCGTTCTCTTGTCTTTTTGAGCGGTGTGTGTGTGTGTGTGTGAAATAGTCAGGTCATTCACAGTCAGAGCGTTCTCTTGTCTTTTTGAGCGGTGTGTGTGTGTGTGTGTGTCATAGTCAGGTCATTCACAGTCAGAGCGTTCTCTTGTCTTTTTGAGCGGTGTGTGTGTGTGTGTGTCATAGTCAGGTCATTCACAGTCAGAGCGTTCTCTTGTCTTTTTGAACGGTGTGTGTGTGTGTGTGTGTCATAGTCAGGTCATTCACAGTCAGAGTGTTCTCTTGTCTTTTTGAGCGGTGTGTGTGTGTGTGTGTGTGTTATAGTCAGGTCATTCACAGTCAGAGCGTTCTCTTGTCTTTTTGAGCGTGTGTGTGTGTGTGTGTGTGTCATAGTCAGGTCATTTACAGTCAGAGCTTTCTCTTGTGTTTTTGAGCGTGTGTGTGTGTGTCATAGTCAGGTCATTCACAGTCAGAGCGTTCTCTTGTCTTTTTGAGCGTGTGTGTGTGTGTGTGTGTGTGTCATAGTCAGGTCATTCACAGTCAGAGCGTTCTCTTGTCTTTTTGAGCGTGTGTGTGTGTGTGTGTGTGTGTCATAGTCAGGTCATTCACAGTCAGAGCGTTCTCTTGTCTTTTTGAGCGTGTGTGTGTGTGTGTGTGTGTGTCATAGTCAGGTCATTCACAGTCAGAGCGTTCTCTTGTCTTTTTGAGCGGTGTGTGTGTGTGTGTGTGAAATAGTCAGGTCATTCACAGTCAGAGCGTTCTCTTGTCTTTTTGAGCGGTGTGTGTGTGTGTGTGTGTCATAGTCAGGTCATTCACAGTCAGAGCGTTCTCTTGTCTTTTTGAGCGGTGTGTGTGTGTGTGTGTCATAGTCAGGTCATTCACAGTCAGAGCGTTCTCTTGTCTTTTTGAACGGTGTGTGTGTGTGTGTGTGTCATAGTCAGGTCATTCACAGTCAGAGTGTTCTCTTGTCTTTTTGAGCGGTGTGTGTGTGTGTGTTATAGTCAGGTCATTCACAGTCAGAGCGTTCTCTTGTCTTTTTGAGCGTGTGTGTGTGTGTGTGTGTGTCATAGTCAGGTCATTTACAGTCAGAGCTTTCTCTTGTGTTTTTGAGCGTGTGTGTGTGTGTCATAGTCAGGTCATTCACAGTCAGAGCGTTCTCTTGTCTTTTTGAGCGTGTGTGTGTGTGTGTGTGTGTGTGTCATAGTCAGGTCATTCACAGTCAGAGCGTTCTCTTGTCTTTTTGAGCGTGTTTGTGTGTGTGTGTCATAGTCAGGTCATTCACAGTCAGCGCGTTCTCTTGTCTTTTTGAGCGGTGTGTGTGTGTGTGTGTGTCATAGTCAGGTCATACACAGCAAGAGCGTTCTCTTGTCTTTTTGAGCGGTGTGTGTGTGTGTGTGTGTCATAGTCAGGTCATACACAGTCAGAGCGTTCTCTTGTCTTTTTGAGCGGTGTGTGTGTGTTTCATAGTCAGGCTATTCACAGTCAGAGCATTCTCTTGTGTTTTTGAGCGCTTTGCGTGTGTGTGTGTCATAGTCAGGTCATTCACAGTCAGAGCGTTCTCTTGTGTTTTTGAGCGCTTTGCGTGTGTGTGTGTCATAGTCAGGTCATTCACAGTCAGAGCGTTCTCTTGTCTTTTTGAGCGGTGTGTGTGTGTGTGTGTGTGTCATAGTCAGGTCATTCACAGTCAGAGCGTTCTCTTGTCTTTTTGAGCGTGTTTGTGTGTGTGTGTCATAGTCAGGCTATTCACAGTCAGCGCGTTCTCTTGTCGTTTTGAGCGTGTGTGTGTGTGTGTGTGTGTGTGTGTGTGTCATAGTCAGGCTATTCACAGTCAGAGCGTTCTCTTATCTTTTTGAGCGGTGTGTTTGTGTGTCATAGTCAGGCCATTCACAGTTAGAGCGTTCTCTTGGGTTTTTGAGTGTGTGTGTGTGTGTGTGTGTGTGTCATAGTCAGGTCATTCACAGTCAGCGCGTTCTCTTGTCGTTTTGAGCGTGTGTGTGTGTGTGTCATAGTCAGGTCATTCACAGTCAGCGCGTTCTCTTGTCGTTTTGAGCGTGTGTGTGTGTGTGTGTGTGTGTGTGTGTGTCATAGTCAGGCTATTCACAGTCAGAGCGTTCTCTTATCTTTTTGAGCGGTGTGTTTGTGTGTCATAGTCAGGCCATTCACAGTTAGAGCGTTCTCTTGGGTTTTTGAGTGTGTGTGTGTGTGTGTGTCATAGTCAGGTCATTCACAGTCAGAGCGTTCTCTTGTCTTTTTGAGCGGTGTGTGTGTGTGTGTGTGTCATAATCAGGCTATTCACAGTCAGAGCGTTCTCTTGTGTTTTTGAGCGTGTGTGTGTGTGTCATAGTCAGGCTATTCACAGTCAGAGCGTTCTCTTGTCTTTTTGAGCAGTGTGTGTGTGTGTGTGTTTCATAGTCAGGTCATTCACAGTCAGAGCGTTCTCTTGTCTTTTTAAATGTGTGTGTGTGTATGTGTCATAGTCAGGTCATTCACAGTCAGAGCGTTCTCTTGTCTTTTTGAGTGGTGTGGGTGTGTGTCATAGTCAGGTCATTCACAGTCAAAGCGTTCTCTTGTCTTTTTGAGTGGTGTGTGTGTGTGTCATAGTCAGGTCATTCACAGTCAGAGCGTTCTCTTGTCTTTTTGAATGGTGTGTGTGTGTGTGTGTGTCATAGTCAGGTCATACACAGTCAGAGCGTTCTCTTGTCTTTTTGAGCGGTGTGTGTGTGTGTGTGTGTCATAGTCAGGTCATTCACAGTCAGAGCGTTCTCTTGTCTTTTTGAGCGGTGTGTGTGTGTGTATGTGTCATAGTCAGGTCATTCACAGTCAGAGCGTTCTCTTGTCTTTTTGAGCGGTGTGTGTGTGTGTGTGAAATAGTCAGGTCATTCACAGTCAGAGCGTTCTCTTGTCTTTTTGAGCGGTGTGTGTGTGTGTGTGTGTGTCATAGTCAGGTCATTCACAGTCAGAGCGTTCTCTTGTCTTTTTGAGCGGTGTGTGTGTCTGTGTGTGTCATAGTCAGGTCATTCACAGTCAGAGCGTTCTCTTGTCTTTTTGAGCGGTGTGTGTGTGTGTGTGTCATAGTCAGGTCATTCACAGTCAGAGCGTTCTCTTGTCTTTTTGAACGGTGTGTGTGTGTGTGTGTCATAGTCAGGTCATTCACAGTCAGAGTGTTCTCTTGTCTTTTTGAGCGGTGTGTGTGTGTGTGTTATAGTCAGGTCATTCACAGTCAGAGCGTTCTCTTGTCTTTTTGAGCGTGTGTGTGTGTGTGTGTGTGTCATAGTCAGGTCATTAACAGTCAGAGCTTTCTCTTGTGTTTTTGAGCGTGTGTGTGTGTGTGTCATAGTCAGGTCATTCACAGTCAGAGCGTTCTCTTGTCTTTTTGAGCGTGTGTGTGTGTGTGTGTGTGTGTCATAGTCAGGTCATTCACAGTCAGAGCGTTCTCTTGTCTTTTTGAGCGTGTGTGTGTGTGTGTGTCATAGTCAGGTCATTCACAGTCAGCGCGTTCTCTTGTCGTTTTGAGCGTGTGTGTGTGTGTGTGTGTGTCATAGTCAGGCTATTCACAGTCAGAGTGTTCTCTTGTCTTTTTGAGCGTGTGTGTGTGTGTGTGTCATAGTCAGGTCATTCACAATCAGCGCGTTCTCTTGTCGTTTTGAGCGTGTGTGTGTGTGTGTGTGTGTGTGTGTGTGTCAAAGTCAGGTCATTCAGAGTCAGAGCGTTCTCTTGTCTTTTTGAGCGGTGTGTGTGTGTCATAGTCAGGTCATACACAGCCAGAGCGTTCTCTTGTCTTTTTGAGCGGTGTGTGTGTGTGTGTGTGTGTGTGTGTCATAGTCAGGTCATACACAGTCAGAGCGTTCTCTTGTCTTTTTGAGCGATGTGTGTGTGTTTCATAGTCAGGCTATTCACAGTCAGAGCATTCTCTTGGGTTTTTGAGCGTGTGTGTGTGTGTGTCATAGTCAGGTCATTCACAGTCAGAGCGTTCTCTTGTGTTTTTGAGCGCTTTGCGTGTGTGTGTGTCATAGTCAGGTCATTCACAGTCAGAGCGTTCTCTTGTCTTTTTGAGCGGTGTGTGTGTGTGTGTGTCATAGTCAGGCTATTCACAGTCAGAGCGTTCTCTTATCTTTTTGAGCGGTGTGTTTGTGTGTCATAGTCAGGCCATTCACAGTTAGAGCGTTCTCTTGGGTTTTTGAGTGTGTGTGTGTGTGTGTGTGTGTGTCATAGTCAGGTCATTCACAGTCAGAGCGTTCTCTTGTCGTTTTGAGCGTGTGTGTGTGTGTGTCATAGTCAGGTCATTCACAGTCAGCGCGTTCTCTTGTCTTTTTGAGCGGTGTGTGTGTGTGTGTGTGTCATAATCAGGCTATTCACAGTCAGAGCGTTCTCTTGTGTTTTTGAGCGTGTGTGTGTGTGTCATAGTCAGGCTATTCACAGTCAGAGCGTTCTCTTGTCTTTTTGAGCGGTGTGTGTGTGTGTGTGGCATAGTCAGGTCATTCACAGTCAGAGCGTTCTCTTGTCTTTTTGAGCGGTGTGTGTGTGTGTCATAGTCAGGCCATTCACAGTTAGAGCGTTCTCTTGGGTTTTTGAGTGTGTGTGTGTGTGTGTGTGTGTGTGTGTCATAGTCAGGTCATTCACAGTCAGCGCGTTCTCTTGTCGTTTTGAGCGTGTGTGTGTGTGTGTCATAGTCAGGTCATTCACAGTCAGCGCGTTCTCTTGTCTTTTTGAGCGGTGTGTGTGTGTGTGTGTGTGTGTGTGTGTCATAATCAGGCTATTCACAGTCAGAGCGTTCTCTTGTGTTTTTGAGCGGTGTGTGTGTGAGTGTGTGTCATAGTCAGGTCATTCACAGTCAAAGAGTTCTCTTGTCTTTTTGAGCGGTGTGTGTGTGTGTGTCATAGTCAGGTCATTCACAGTCAGAGCGTTCTCTTGTCTTTTTGAGCGTGTGTGTGTGTGTGTGTGTCATAGTCAGGTCATTCACAGTCAGAGCGTTCTCTTGTCTTTTTGAGCGGTGTGTGTGTCTGTGTGTGTCATAGTCAGGTCATTCACAGTCAGAGCGTTCTCTTGTCTTTTTGAGCGGTGTGTGTGTGTGTGTGTCATAGTCAGGTCATTCACAGTCAGAGCGTTCTCTTGTCTTTTTGAACGGTGTGTGTGTGTGTGTGTCATAGTCAGGTCATTCACAGTCAGAGTGTTCTCTTGTCTTTTTGAGCGGTGTGTGTGTGTGTGTTATAGTCAGGTCATTCACAGTCAGAGCGTTCTCTTGTCTTTTTGAGCGTGTGTGTGTGTGTGTGTGTGTCATAGTCAGGTCATTAACAGTCAGAGCTTTCTCTTGTGTTTTTGAGCGTGTGTGTGTGTGTCATAGTCAGGTCATTCACAGTCAGAGCGTTCTCTTGTCTTTTTGAGCGTGTGTGTGTGTGTGTGTGTGTCATAGTCAGGTCATTCACAGTCAGAGCGTTCTCTTGTCTTTTTGAGCGTGTTTGTGTGTGTGTGTCATAGTCAGGTCATTCACAGCCAGAGCGTTCTCTTGTCTTTTTGAGCGGTGTGTGTGTGTGTGTGTCATAGTCAGGTCATACACAGCCAGAGCGTTCTCTTGTCTTTTTGAGCGGTGTGTGTGTGTGTGTGTGTCATAGTCAGGTCATACACAGTCAGAGCGTTCTCTTGTCTTTTTGAGCGGTGTGTGTGTGTTTCATAGTCAGGCTATTCACAGTCAGCGCGTTCTCTTGTCTTTTTGAGCGTGTTTGTGTGTGTGTGTCATAGTCAGGTCATTCACAGTCAGAGCGTTCTCTTGTCGTTTTGAGCGGTGTGTGTGTGTGTGTGTCATAGTCAGGTCATACACAGCCAGAGCGTTCTCTTGTCTTTTTGAGCGGTGTGTGTGTGTGTGTGTGTCATAGTCAGGTCATACACAGTCAGAGCGTTCTCTTGTCTTTTTGAGCGGTGTGTGTGTGTGTGTGTCATAGTCAGGTCATACACAGCCAGAGCGTTCTCTTGTCTTTTTGAGCGGTGTGTGTGTGTGTGTGTCATAGTCAGGTCATTCACAGTCAGCGCGTTCTCTTGTCTTTTTGAGCGGTGTGTGTGTGTGTGTGTGTCATAGTCAGGTCATACACAGCCAGAGCGTTCTCTTGTCTTTTTGAGCGGTGTGTGTGTGTGTGTGTGTCATAGTCAGGTCATACACAGTCAGAGCGTTCTCTTGTCTTTTTGAGCGGTGTGTGTGTGTTTCATAGTCAGGCTATTCACAGTCAGAGCATTCTCTTGGGTTTTTGAGCGCTTTGCATGTGTGTGTGTGTCATAGTCAGGTCATTCACAGTCAGAGCGTTCTCTTGTCTTTTTGAGCGGTGTGTGTGTGTGTGTGTGTGTCATAGTCAGGTCATTCACAGTCAGAGCGTTCTCTTGTCTTTTTGAGCGTGTTTGTGTGTGTGTGTCATAGTCAGGTCATTCACAGTCAGAGCGTTCTCTTGTCGTTTTGAGCGTGTGTGTGTGTGTGTGTGTGTGTGTCATAGTCAGGCTATTCACAGTCAGAGCGTTCTCTTATCTTTTTGAGCGGTGTGTTTGTGTGTCATAGTCAGGCCATTCACAGTTAGAGCGTTCTCTTGGGTTTTTGAGTGTGTGTGTGTGTGTGTGTGTGTCATAGTCAGGTCATTCACAGTCAGCGCGTTCTCTTGTCGTTTTGAGCGTGTGTGTGTGTGTGTGTCATAGTCAGGTCATTCACAGTCAGCGCGTTCTCTTGTCGTTTTGAGCGTGTGTGTGTGTGTGTGTGTGTGTGTGTCATAGTCAGGCTATTCACAGTCAGAGCGTTCTCTTATCTTTTTGAGCGGTGTGTTTGTGTGTCATAGTCAGGCCATTCACAGTTAGAGCGTTCTCTTGGGTTTTTGAGTGTGTGTGTGTGTGTGTGTGTGTGTCATAGTCAGGTCATTCACAGTCAGAGCGTTCTCTTGTCTTTTTGAGCGGTGTGTGTGTGTGTCATAATCAGGCTATTCACAGTCAGAGCGTTCTCTTGTGTTTTTGAGCGTGTGTGTGTGTGTCATAGTCAGGCTATTCACAGTCAGAGCGTTCTCTTGTCTTTTTGAGCGGTGTGTGTGTGTGTGTGTTTCATAGTCAGGTCATTCATAGTCAGAGCGTTCTCTTGTCTTTTTAAATGTGTGTGTGTGTATGTGTCATAGTCAGGTCATTCACAGTCAGAGCGTTCTCTTGTCTTTTTGAGTGGTGTGGGTGTGTGTCATAGTCAGGTCATTCACAGTCAAAGCGTTCTCTTGTCTTTTTGAATGGTGTGTGTGTGTGTGTGTGTGTGTCATAGTCAGGTCATACACAGTCAGAGCGTTCTCTTGTCTTTTTGAGCGGTGTGTGTGTGTGTGTGTGTGTCATAGTCAGGTCATTCACAGTCAGAGCGTTCTCTTGTCTTTTTGAGCGGTGTGTGTGTGTGTATGTGTCATAGTCAGGTCATTCACAGTCAGAGCGTTCTCTTGTCTTTTTGAATGGTGTGTGTGTGTGTGTGTGTGTGTGTCATAGTCAGGTCATACACAGTCAGAGCGTTCTCTTGTCTTTTTGAGCGGTGTGTGTGTGTGTGTGTGTCATAGTCAGGTCATTCACAGTCAGAGCGTTCTCTTGTCTTTTTGAATGGTGTGTGTGTGTGTGTGTGTGTGTCATAGTCAGGTCATACACAGTCAGAGCGTTCTCTTGTCTTTTTGAGCGGTGTGTGTGTGTGTGTGTGTCATAGTCAGGTCATTCACAGTCAGAGCGTTCTCTTGTCTTTTTGAGCGGTGTGTGTGTGTGTATGTGTCATAGTCAGGTCATTCACAGTCAGAGCGTTCTCTTGTCTTTTTGAGCGGTGTGTGTGTGTGTGTGAAATAGTCAGGTCATTCACAGTCAGAGCGTTCTCTTGTCTTTTTGAGCGGTGTGTGTGTGTGTGTGTGTGTGTCATAGTCAGGTCATTCACAGTCAGAGCGTTCTCTTGTCTTTTTGAGCGGTGTGTGTGTCTGTGTGTCATAGTCAGGTCATTCACAGTCAGAGCGTTCTCTTGTCTTTTTGAGCGGTGTGTGTGTGTGTGTGTCATAGTCAGGTCATTCACAGTCAGAGCGTTCTCTTGTCTTTTTGAACGGTGTGTGTGTGTGTGTGTCATAGTCAGGTCATTCACAGTCAGAGTGTTCTCTTGTCTTTTTGAGCGGTGTGTGTGTGTGTGTTATAGTCAGGTCATTCACAGTCAGAGCGTTCTCTTGTCTTTTTGAGCGTGTGTGTGTGTGTGTGTGTGTGTGTCATAGTCAGGTCATTAACAGTCAGAGCTTTCTCTTGTGTTTTTGAGCGTGTGTGTGTGTGTCATAGTCAGGTCATTCACAGTCAGAGCGTTCTCTTGTCTTTTTGAGCGTGTGTGTGTGTGCGTGTGTGTCATAGTCAGGTCATTCACAGTCAGAGCGTTCTCTTGTCTTTTTGAGCGTGTGTGTGTGTGTGTGTCATAGTCAGGTCATTCACAGTCAGCGCGTTCTCTTGTCGTTTTGAGCGTGTGTGTGTGTGTGTGTGTCATAGTCAGGCTATTCACAGTCAGAGTGTTCTCTTGTCTTTTTGAGCGTGTGTGTGTGTGTGTGTGTGTCATAGTCAGGTCATTCACAATCAGCGCGTTCTCTTGTCGTTTTGAGCGTGTGTGTGTGTGTGTGTGTGTGTGTCAAAGTCAGGTCATTCAGAGTCAGAGCGTTCTCTTGTCTTTTTGAGCGGTGTGTGTGTGTGTGTGTCATAGTCAGGTCATACACAGCCAGAGCGTTCTCTTGTCTTTTTGAGCGGTGTGTGTGTGTGTGTGTGTGTGTGTGTGTGTCATAGCCAGGTCATACACAATCAGAGCGTTCTCTTGTCTTTTTGAGCGGTGTGTGTGTGTGTGTGTGTGTCATAGTCAGGTCATTCACAGTCAGAGCGTTCTCTTGTCTTTTTGAGCGTGTTTGTGTGTGTGTGTCATAGTCAGGTCATTCACAGTCAGCGCGTTCTCTTGTCTTTTTGAGCGGTGTGTGTGTGTGTGTGTCATAGTCAGGTCATACACAGCCAGAGCGTTCTCTTGTCTTTTTGAGCGGTGTGTGTGTGTGTGTGTGTCATAGTCAGGTCATACACAGTCAGAGCGTTCTCTTGTCTTTTTGAGCGTGTGTGTGTGTGTGTCATAGTCAGGTCATTCACAGTCAGAGCGTTCTCTTGTCTTTTTGAGCGGTGTGTGTGTGTGTGTGTGTCATAGTCAGGTCATTCACAGTCAGAGCGTTCTCTTGTCTTTTTGAGCGGTGTGTGTGTGTGTGTGTGTGTCATAGTCAGGTCATTCACAGTCAGAGCGTTCTCTTGTCTTTTTGAGCGGTGTGTGTGTGTGTGTGTGTCATAGTCAGGTCATTCACAGTCAGAGCGTTCTCTTGTCTTTTTGAGCGGTGTGTGTGTGTGTGTGTGTGTCATAGTCAGGTCATTCACAGTCAGAGCGTTCTCTTGTCTTTTTGAGCGGTGTGTGTGTGTGTGTGTTTCATAGTCAGGCTATTCACAGTCAGAGCATTCTCTTGGGTTTTTGAGCGTGTGTGTGTGTGTGTGTCATAGTCAGGTCATTCACAGTCAGAGCGTTCTCTTGTGTTTTTGAGCGCTTTGCGTGTGTGTGTGTCATAGTCAGGTCATTCACAGTCAGAGCGTTCTCTTGTCTTTTTGAGCGGTGTGTGTGTGTGTGTGTCATAGTCAGGTCATTCACAGTCAGAGCGTTCTCTTATCTTTTTGAGCGGTGTGTTTGTGTGTCATAGTCAGGCCATTCACAGTTAGAGCGTTCTCTTGGGTTTTTGAGTGTGTGTGTGTGTGTGTGTGTGTGTCATAGTCAGGTCATTCACAGTCAGAGCGTTCTCTTGTCGTTTTGAGCGTGTGTGTGTCTGTGTCATAGTCAGGTCATTCACAGTCAGCGCGTTCTCTTGTCTTTTTGAGCGGTGTGTGTGTGTGTGTGTGTCATAATCAGGCTATTCACAGTCAGAGCGTTCTCTTGTGTTTTTGAGCGTGTGTGTGTGTCATAGTCAGGCTATTCACAGTCAGAGCGTTCTCTTGTCTTTTTGAGCGGTGTGTGTGTGTGTGTGGCATAGTCAGGTCATTCACAGTCAGAGCGTTCTCTTGTCTTTTTGAGCGGTGTGTGTGTGTGTCATAGTCAGGCCATTCACAGTTAGAGCGTTCTCTTGGGTTTTTGAGTGTGTGTGTGTGTGTGTGTTTGTGTCATAGTCAGGTCATTCACAGTCAGCGCGTTCTCTTGTCGTTTTGAGCGTGTGTGTGTGTGTGTGTCATAGTCAGGTCATTCACAGTCAGCGCGTTCTCTTGTCTTTTTGAGCGGTGTGTGTGTGTGTGTGTCATAATCAGGCTATTCACAGTCAGAGCGTTCTCTTGTGTTTTTGAGCGGTGTGTGTGTGAGTGTGTGTCATAGTCAGGTCATTCACAGTCAAAGCGTTCTCTTGTCTTTTTGAGCGGTGTGTGTGTCATAGTCAGGCTATTCACAGTCAAAGCGTTCTCTTGTCTTTTTGAGCGGTGTGTGTGTGTGTGTCATAGTCAGGTCATTCACAGTCAGAGCGTTCTCTTGTCTTTTTGAGCGTGTGTGTGTGTGTGTGTGTCATAGTCAGGTCATTCACAGTCAGAGCGTTCTCTTGTCTTTTTGAGCGGTGTGTGTGTGTGTGTCATAGTCAGGTCATTCACAGTCAGAGCGTTCTCTTGTCTTTTTGAGCGTGTGTGTGTGTGTGTGTGTGGCATAGTCAGGTCATTCACAGTCAGACCGTTCTCTTGTCTTTTTGAGTGGTGTGTGTGTGTGTGTCATAGTCAGGTCATTCACAGTCAGAGCGTTCTCTTGTCTTTTTGAGTGTGTGTGTGTGTGTGTGTGTGTGTGTGTGTCATAGTCAGGTCATTCACAGTCAGAGCGTTCTCTTGTCTTTTTGAGCGGTGTGTGTGTGTGTGTGTGTGTCATAGTCAGGTCATTCACAGTCAGAGCGTTCTCTTGTCTTTTTGAGCGTGTGTGTGTGTGTGTGTGTGTGTGTGTGTCATAGTCAGGTCATTCACAGTCAGAGCGTTCTCTTGTCTTTTTGAGCGTGTGTGTGTGTGTGTGTGTGTCATAGTCAGGTCATTCACAGTCAGACCGTTCTCTTGTCTTTTTTGAGCGGGTGTGTGTGTGTGTCATAGTCAGGTCATTCACAGTCAGAGCGTTCTCTTGTGTTTTTGAGCGGTGTGTGTGTGTGTGTGTGTGTCATAGTCAGGTCATTCACAGTCAGAGCGTTCTCTTGTGTTTTTGAGCGGTGTGTGTGTGTGTGTGTGTGTCATAGTCAGGTCATTCACAGTCAGAGCGTTCTCTTGTCTTTTTGAGCGTGTGTGTGTGTGTGTGTGTCATAGTCAGGTCATTCACAGTCAGACCGTTCTCTTGTCTTTTTGAGCGTGTGTGTGTGTGTGTGTGTCATAGTCAGGTCATTCACAGTCAGAGCGTTCTCTTGTGTTTTTGAGCGGTGTGTGTGTGTGTGTGTGTGTCATAGTCAGGTCATTCACAGTCAGAGCGTTCTCTTGTCTTTTTGAGCGTGTGTGTGTGTGTGTCATAGTCAGGTCATTCACAGTCAGACCGTTCTCTTGTCTTTTTTGAGCGGGTGTGTGTGTGTGTCATAGTCAGGTCATTCACAGTCAGAGCGTTCTCTTGTGTTTTTGAGCGGTGTGTGTGTGTGTGTGTGTGTGTGTCATAGTCAGGTCATTCACAGTCAGAGCGTTCTCTTGTCTTTTTGAGCGGTGTGTGTGTGTGTGTCATAGTCAGGTCATTCACAGTCAGAGCGTTCTCTTGTCTTTTTGAACGGTGTGTTTGTGTGTGTCATAGTCAGGTCATTCACAGTCAGAGTGTTCTCTTGTCTTTTTGAGCGGTGTGTGTGTCATAGTCAGGTCATTCACAGTCAGAGCGTTCTCTTGTCTTTTTGAGTGTGTGTGTGTGTGTGTGTGTGTGTCATAGTCAGGTCATTAACAGTCAGAGCTTTCTCTTGTGTTTTTGAGCGTGTGTGTGTGTGTCATAGTCAGGTCATTCACAGTCAGAGCGTTCTCTTGTCTTTTTGAGCGTGTGTGTGTGTGTGTGTCATAGTCAGGTCATTCACAGTCAGAGCGTTCTCTTGTCTTTTTGAGCGTGTGTGTGTGTGTGTGTCATAGTCAGGTCATTCACAGTCAGCGCGTTCTCTTGTCGTTTTGAGCGTGTGTGTGTGTGTGTGTGTGTGTGTCATAGTCAGGCTATTCACAGTCAGAGTGTTCTCTTGTCTTTTTGAGCGTGTGTGTGTGTGTGTGTGTGTGTCATAGTCAGGTCATTCACAGTCAGCGCGTTCTCTTGTCGTTTTGAGCGTGTGTGTGTGTGTGTGTGTGTGTGTCAAAGTCAGGTCATTCAGAGTCAGAGCGTTCTCTTGTCTTTTTGAGCGGTGTGTGTGTGTGTGTCATAGTCAGGCTATTCACAGTCAGAGCGTTCTCTTGTCTTTTTGAGCGGTGTGTGTGTGTGTGTGTGTCATAGTCAGGTCATTCACAGTCAGAGCGTTCTCTTGTCTTTTTGAGCGGTGTGTGTGTGTGTGTGTGTCATAGTCAGGCTATTCACAGTCAGAGCGTTCTCTTGTCTTTTTGAGCGGTGTGTGTGTGTGTCATAGTCAGGCCATTCACAGTTAGAGCGTTCTCTTGGGTTTTTGAGTGTGTGTGTGTGTGTGTGTGTGTGTGTGTGTGTCATAGTCAGGCTATTCACAGTCAGAGCGTTCTCTTGTCTTTTTGAACGGTGTGGTGTGTGTCATAGTCAGGCCATTCACAGTTAGAGCGTTCTCTTGGGTTTTTGAGTGTGTGTGTGTGTGTGTGTGTGTGTGTGTGTGTGTGTCATAGTCAGGCTATTCACAGTCAGAGTGTTCTCTTGTCTTTTTGAGCGTGTGTGTGTGTGTGTGTGTGTCATAGTCAGGTCATTCACAGTCAGCGCGTTCTCTTGTCGTTTTGAGCGTGTGTGTGTGTGTGTGTGTGTGTGTCAAAGTCAGGTCATTCAGAGTCAGAGCGTTCTCTTGTCTTTTTGAGCGGTGTGTGTGTGTGTCATAGTCAGGTCATACACAGTCAGAGCGTTCTCTTGTCTTTTTGAGCGGTGTGTGTGTGTGTGTCATAGCCAGGTCATTCACAGTCAGAGCGTTCTCTTGTCTTTTTGAGCGGTGTGTGTGTGTGTGTCATAGTCAGGTCATTCACAGTCAGAGCTTTCTCTTGTCTTTTTGAGCGGTGTGTGTGTGTGTGTGTGTCATAGTCAGGTCATTCACAGTCAGAGCGTTCTCTTGTCTTTTTGAGTGTGTGTGTGTGTGTGTCATAGTCAGGTCATTCACAGTCAGAGCGTTCTCTTGTCTTTTTGAGTGTGTGTGTGTGTGTGTGTGTGTGTGTCATAGTCAGGTCATTCACAGTCAGAGCGTTCTCTTGTCTTTTTGAGTGTGTGTGTGTGTGTGTGTGTGTGTGTGTCATAGTCAGGTCATTCACAGTCAGCGCGTTCTCTTGTCTTTTTGAGCGGTGTGTGTGTGTGTGTGTCATAGTCAGGCTATTCACAGTCAGAGCGTTCTCTTGTCTTTTTGAGCGTGTGTGTGTGTGTGTGGCATAGTCAGGTCATTCACAGTCAGAGCGTTCTCTTTTCTTTTTGAGCGTGTGTGTGTGTGTGTGTGTCATAGTCAGGCTATTCACAGTCAGAGCGTTCTCTTGTGTTTTTGAGTTTGAGTGTGTGTGTGTGTCATAGTCAGGTCATACACAGTCAGAGCGTTCTCTTGTGTTTTTGAGTGTGTGTGTGTGTGTGTGTGTGTGTGTGTGTGTGTGTGTCATAGTCAGGTCATTCACAGTAAGAGCGTTCTCTTGTCTTTTTGAGTGTGTGTGTGTGTCATAGTCAGGTCATTCACAGTCAGAGCGTTCTCTTGTCTTTTTGAGTGTGTGTGTGTGTGTGTGTGTGTCATAGTCAGGTCATTCACAGTCAGAGCGTTCTCTTGTCTTTTTGAGCAGTGTGTGTGTGTGTGTCATAGTCAGGTCATTCACAGTCAGAGCGTTCTCTTGTCTTTTTGAGCGGTGTGTGTGTCATAGTCAGGTCATTCACAGTCAGAGCGTTCTCTTGTCTTTTTGAGCAGTGTGTGTGTGTGTGTCATAGTCAGGTCATTCACAGTCAGAGCGTTCTCTTGTCTTTTTGAGCGGTGTGTGTGTGTGTGTGTGTCATAGTCAGGTCATTCACAGTCAGAGCGTTCTCTTGTCTTTTTGAGCAGTGTGTGTGTGTGTGTGTGTGTCATAGTCAGGTCATACACAGTCAGAGCGTTCTCTTGTCTTTTTGAGCGGTGTGTGTGTGTGTGTGTGTCATAGTCAGGTCATACACAGTCAGAGCGTTCTCTTGTGTTTTTGAGCGTGTGTGTGTGTGTGTGTGTGTGTGTGTGTGTCATAGTCAGGTCATTCACAGTCAGAGCGTTCTCTTGTCTTTTTGAGTGTGTGTGTGTGTGTGTGTCATAGTCAGGTCATTCACAGTCAGAGCGTTCTCTTGTCTTTTTGAGCAGTGTGTGTGTGTGTGTCATAGTCAGGTCATTCACAGTCAGAGCGTTCTCTTGTGTTTTTGAGCGGTGTGTGTGTGTGTGTGTGTGTCATAGTCAGGTCATTCACAGTCAGAGCGTTCTCTTGTCTTTTTGAGCGGTGTGTGTGTGTGTGTCATAGTCAGGTCATTCACAGTCAGAGCGTTCTCTTGTCTTTTTGAGCGGTGTGTGTGTGTGTGTGTCATAGTCAGGTCATTCACAATCAGAGCATTCTCTTGTCTTTTTGAGTGGTGTGTGTGTGTGTGTGTCATAGTCAGGTCATTCACAGTCAGAGCGTTCTCTTGTCTTTTTGAATGGTGTGTGTGTGTGTGTCATAGTCAGGTCATTCACAGCCAGAGCGTTCTCTTGTCTTTTTGAGCGGTGTGTGTGTGTGTGTCATAGTCAGGTCATACACAGTCAGAGCGTTCTCTTGTCTTTTTGAGCGGTGTGTGTGTGTGTCATAGCCAGGTCATTCACAGTCAGAGCGTTCTCTTGTCTTTTTGAGCGGTGTGTGTGTGTGTGTCATAGTCAGGTCATTCACAATCAGAGCGTTCTCTTGTCTTTTTGAGTGGTGTGTGTGTGTGTGTGTGTGTGTGTCATAGTCAGGTCATTCACAGTCAGAGCGTTCTCTTGTCTTTTTGAATGGTGTGTGTGTGTGTGTGTCATAGTCCGGTCATTCACAATCAGAGCGTTCTCTTGTCTTTTTGAGTGTTGTTTGTGTGTGTGTGTGTCATAGTCAGGTCATTCACAGTCAGAGCGTTCTCTTGTCTTTTTGAATGGTGTGTGTGTGTGTGTGTCATAGTCAGGTCATTCACAATCAGAGCGTTCTCTTGTCTTTTTGAGTGGTGTGTGTGTGTGTGTGTGTGTGTCATAGTCAGGTCATTCACAGTCAGAGCGTTCTCTTGTCTTTTTGAATGGTGTGTGTGTGTGTGTGTGTCATAGTCAGGTCATTCACAGTCAGAGCGTTCTCTTGTCTTTTTGAGCGGTGTGTGTGTGTGTGTGTCATAGTCAGGTCATACACAGTCAGAGCGTTCTCTTGTCTTTTTGAGCGGTGTGTGTGTGTGTGTGTGTCATAGCCAGGTCATTCACAGTCAGAGCGTTCTCTTGTCTTTTTGAGCGGTGTGTGTGTGTGTGTCATAGTCAGGTCATTCACAATCAGAGCGTTCTCTTGTCTTTTTGAGTGGTGTGTGTGTGTGTGTGTGTGTGTCATAGTCAGGTCATTCACAGCCAGAGCGTTCTCTTGTCTTTTTGAGCGGTGTGTGTGTGTGTGTGTCATAGTCAGGTCATTCACAATCAGAGCGTTCTCTTGTCTTTTTGAGCGGTGTGTGTGTGTGTGTGTGTCATAGTCAGGTCATTCACAATCAGAGCGTTCTCTTGTCTTTTTGAGTGATGTGTGTGTGTGTGTGTCATAGTCCGGTCATTCACAGTCAGAGCGTTCTCTTGTCTTTTTGAGCGGTGTGTGTGTGTTTGTGTCATAGTCAGGTCATACACAGTCAGAGCGTTCTCTTGTCTTTTTGAGCGTGTGTGTGTGTGTCATAGTCAGGTCATTCACAGTCAGAGCGTTCTCTTGTCTTTTTGAGCGGTGTGTGTGTGTGTGTCATAGTCAGGTCATTCACAATCAGAGCGTTCTCTTGTCTTTTTGAGTGGTGTGTGTGTGTGTGTGTGTGTGTGTGTGTGTGTCATAGTCAGGTCATTCACAGCCAGAGCGTTCTCTTGTCTTTTTGAGCGGTGTGTGTGTGTGTGTCATAGTCAGGTCATTCACAATCAGAGCGTTCTCTTGTCTTTTTGAGCGGTGTGTGTGTGTGTGTGTGTCATAGTCAGGTCATTCACAGTCAGAGCGTTCTCTTGTCTTTTTGAGTGATGTGTGTGTGTATGTGTCATAGTCCGGTCATTCACAGTCAGAGCGTTCTCTTGTCTTTTTGAGTGATGTGTGTGTGTGTCATAGTCCGGTCATTCACAGTCAGAGCGTTCTCTTGTCTTTTTGAGTGATGTGTGTGTGTCATAGTCAGGTCATTCACAGTCAGAGCGTTCTCTTGTCTTTTTGAGTGTGTGTGTGTGTGTGTGTGTGTGTCATAGTCAGGTCATTCACAGTCAGAGCGTTCTCTTGTCTTTTTGAGTGTGTGTGTGTGTGTGTGTGACTGTGTGTCATAGTCAGGTCATTCACAGTCAGCGCGTTCTCTTGTCTTTTTGAGCGGTGTGTGTGTGTGTGTGTCATAGTCAGGCTATTCACAGTCAGAGCGTTCTCTTGTCTTTTTGAGTGATGTGTGTGTGTGTGTGTCATAGTCAGGTCATTCACAATCAGAGCGTTCTCTTGTCTTTTTGAGTGATGTGTGTGTGTGTGTGTGTCATAGTCCGGTCATTCACAGTCAGAGCGTTCTCTTGTCTTTTTGAGCGGTGTGTGTGTGTGTGTGTCATAGTCAGGTCATACACAGTCAGAGCGTTCTCTTGTCTTTTTGAGCGTGTGTGTGTGTGTCATAGTCAGGTCATTCACAGTCAGAGCGTTCTCTTGTCTTTTTGAGTGTGTGTGTGTGTCATAGTCCGGTCATTCACAGTCAGAGCGTTCTCTTGTCTTTTTGAGCGGTGTGTGTGTGTGTGTGTGTCATAGTCAGGTCATACACAGTCAGAGCGTTCTCTTGTCTTTTTGAGTGATGTGTGTGTGTGTCATAGTCCGGTCATTCACAGTCAGAGCGTTCTCTTGTCTTTTTGAGCGGTGTGTGTGTGTGTCTCATAGTCAGGTCATTCACAATCAGAGCGTTCTCTTGTCTTTTTGAGTGGTGTGTGTGTGTGTGTGTGTGTCATAGTCAGGTCATACACAGTCAGAGCGTTCTCTTGTCTTTTTGAGCCGTGTGTGTGTGTGTGTGTGTCATAGTCAGGTCATTCACAATCAGAGCGTTCTCTTGTCTTTTTGAGCGTGTGTGTGTGTGTCATAGTCAGGTCATTCACAGTCAGAGCGTTCTCTTGTCTTTTTGAGTGGTGTGTGTGTGTGTGTTATAGTCAGGTCATTCACAGCCAGAGCGTTCTCTTGTCTTTTTGAGCGGTGTGTGTGTGAGTGTGTGTGTGTGTGTGTGTGTGTGTGTGTCATAGTCAGGTCATTCACAGCCAGAGCGTTCTCTTGTCTTTTTGAGCGTGTGTGAGTGTGTGTCATAGTCAGGTCATTCACAGTCAGAGCGTTCTCTTGTCTTTTTGAGCGGTGTGTGTGTGTGTGTCATAGTCAGGTCATTCACAGTCAGCGCGTTCTCTTGTCTTTTTGAGTGGTGTGTGTGTGTGTGTCATAGTCAGGTCATTCACAGTCAGAGCGTTCTCTTGTCTTTTTGAGCGTGTGTGAGTGTGTGTCATAGTCAGGTCATTCACAGTCAGAGCGTTCTCTTGTCTTTTTGAGCGTGTGTGAGTGTGTGTCATAGTCAGGTCATTCACAGTCAGCGCGTTCTCTTGTCTTTTTGAGTGGTGTGTGTGTGTGTGTCATAGTCAGGTCATTCACAGTCAGAGCGTTCTCTTGTCTTTTTGAGCGTGTGTGAGTGTGTGTCATAGTCAGGTCATTCACAGTCAGAGCGTTCTCTTGTCTTTTTGAGCGGTGTGTGTGTGAGTGTGTGTCATAGTCAGGTCATTCACAGCCAGAGCGTTCTCTTGTCTTTTTGAGCGGTGTGTGTGTGTGTGTGTGTCATAGTCAGGTCATTCACAATCAGAGCGTTCTCTTGTCTTTTTGAGCGTGTGTGTGTGTGTGTCATAGTCAGGTCATTCACAGTCAGAGCGTTCTCTTGTCTTTTTGAGCGGTGTGTGTGTGAGTGTGTGTCATAGTCAGGTCATACACAGTCAGAGCGTTCTCTTGTCTTTTTGAGCGGTGTGTGTGTGTGTGTCATAGTCAGGTCATTCACAGTCAGAGCGTTCTCTTGTCTTTTTGAGCGGTGTGTGTGTGAGTGTGTGTCATAGTCAGGTCATTCACAGTCAGAGCGTTTTCTTGTCTTTTTGAGCGGTGTGTGTGTGAGTGTGTGTCATAGTCAGGTCATACACAGTCAGAGCGTTCTCTTGTCTTTTTGAGCGGTGTGTGTGTGTGTGTGTGTCATAGTCAGGTCATTCACAATCAGAGCGTTCTCTTGTCTTTTTGTGTGCGTGTGTGTGTGTGTCATAGTCAGGTCATTCACAGTCAGAGCGTTCTCTTGTCTTTTTGAGCGGTGTGTGTGTGAGTGTGTGTCATAGTCAGGTCATTCACAGTCAGAGCGTTCTCTTGTCTTTTTGAGCGGTGTGTGTGTGTGTGTGTGTGTCATAGTCAGGTCATTCACAGTCAGAGCGTTCTCTTGTGTTTTTGAGCGGTGTGTGTGTGTGTGTGTGTGTCATAGTCAGGTCATTCACAGTCAGAGCGTTCTCTTGTCTTTTTGAGTGGTGTGTGTGTGTGTGTGTCATAGTCAGGTCATACACAGTCAGAGCGTTCTCTTGTGTTTTTGAGCGGTGTGTGTGTGTGTGTGTGTCATAGTCAGGTCATTCACAGTCAGAGCGTTCTCTTGTCTTTTTGAGCGGTGTGTGTGTGTGTGTGTCATAGTCAGGTCATTCACAGTCAGAGCGTTCTCTTGTGTTTTTGAGCGGTGTGTGTGTGTGTGTGTGTCATAGTCAGGTCATTCACAGTCAGAGCGTTCTCTTGTCTTTTTGAGTGGTGTGTGTGTGTGTGAGTGTGTGTCATAGTCAGGTCATACACAGTCAGAGCGTTCTCTTGTGTTTTTGAGCGGTGTGTGTGTGTGTGTGTGTGTCATAGTCAGGTCATTCACAGTCAGAGCGTTCTCTTGTCTTTTTGAGTGGTGTGTGTGTGTCATAGTCGGGTCATTCACAGTCAGAGCGTTCTCTTGTGTTTTTGAGCGGTGTGTGTGTGTGTGTGTGTGCGTGTCATAGTCAGGTCATTCACAGTCAGAGCGTTCTCTTGTCTTTTTGAGTGGTGTGTGTGTGTCATAGTCGGGTCATTCACAGTCAGAGCGTTCTCTTGTGTTTTTACGCGGTGTGTGTGTGTGTGTGTGTGTGTGTCATAGTCAGGTCATTCACAGTCAGAGCGTTCTCTTGTCTTTTTGAGTGGTGTGTGTGTGTGTGTGTGTGTGTGTCATAGTCAGGTCATTCACAGTCAGAGCGTTCTCTTGTGTTTTTGAGCGGTGTGTGTGTGTGTGTCATAGTCAGGTCATTCACAGTCAGAGCGTTCTCTTGTGTTTTTGAGCGGTGTGTGTGTGTCATAGTTAGGCCATTCACAGTCAGAGCGTTCTCTTGTGTTTTTGAGCGGTGTGTGTGTGTCATAGTCAGGTCATTCACAGTCAGAGCGTTCTCTTGTCTTTTTGAGTGGTGTGTGTGTGTGTGTGTGTGTGTGTGTGTCATAGTCAGGTCATTCACAGTCAGAGCGTTCTCTTGTGTTTTTGAGCGGTGTGTGTGTGTCATAGTCAGGTCATTCACAGTCAGAGCGTTCTCTTGTGTTTTTGAGCGGTGTGTGTGTGTGTGTGTGTCATAGTCAGGTCATTCACAGTCAGAGCGTTCTCTTGTCTTTTTGAGTGGTGTGTGTGTGTGTCATAGTCGGGTCATTCACAGTCAGAGCGTTCTCTTGTGTTTTTGAGCGGTGTGTGTGTGTGTGTGTGTGTCATAGTTAGGCCATTCACAGTCAGAGCGTTCTCTTGTGTTTTTGAGCGGTGTGTGTGTGTGTGTGTGTGTGTGTCATAGTCAGGTCATTCACAGTCAGAGCGTTCTCTTGTCTTTTTGAGCGGTGTGTGTGTGTCATAGTTAGGCCATTCACAGTCATTGTGTCGTGTGTGTGTGTGTGTGTGTGTGTGTGTGTGTGTGTGTGTGTGTGTGTGTGTGTGTGTGTGTGTGTGTCAACGCAGCAATAGTCTATATGTCCTCTCAAGTGGTGTTTATTACTGAGAAATAAGGAGATCATTTTGATACCCGAGTTTAATTTAATATGGTGTCGGCCACCCTTCGCAGCTCTAACAGCTCCAGCTCTTCTATCCTCAAGGGTTAGGAGTGTGTTTATGGGGATTCCTCTAGAAGCGCATTTGTGATGTTGGACGAGAAGGCCTGGCTCTCAGTCTCCGCTCTAATTCATCCCAAAGGTGTTCTATCGGGTTGAGGTCAGGACTCTGTGCAGGCCAGTCCAGTTTCTCCACACCAAACTCCTCATCCATGTCTTTATGGAGCGATGCTTTGAGCACTGGAGCGCAGGCATGCTGGGACAGGAAGGGGCCGTCCCCAAACTGATCCCACAAGCATGAAATTGTCCAAAATGTTAAGAGTTCCTTTCACTGGCATTAACCCCTGAAAAACAACCCCACCCCATAATCCCCCCTCCACCAAACTTTACACTTGGCACAATGCCGTTCTCCTGGCAACCGCCAAAACCAGACTCATCCATGGGATTGTCAGCGAAGCATGATTGGTCACTTTGGTTCAGCGAATAGGCCTAACCTGAGGTGTCCAAAACCTCTCTAAAGGAGACCCGCAAACCACCTCAGACACAGACTTTCCTAAAAATCACACACACCAGCGGATTCTCCTAAAGCAAATCCTGCCCACACAGATGTGGCCAATCTTATGAAAACAAATGACGGTTTTTAGGAATGATGTCTTACAATAGCGTTAATGTGGAAAAGGCTTTTAAAATGGAACAGCACATGACAGCCTGTTTTTATTTTTGCCCTTTGATTAAACGGTGTTACCTCCGACACCATAATCATTGGGTTCATTTTAAAGTCAGATTTTTAAACTTTAATCACGAGCACAACAGATGGAATAAAGCGTTTCCCCCCATGGAGATGCAACACCCGCTTGAAAATAAGAGTGAGAAACAGAAATTAAACACTGAGACAACAGATGCCAACCTGTGGGAGAGCGTCTTAAAAAGGTTCTCTTAACTCTAAAAGCACAAGCGATCACATTCTGATAAACACGTACATAAAAATAAGACCTCGCTCTCCTGTGGTTTGCGATGGTTCTGTTTCCTGAACCGCTTTCTGTTTCTGTCGACAGTGCCGGTCCCATCCAAGCTGAACGGCTCCGTCCTGTCCTTCACTAAAGAAGGCCTGGGCCTGGGCGGCGTGTCCAACCCCGCAGAGGTTTTCTGCTCCGTCCCGGGACGCCTATCCCTCCTCAGCTCCACCTCCAAGTACAAGGTGACGGTCGGAGAGGTGCAGAGACGCCTGGCCCCGCCCGAGTGCCTCAACGCCTCGCTGCTCGGAGGAGTCCTGCGCAGGTACACACAAGCCAAGACGCACAATCTGCAGGTGTTTAGGAAGAACCAGGAAGGTGTTCATCTTCTCTACCTGTCCCCCCTCAGAGCCAAGTCGAAAAACGGAGGCCGCTGTCTGCGGGAACGCCTGGAGAAGATCGGCCTCAACCTGCCGGCCGGCCGGAGGAAGGCGGCCAACGTCACCCTCCTCACAGCGCTCGTGGAAGGTACGAAACATTCCACACACACACACACACACACGACATTATCAGTCACTTGGGCGAACGAGAACGTAGATGTTAATGTCAGCCTTCCAGGGAGTGTTAACTTAAAATTATACATGTGCCTATTATCACCTGGAACTCTCAGTCAGCATCTTCTCGCTCTTCTCAGGTGAGGCGGTTCACCTGGCACGGGACTTCGGGTACGTGTGTGAGACCGAGTTCCCGGCCCGGGCCACAGCGGAGTATCTGTGCCGACAGTCCGACCCGGATCAGCTGCCCACCAGACGCAGCATGTTACTGGCCACCAAGTGAGTCAACGCCTCACACTGCTTCCTTACACAGAGTTTACATGTGAGAGGCGTTTACATGTGTAGATTCGTTTAACAGCAGAACAAACGTGTGCCGTTTCTATAGATCAGGGGGGTCACGATCAGACACACAGAGATGAGGAACACCTTCCTAAAATATATCTGTGTGTGTTCATGGATAAAGAGCCATTTACAAAATGAACATATATATGTGTGTGTGTGTGTGTGTGTGTGTGTGTGTGTGTGAGTGAGTGAGTGTATGAGTGTGTGTGTGTGTGTGTGAGTGAGTGAGTGAGTGAGTGAGTGTGTGTGTGTGTGTGTGTGAGTGAGTGAGTGTATGAGTGTGTGTGTGTGTGTGTGTGTGTGTGTGTGTGTGTGTGTGTGAGTGAGTGTGTGTGTGTATGTGTGTGTGTGTGTATGAGTGTATGAGTGAGTGTGTGTGTGCGTGTATGAGTGAGTGTGTGTGTGCGTGAGTGAGTGTGTGTGTGCGCGAGTGTGTGTATGTAAGTGTGTGAGTGAGTGTGAGTATGAGTGTGAGTATGACAGTGTGCATGTGTGTGTGTGTGTGAGTGTGAGTGAGTGTGTGTATGTGTGTGTGTGTGTATGAGTGTATGAGTGAGTGTGTGTGTGCGTGTATGAGTGTATGAGTGAGTGTGTGTGTGCGTGTATGAGTGAGTGTGTGTGTGCGTGAGTGTGTGTGTGCGCGAGTGTGTGTATGTAAGTGTGTGAGTGAGTGTGAGTATGAGTGTGAGTATGACAGTGTGCATGTGTGTGTGTGTGTGAGTGTGAGTGAGTGTGTGTATGAGTGTGCGTGTGTGTGAGTGCGTGTGTGTATAAGTGAGTGTGTGCTTGAGTGTGTGTTCGAGAATGAGTGTGAGTGTGTGTGTGCATCTTTTTTCCACTATATAAATGTCATTATACACAAAAATATAATACATAAATCAAATAATGTATAATATTCATATTTATCTATTTACATATTATATATGCATTTATATATGAAACTATTTATGTTTATATAATCTATATAAATACACTATACACATGTAGATATTTCTTAATGTATGTGTGTTCAAATACACAGCGCACACACATTATGTGTAAACAAGCTTATTTTGGATACGATTAATCGATCTGACAGCACTAATACACACACACAAAATATATATTAAATGCAATATTTAGACCACCATAAAACTTGGGCAATAAAGTAAACAAAATAATTGCAATTAATTTCATGATTTATGTCCAGTTTTTGGAATGAAATGTAAATAATGTCACATTAATCTGACTGTTTGCACACACACACACACACACACTGGTGTACTGACTCCCTCTCGTGTCCTCAGGGAGATCTGTAAGGAGTTTGTGGACCTGATGTCTCAGGACAGGTCGCCTCTGGGTGCCAGTCGCCCGACGCCCTGCCTGGAGCCCGGGGTGCAGAGCAGCCTGACCCACTTCAGCCTCCTCACCCACGGGTTCGGCACGCCCGCCCTCTGCGCCGCCCTGTCCGCCTTCCAGAGCTACTTGCTGGAGGCCCTCAAACTGCTGGATAAAGGAGAGGGCGCAGGAAAGGGCCACCACGACAAGGAGCTCAAGCACCGCAAATGAACAATCGGCCGAGAGACACTACCTCCTCCTCCTGCAGGAGTGTATGAGTGTATTTATGTGTGCGAGTGTGTGTGCGTTCACCCCGCCGTCTGAGAGCTGCATGCGGAGCACAGACTCCCTCTGGATCCGGGCACACCACGGCTCAGACTATAAGGGGCGGGTCTAACACGTGATTAGGTATTGACAAATGATTTGAAAATGTCATTTTGTACTTCATGTTGTATGTTTATTATCAATGTTACTGTTCTTCTTATTGCTGTACTGCAATGTAAATGTAATATATTATTAAACCAACAACTGAAATCCCCCGCCTGACGGTCATTACCCTCATCCAACACCTGCGGACACACTCGCTGCGGACACACACACTCGCTGCGGACACACACTCGCTGCACTCGCTGCGGACACACACTCGCTGCGGAGACACACTCGCTGCGGACACACTCGCTGCTGCGGACACAGCAGCTGACAAAATCCATCACTCCGATAGAAGACTCAGATAAATGATGTGAAAATGACTTTTATTTGGAATAATTCTGGAAATTAATACCAATTACTAAAGCCGAAATAAAAATGAACCTTAATACACTTTAAAAATATTATGTAAGTTATGGCAATATGCTTTTTTTATATAATATATATACTAAATTAAATTTTTTTAAGTCAGTTTAATGTCATTTAAGTTGAAATGACTTAAACATCCAAGTTGATTGAACTTAATTTAAGGCAGCAAGTGTGGCAGTATTTATAATAATAATAATAATAATAAAATGGCAAAAGCACAAAACGGAATGACTAACATGAAAACTAAAAATATAAAACTAAACTAAAATGAGTTTCCCGCATGTTTTTGCCTTTTTATCTAAAACTATTCAAATCAGTTATTTAATATAATAATGCTGAAATATAGAAAATATAGATATTAGGTGAAAAAATTAGAGTTCACATTGAAACACTAAAAATATGGAATAAATAAACTACTAAAGATGAAATAAAAATAAACTAATACACTGTAAATATATATATATATTTTAGGGGGGTCAATGACATGACGTGTGTCCGAATTCATTATTTTCCTTAAAAAAATGTCACATATCAAATTGATCTACAATATTTCCTTTATAAGATTCTCTTTTAATTTTTTGGAAATTAAATTGAGTTTTTGAGTTGTGGCATTTCAAAGGCCGAACGTGTCAGATGACCAGCACATTTACATTTAAAACTATCAATTCCCACCGCAACTGCAAAATGAAGGAAGAAATATTCATGTAAACCATTATATAATGTATATTAAAAAACAAAAACATAACTCCTTATGGAAAATTGTGTTCCGAACACACAGAAAAGGGAATATACCATGTGAGAGGCATTTTACAATGATGCATATGAATATTGTAAATGTATATTATTTTAAATGAATATATGGTCGCACCACCTGACATTTTCTGGGTGGTAAAATCAGAAAATCTTGTTTAATAATGAATAATTGCCGTCTTAAAAGCTGTAAAACCAATGTGAAACAACACCATACATTTTTTGGACATTTAAAACTCTTTTGCTTAAAATTATTATTTTTCTTATTTGTCATTGACCCATGTATAATATACACGTTATGGCAATTTGCAATTGTCTATTTTTTAGTAATATATAGTCAGTTTAATGTCATTTAAGTTGAAATGACAAACAACCAAGTTGATTGAACTTAAATTAAGGCAGCAAGTGTAGCAGTATTTAAAATAATAATAATAATTAATAATAATAATAATAAAATGGCAAAAGCACATAACGGAATGACTAACATGAAAACTAAAAATATAAAAATAAAATAAAATAAAAGTTTCCTGCATGTTTTTGCCTCATCTAAAACGATTAAAATCAGTTATTTAATATAATAAAGCTGAACATGAAATATAGATATTAGGGGAAAATGAAACTAAGTTGAATCGCTGGAAATAAATAAATAAAGCTAAAATAAAAATAAACAAAAAAATATATAAGTTAATATGTATATATAAAATATAACACTGTAAAAAATATATAAGTTAGTTATGGCAACACGCAATTTGATTTTTTTTTTTATATAAGATTTGACTTTAAGTCAATTTAATGTCATTTAAGTTGAAATGACTTAAACATCCAAGTTGACTGAACTTAAATTAAGGCAGAAGTATTAAAAATAAAAATAATAATAATAATAAAACGGCAAAAGCAAAAAACGAACGACTAACATGAAGAATATTAAATGAGTTTCCAGCATATTGTTGCCTTTTAATCTAAAACTATTAAAATCAATTATTTGAAATAATAATAATTCAGAAATATAGAAAATCTAGATATTAGATGAAAAATTAAAGTTTATGTTGAAGCACTAAAAATATGGAAATAAATAACATTTTAAAAAGCGGGAAAAAACCCCAAAACAAACACACATTAAAAAAAAGATTTATCAGGAGGAAATAAATTATTCAATTAAAAATATTTACACGTTATGGAAACATACGCAATTTTCTATTATTATTTTTCTAACATCCAAGTTGATTGTTCTTAATTTAAGGCAGCAAGTGTTGCAGTATTAAGAATAATAAATGACTAGCATGAAAACGAGTGGAATTGCTGGCGAGTGTGTCCAGCAGGTCCTCTGCTAGCGTGATTACAGCATTAGCGTGACACAAACTCAACGCCCACGGGGATGCTGGAAATTTCGAGCCCCATTTGCTAAAGGCAGGGTGACATTAACCCAAGCCGAAACCTCAATGTGACACAGTGGCAAATCCAGCAGAATTACCTCTGAGATAAACCAGTCCTGACCACAGGCCCCGGGGGGGGGGCAGTCGGCGCGCGCAGCTAAACACTCTTCCAGCGCTTCTGTCTCCTCTCACCCCATCTGTCACTCTACCTTTCTTCGTCTGCTCAGGGGCCCGGCGTCTCCATACCTGCCCCCCTGCCGACTCACACACACACACACACACATCGCGAGTGTCAATCCCCCGCTCCTCCGTCTCTCTGACACTCAGCAGGGCTGCTCTGCATTTCTCTCCGCCTGCAGGCGAACATATGCCGCTCGTCCCCTCAGATTCCGGTGTGTTCAGGAGAGAGGGATTGTTTAATGTTTATTAATCACCTGTCTGAGGAGAGAGAGAGCGAGAGAGAGAGAGAGACAAGTGCAAAAACACACAAGCGGTGAGGAAACAAGCACACACACGCCGCTCCACAGCGCCACACACAGATACACAGCAGACCGTGATACCAGGGGTCAAGGGTTTTATTAAAGGGTCAGGTTTGCAGTACAAAAGAGGGACAGCAGGTGCTCATTTGGCGCCCACGGGAAGCTTCTCCATGTCGTGGATGCCGTCTTTGTCGATCAGGCGGACGGTGAACGAAGGAAGGTTCAGGATGAAGCGTTTGTTGAGCTGATGGAGAACACACACACGGTTAGCAGTGAGCTAGGAGCGCTGAGGTGGTTAGCATAACACACCAGCAAATGTATGATTTCACACTGGCGTTCAAAAGTCTTCTGCTTCACCAAAGCTGCATTCATTTGATTAAAAACACAAAATAATAATGTGAAGCTATTAGTGCTGGGAATCGATTAAAACATTTGTAACTCATGTTTTCTGTAATTAATCGCATGTTTTTAATATTGTCATAACTCCAGTTACTCTCCAAATGAATGTCGAAACAATTTAAAGGCAGCATATTTTAAATGTGTGTCATGTTTTTATGAATGAAGGCCAGCATCACTGATGAAACATTAATGACGTTATATTACAGTATAACTGAAAGACACCACTTTCAACATTAGGCTTTAAATAATAACAGCTTTTAATTTAATTTAACCTAAAACAATCTTTACACAAACCCATTATAATAAATGTTTACCCATGGCCTTCCCTGATAGACATATAGAGAAATGTAATAGTTATCAAACACTTTCTTAACTGCATAAATAATACATTAAATATAGATTAATCATCATTAAAGCTACACTTTGCCCTGTTCCCGTTGTTCTGTGATGAACATTAATGACATCATCATCAGTGCTGCTGTCACTTTAAGAGCGGCCGCTGGCGAACATGACGAGCATCTCACCTCACAACTCTCTAAGTTCATTTAAGACGTTATTTAACTCATAATGTGTTAAATTGTTTGTTCAAGCCACACACACAGACAGACACACACACACACACACACACACACAGACAAACACAGACACACACAGACACACACAGACACACACAGACACACACAGACACACACAGACACACACAGACACACACAGACACACACAGACACACACAGACACACACAGACACACACACACAGACAGGCACACACAGACAGACAGACACACAGACACACACAGACACACACACAGACAGACAGACACACAGACAGACAGACACACACACAGACAAACACAGACACACACAGACACACACAGACACACACACACAGACAGACACACAGACAGACAGACACACAGACAGACAGACACACAGACACACACAGACACACACAGACACACACACACAGACAGACACACAGACAGACAGACACACACACAGACACACACAGACACACACAGACACACACACACAGACAGACACACAGACAGACAGACACACAGACAGACAGACACACAGACAGACAGACACACAGACAGACAGACACACACACAGACAAACACAGACACACACAGACACACACAGACACACACAGACACACACACACAGACAGGCACACACAGACAGACAGACACACAGACAGACAGACACACAGACAGACAGACACACACAGACAGACAGACACACACAGACACACACACACAGACAGGCACACACAGACACACACACACAGACACACACACACACACACAGACAGACACACACACACACACACACACACACACACACACAGACACACACACACAGACACACACACACAGACACAGACAGACACACACACACAGACAGACACACAGACACACACAGACACACACACACAGACACACACACACAGACACACACACACAGACACACACACACACACACAGACAGACACAGACACACACAGACACACACACACAGACAGACACACACAGACAGACACACACAGACACACACAGACACACACAGACACACACAGACACACACAGACACACACAGACACACAGACACACACAGACACACACAGACACACACAGACACACACAGACACACACACACAGACAGGCACACACAGACAGACAGACACACACAGACAGACAGACACACAGACAGACAGACACACAGACAGACAGACACACACAGACAGACAGACACACAGACAGACAGACACACACAGACAGACAGACACACACAGACACACACACACAGACAGGCACACACAGACACACACACACAGACACACACACACAGACAGACACACACAGACAGACACACACACACACACACAGACACACACACACAGACACACACACACAGACACACACACACAGACACACACACACAGACAGACACACACAGACAGACACACACAGACACACACAGACACACACACACACACACACACACACACACAGACACACACACACAGACACACACACACACACACACACACAGACAGACACACAGACACACACAGACAGACACAGACAGACACACACAGACACACACAGACACACACAGACACACACAGACACACACAGACACACACAGACACACACAGACACACACAGACACACAGACAGACACACAGACACACACAGACACACACAGACACACACAGACACACACAGACACACACAGACACACACAGACACACACAGACACACACAGACACACAGACACACAGACACACACAGACACACACACAGCGCGTTCTCGTGTCTTGCCGCGCTTGGAAGCGTTTACATAAATAAGAGTGTGATCATGTAACGCTCTGCAAAAATAGATATAAAAACGGACGCTGCTTTATTTGCGTTAAATATTTTTAATGCGTTAAGCTGAAAAAATTAATCGCCCGCATTAAAGCGTTATTTGCCCTATACAGTAGGGTACACACTCACCTAAAGGATTATCAGGAGCAGCACTAATACTGTGTTTGACCCCTTTGGCCTTCAGAACTGCCTTAATTCTACGTGGCATTGATTCAACAAGGAGCTGAAAGCATTCTTTAGAAATGTTGGCCCATATTGATAGGATAGCATCTTGCAGTTGATGGAGATTTGTGGGATGCACATCCAGGGCACGAAGCTCCCGTTCCACCACATCCCAAAGATGCTCTATTGGGTTGAGATCTGGGGACTGTGGGACGGCCATTTTAGTCCAGTGAACTCATTGTCATGTTCAAGAAACCAGTTTGAAATGATTGGAGCTTTGTGACATGGGGCATTATCCTGCTGGAAGTAGCCATCAGAGGATGGGCACATGCTGGTCATAAAGGGATGGACATGGTCAGAAACAATGCTCAGGTAGGCCGTGGCATTTAAACCATGCCCAATTGGCACTAAGGGGCCTAAAGTGTGCCAAGAAAACATCCCCCACACCATTACACCACCACCACCAGCCTGCACAGTGGTAACAAGGCATGATGGATCCATGTTCTCATTCTGTTTACGCCAAATTCTGACTCTACCATCTGAATGTCTCAACAGAAATCCAGACTCATCAGACCAGGCAACATTTTTCCAGTCTTCAACTGTCCAATTTTGGTGAGCTGGTGCAAATTGTAGCCTCTTTTTCCTATTTGTAGTGGAGATGAGTGGTACCCGGTGGGGTCTTCTGCTGTTGTAGCCCATCCGCCTCAAGGTTGTGCGTGTTGTGGCTTCACAAATGCTTTGCTGCATACCTCGGTTGTAACGAGTGGTTATTTCAGTCAAAGTTGCTCTTCTATCAGCTTGAATCAGTCGGCCCATTCTCCTCTGACCTCTAGCATCAACAAGGCATTTTGGCCCACAGGACGGCCGCATACTGGATGCTTTTCCCTTTTCACACCATTCTTTGTAAACCCTAGAAATGGTTGTGCGTGAAAATCCCAGTAACTGAGCAGATTGTGAAATACTCAGACCGGCCCGTCTGGCACCAACAACCATGCCACGCTCAAAATTGCTTAAATCCCCTTTCTTTCCCATTCCGACATTCAGTTTGGAGTTCAGGAGATTGTCTTGACCAGGACCACACCCCTAAATGCATTGAAGCAACTGCCATGTGATTGGCTGATTAGATAATTGTGAGAAATTGAACAGGTGTTCCTAATAATCCTTTAGGTGAGTGTGTATAGAAAATATAGTAGTGTCATTTATTCCTGTGATCACATCACATGACCCTTCAATCGCTGAAATCGTGAACTCTCACCTCCTCTAAACACTTCTTGAGCAGGTCCACCGCCTCCTCACGGGTCAGATCTGCAACGAGATCAACAGGACAAACTGCTTTAGAAATCAACAGATCAACAATAATCAGTGTTATTCATAAAGTGTGTCATCACCTGGTCTGTAGTATCGGTCGAGGATGGAGAGCGTGAGGAAGGCTCCGTATCCGTGAGCGGCGAAGGGAGCTTTGGCAAGAGCTGACAGGTGGTCCATATAGTAAAGCCCCGGACCATCGGCCTCATCATATCCTGCCAGGAGCAGGTTCACATGATACGGAGTCTGAGAGAGAGAGAGAGAGAGAGAAAGAGACTTTAATCTCTAGCCGTGTTTCCATTACCCTTCAAATTGCGAATTGAAAATATGACCCAATGAAATTGTGTTAATTTTGGCACCTACTTTTAATTTAGTCTTAGTCTTGTGCCAAATGTCCTTGTTAGTTTTAGTCATTCACATCTTTCTTTGTTAGGTTTTAATCGACTAAAAGTCTCGTCATTTTAGTCAAAAGAAAACTCAATATATTGTGTGGCAAAATAAGTTACATAAAATATACATATAACCTGCACGATGCATGTGCCACAACACCACAGCTAAGCGGCTGATTTACAGCTCAGATGCCTAAAATCAGCATTAGCTTATGAGACGATGGGCACAAATATTCATTTCGATCTTGATTCAGTATCAGTTCGTATGAATATGGCCTACTGTACAAGGAAAAAGCACTATTTTAAACTTTTTTGGGGTTAAATTATATTTGCTTGCATTCATTACTATTCACTATTAAATTTCACAAATAGGTGAGCAGTTATGATCTGCAATACTTTGAGCAACTAGACTGCATGTATATTTATTAAAGAGCCACACAGGCACCAGCAATGGCGTTGCAAATGAAAATTATTATTTTTTACAGCCACAAAATGACTCTAATTTGCCTCTTTGCATTGGTAGTCTCCATTTTAATCTTAATTAATACACTAATTGTAATATAAATAATACAAATATTAGAAGACAAATGTTTTAAGTGGTCATTAATGGACCACACTTATTGCACAAATAGTATTTAGCACCAAAAGATCTCCTCAAAATATTCAATAAATATTATTGAACTAAAATATAGGCTATTTATTTAAAAAATAGTTCAGGTGTGTGGTCACATTTGACCACCAGTGAGTGTAAGTGAGTAATTAGTACGGAATACCTGAGGGCTAAATACAAGAAAAACATTAACATTAATGTTAACAATTGTGCATCTCCACCACTCTCCATAATATAATGATACTGTAAATGTGTTTGACGTAATCAATGCACACTATGCTGTACTGTTTACCAAAGATTGCTGCAAACACCTGTATAGTGGAGTTGTTGTCTATCTGTTTAAGCCGTTCAAATGTATTGACAGCGCTAGAAGTGTTGAGAGCTCCATGTCATGAATCATGTGACCCTGAGATGACAGGCTGACAGCAACAGGAGGAGTCTCATGTGGCGTTCACACCGGACGCGATTCGCGTGAAGGTGGACGCTTGAACATTGAGTTTACTCGCTTCATTCGCGCGTGAAATTCGCGTGTGACAAAACACAACAGACGCAAATTCGCGTCATGGGAGGGGCTTCTGCCCTATATGAGCCAGCTCGTCTCGGTCACTTGACGTCTTTTTTGTAAAAAATACTACTATTAATGTGTGACAAAACGTAGTTTAAAGACTTTTTCAGGTGATAATATAGTTGTTTAAAGCCCAATCTGTGGTTAATTTATAAAAAGAGCCTATTTGAGCATTTTATCTGCAGTGCGATTGCAGAGACTCCGCCCACACACTCTTCTGATTGGCTGTGGTTTTGGATTGATTTGGTTGCGAGTGCAGTGCGATTGCAGAGAGACTCCGCCCACACACACTTCTGATTGGCTGTGGTTTTGTTTGCGAGTGCAGTGCGATTGCAGAGACTCCACCCACACACACTTCTGATTGGCTGTGATTTTGGATTGATTTGGTTGAGTGCAGTGCGATTGCAGAGAGACTCCGCCCACACGCTCTTCTGATTGGCTGTGGTTTTGTTTGCGAGTGCAGTGCGATTGCAGAAAGACTCCGTCCACACGCTCTTCTGATTGGCTGTGGTTTTCTTTGCGAGTGCAGTGCGATTGCAGAGACTCCGCCCACACACTCTTCTGATTGGCTGTGGTTTTGGATTGATTTGGTTGCGAGTGCAGTGCGATTGCAGAGACTCCACCCACACACTCTTCTGATTGGCTGTGATTTTGGATTGATTTGGTTGCGAGTGCAGTGCGATTGCAGAGAGACTCCGCCCACACGCTCTTCTGATTGGCTGTGGTTTTGTTTGCGAGTGCAGTGCGATTGCAGAGACTCCGCCCACACGCTCTTCTGATTGGCTGTGGTTTTGTTTGCGAGTGCAGTGCGATTGCAGAGACTCCGCCCACACACTCTTCTGATTGGCTGTGATTTTGGATTGATTTGGTTGCGAGTGCAGTGCGATTGCAGAGAGACTCCGCCCACACGCTCTTCTGATTGGCTGTGGTTTTGTTTGCGAGTGCAGTGCGATTGCAGAGACTCCGCCCACACACTCTTCAGATTGGCTGTGGTTTTGTTTGCGAGTGCAGTGTGATTGCAGAGACTCCGCCCACATGCTCTTCTGATTGGCTGTGGTTTTGTTTGCGAGTGCAGTGCGATTGATTGGCTGTGGTTTTGTTTGCGAGTGCAGTGCGATTGCAGAGACTCCGCCCACACGCTCTTCTGATTGGCTGTGGTTTTGTTTGCGAGTGCAGTGCGATTGCAGAGACTCCGCCCACACACTCTTCTGATTGGCTGTGATTTTGGATTGATTTGGTTGCGAGTGCAGTGCGATTGCAGAGAGACTCCGCCCACACGCTCTTCTGATTGGCTGTGGTTTTGTTTGCGAGTGCAGTGCGATTGCAGAGACTCCGCCCACACGCTCTTCTGATTGGCTGTGGTTTTGTTTGCGAGTGCAGTGCGATTGCAGAGACTCCGCCCACACGCTCTACTGATTGGCTGTGGTCTTGTTTGCGGGTGCAGTGCGATTGCAGAGACTCCGCCCACACGCTCTACTGATTGGCTGTGGTCTTGTTTGCGGGTGCAGTGCGATTGCAGAGACTCCGCCCACACGCTCTACTGATTGGCTGTGGTCTTGTTTGCGGGTGCAGTGCGCTTGCAGAGAGACTCCGCCCACACGCTCTTCTGATTGGCTGATTTTGGATTATTCGACTCACGTCTCGTGTTCTGAGTAGAAAGTCAAATTGCTTGCTGCTGGAATCGATCGCATCTCGTCTGGTTAGGACACACATCTGAGTCCATTTTATTATGAGAGAAAAAAAACAGAAAGCAGCACAGCTATGTAGAGAATCAGGAAAACACTAAATACCACATTCAAATTGAGCACAGAATCAAAGAATCTGAGCAAAAAGCCCAACAACAGCCAAACTTGAACTTCACCAGGAGTGGAGAGAGCGAAGGAGAGCGAAGGGAGGGGTGTGAAACAGCCGAGAACGGGGCGCGAAGGGGCGGGGGGGGTGTGGGGCGGTCCGGGGGGGGTCGTGGTGTCACCAGCAGTGTGACATCTGCAGGAAGACAGCACCCCCGCTGCCGCCAGCACCCACCCACCTCCTCACCCGATGCCCTGGAGCACTGCCAGCTCTCATTAAAACTTCTCTATCTCCAAACTCTCTCCGGCTCAAACTGCACTCGCTTCCCGCCTCCACAGCTCTCAGACAGGAGATATCACACACACTCGGACGGATTCAGCGCCACCGGCGGGATTTAAAGGTGAAGCGTGTCGTTTTTACATTGATAAAACTCATTTAAATGTTAAAGCCGAAGACATTCGGTACACTTCTCAAAGAGACTCGTCAACTTCATGCTCAACTAGTGACTGAAGAACAAAGCACACTTGAGTTTTGACAAGAACACTTTTAAAGTTAGCATGAAACGGGCTAGTCTTTGCTTTCCTATTGCGTCATGTAAACCAGCAGGGCCTAATAAACCCTCGCCAAGAACCAATCGCTAGTGAACACAGCCGGTTGTGCCATTAGTGAATGTAAACCGTTGAGAAGGAGAACGCGTGTGTATCCGTGCATTTGCTCTTAAAGTGACAGCATTTTAATGTTAATAACAATAGATAAAAACTATACAGACATTAAAATCAACTATTAAACATGGAAAAAATTAAAAATAAAATCACAAAATTAAAACAGAATGAATAAAATAAACTGATGTAAATACAATTGTATAAAAACAATAGAGACTTATTTAGACTTAAAAATAACAAATTACTAAAACTACATTAAAACTGATATAAAATATTAATATAAAATGAATGATAAAAGTTGATAAAAACTATATAGACATTAAAAAAACTATTAGAAATTACAAAAACCACAACAAAATTACTAAAATTCTAATAAAACGGAATATACAAATCAAAACGGATTTAAAATATTAATAAAAATGAATAGAAATTGATGAAAACAATATATTTATTAAAAACTAATGACTAAAATTAATAAATAAATGAATATAAAAATCAAAACCAATATAAAATTAACCAAAAATTGATTATTAAAAATGACAAAAACAACAAAATTACTAAAACTGACTAAAATTAAAGTAAAACGGAATATAAAAATAAAAACTGATAAAATATAAATGGGAAAAAAAGTATTAAAATTGACAAAACGCACAATTATAATTTTTTTTTAATAAAAACAGAATATAAAAGCAAAAAGTGATAAAATATTAATAGAAATGTTTAATAAAAATTGATAAGTATATAGACTTATTAAAAAAAACTATAAAAAAATTACAAAAACGCACAAAATTAATAAAACTTTAAAATAAAAACTGAATATAAATTAAAAACTGGTATTAAATATGAATAAAAATGGATAAAAACTATTAAAAAATGACAACGCACAAAATTATTAAAACTTTAAAATTAAAATAAAAAATAGAAGCTGATTTAAATAAAATCTAATAAAAATTGATAAATTATATAGACTTGTTAAAAATTACTAAAACTGACTAAAATTAAAGTAAAACGGAAAATAAAAATAAAAACTGATCAAATATAAATGGAAAAAAAAACTATTAAAATTGACAAAACGCACAATTATAATTTTTTTTAATTAAAAACAGAATATAAAAGCAAAAAGTGATAAAGTATTAATAGAAATGTATAATAAAAATTGATAAGTATATAGACTTATTATAAAAAATTACAAAAACGCACAAAATTACTAAAACTTTAAAATAAAAACTGAATATAAAATAAAAACTGGTATTAAATAATAAAAATGGATAAAAACTATAAAAAAAATGACAACGCACAAAATAATTAAAACTTTAAAATTAAAATAAAAAATAGAAACTGATTTAATAAAAATTGATAAATTATATAGACTTGATAAAAATTACTAAAACGTACTAAAATTCTAATAAAACGGATTATATAAAAATCAAAACGGATATAAAATATTAGAAATTGATTAAAACTATATCTCTTAAAAAAAATTAAAATGACAAAAAAAACTAAAGGACTAAAATGAATAAATGAATATAAAAATCAAAACCAATATAAAAGTAACAAATTGATTATCAAAAATGACAAAATTACTAAAACTTTAATTTAAATGAAATAAAACTGATATAAAAATATTAATAAAATGAATGTTAGAACTATATAGACATAAAAAAAACTATTAGAAATGACAAAACCGCACAACAAAATGACTAAAACCTAAAATAAAAACAGAAACTCAAAATAAAACCAGAGATAAATCAATATAAATATAAAACTGCTGTGTTTGCAATCACATTAGTTGTTCGTGCGATTGTGTTTGGCGCAGCAGAAACTAAACAGCACACGTTTCATCAGTGCACAAAACAAAGGTGCATTATTGGCATCCATTAAGAGAGTAAGAGTGAATGTGCACGATGGCGTCCAGCAGCTCCAGCTCATCTCACCCGAGAGGCTTTAATCTGATCTGGGCCGTGGCTGCCCCCGGCGGGACGCTTGCGTAAGTAAACACCCCCCAGAGAGACGCACCTATGCAACACGCCTCTCTCCCAGCAGGGGCACGAGTTCCCCCGAGCGCCATCCACCCCTCCACCTGTCTCGAGCCGCACACACAACCCGAGCCACTGAGCAACAGAGCAGAAGATGAAAGAGCCACTGTTTCGCTCGCCGCCCCAGGACTGGCATCTCAGCCCAATCTGCCGTATTAATTGTTCATCTGTAGCGGAACAGGGGAATGCCTCGCAATATGGCACCAGTAATTATGTGTGCCAGGGTTCTGGGCGGCCAACGCGTGCCAACCACGGCAAACTGTTGCTGGACTGTTCTGCGGAGAGGGTCCAAATAAAGCAGAGAATCTCCCAGCACAGATCCAGCCGCTCCGGGGAGCCCCAAAGGCCCAGTTGTTTTTTTAGAAACCTGGTCCTTGACTTCGCTCTCATTTAAACGTCCCGAAGGGTTTGAGCACGAGTTAAATAATACACAAGGTTGTACTACAACCCATAGTTGTGAAGTGTGAATATGTGAATAAATATGAGGCTCGTTGGTTTTGAAACGGACGGACGGAGCGAGGAGCGTTCAGGTCCAGACGAGCAGATTTATGAACTTGTAGCAGTTCCTCCGCCCCCAGAGACGCCCCTCTCGCCCCCCTTAGCTCGCTCTAATTGTTTTTTGTAATCATTTTCTCCACTCTGTTATTGTGACAGGAGGCAGTTACACTCTTCCTAACAAATTAACACACACACTAGCAGACAAAAGAGCCAGGATGGCAACAAGCCCATTTTTACACAGATGGGTGCACTCTATGAGTTTAACACACACACACATTTGGGGAATGTATCATAATCAGGATCACATTACAGAGGAGGCGCAGGTGTCGACGACCTCCGACCCGTGATATCACATCCACACATACAAAACACACTGGCATCTGTTTCTCAGCACATTTTGCACCGGTTGCACTCGGATAAACGGCAAGAGGCGCGTATAAAGTGTGTTTATGAAGAGTCTCTTCTGCTCATATGATCATAAATCCAGTGTCATATTCCTCCAGTGTAGATCAGCTGTTCTCTATGTGAATATACAGCAAAGACAGTGTTCATTTCGTTAAAAACAACCTTTTTTCACTGACGAAAACGAGACGATAACTAAATAAAAACTAGTGTTGGATGACAAAAACTATGAGGAAAACTTGAAGGTCAACAAATAAAAGCGCGAGGAGAATGTTAGTGAGGGTGGATTAGGGCAGAGATGGGGTCAGAACTGATGTCCTGTGTCACAGATGAGCTCATTTGATCTGAACTGATCTAACCGCTGGAGAACACGGCTCACACACCCCCAATCCAGCTCCAGAGCGGCTCACAGTCGATCAATAACACACATTTATGCCAGGATAGTGTTGATGAACTAATGCTGATGAATAATGACAGTGTTTACTTCACCATGTTTATATAGTAATGTGTTTCAGACGGTTGTAACAACGCATATTTGATCTCCTCATCTGAACTTGAATGAGCTCCTGCAACTGCAATAGAGGCGCAGACATTTCAAAATAAGAGTCCCGCTGTATTTCCAGCTTGTTCATCATTAAAAGTCACGCATTATATATTCGTTTTTGCGTACACAATAAACTGTGTTTAATTTAATTCCCATTTAATTCATAGTCAGGAGGAAAGACCAGTATTTGACACATATTCAATAAAGTATCAGGGTTATAATAGTTCACTAAAACCATTAAAACAATCATTAGTTGAAATTAAATAAATGTTAACTGAAATAAATAAATAAACTTATGTGAAGCTTTAGCTTAACCTGATATGGCCTACTGACTAAAACAGAAATACACAGTTATAAAAACTATATAGTTTTATATGTTTTTAAAAAACAAAAAGTGAATTGAGCTCTTTCGAGTATTTTTAATGTCAAAAACAAAATGATGTCAAAATTAAATGGAGCGCAAATGCTTAATGTATTAAAATTGAACGAAACTCATTAGATTTTAGTCAACTAAAGCAAAAAACAATTCAGGCGACTAAAATATGACTAAAACTAAATGGCATTTTAGTCAAAAGACTACGACTAAAAAAAAAAAAAAAAATTAAAGTGTGATTTATTCCTGTGATTATCATCATTACTCCAGTCTTCAGCGTCACATGACCCTTCACTAGGGCTGTAACAATTTGACCAAAAATAAAAATCTCCATAAATTGAACATTATACCTCGATTACGATCAGGGCCTGAAATTAACTTTTTTGATTTTCTCATTGACTTGTTCACGTGCTTGTCCGGCTTTGTGTGTGTGTGTGTGTGTGTGTGTGTGTGTGTGTGTGTGTGTGTGTGTGTGTGTGTGTGTGTGTGTGTGTGTGTGTGTGTGTGTGTGTGTGTGTGTGTGTGTGTGTGTGTGTGTGTGTGTGTGTGTGTGTGTGTGTGTGTGTATTGTAAATATAATTTATTCTGAATAAATATTCTCAACAGTGTTCAATCTTCTTTGATGTATCTTTGATATTTTTACCTTTTATAAAAAGCATTTTTTTCCATAATCTTATTAAATATAGGCTATGCTTCAGCTTTCAGTTTATATTCTTAAATTTGATCTATAAATTAAATTAGAATAATAAGACACTGTAGGGCTGTTACCAATCAAATTAAATCATTTACCCTGAAAAATTACAACTGCATTAAAAAAAAAATGAGATTGTTTTAAATATTTTTGAATATACAAATAAGAAAAGAATGTTTAAACATGAAAGTAAACCACCAGTAGGTGGCGGCAGGTGACCGTTTTAATGAGTGAGTCATTGAGTCGATTCGTTCAAATGGCTGATTCAACGATTCATTAAACACTGAATCATTCAGTAACATTGATTTCTCCTTGAGCGGCTGCGCGAGCGTCAACAGTGCAACATTGTTACCGGCTATATATCATTATCGATTGCCACTTATGCTAAATTAATGCAGAATCATTCTTGCATTGTTAATTCTCTAGTTTTTGTTATTGAGGTTTTAATCTGTCTAGTAAAATTCTCTTTCAATAGCCGTGTATCGCCAATCAACCAAAAAAATACAGAGATATGATTTTTTTGGCCATATTGCCCAGCCCTAAAATCAGCAAATGATTTCTGAAGGATCATGTGACAACAACAACACACACAAAAAAAAGGATAATTATATATATCTTCACCATGACAGGAATAAATTACTTTTAAAATATATTAAAATGCGAAAGTTTCAATCGTAAAAATATTTGACATTATAACTTTTCAATGATCGAATAAATGCAGCCGTTGGTGAACGTGAGCAAGAGAAAAACGTTCCTGACCGTTTTATTTAATTACATATGTAATTATAAGTACTTTTTAAATAATCAAATTCTTAAAATTAAAATAAATAAATAAAAATTTGAAAAATGTATAAACTAATATAGCCTCAAAACATAACATCAAGTAGTAAATAACAAAAAAGGAAGAATAAAAACAGTGGTTAAAGTGTTTAAGAGTGTGTGAGTGATGCTCAGCTGTGTTTGTGACTGATGACATCATCGCCAGCGGGAGATATAATGGGCGGAGCTCACACTAATGCACAGATCTCTGAAGCGTAAGATGGGGTGTCCCAGGGGAAACACTAGTATACCTGTATTGTTCTAAAAACACACTCAAGCACAATGTTGATGCATTTAATCGATGAACTATCTTTGATCTGATTGGTTGAAGGACCATCCATATTATTCATATGATTTTCCTAAGGGGGGGGAGAAGGTTCACTTTTTTTCTATGCAAAAGTGAGAAAGCTGATGTTCTAATCTTTCAAACGATGCCATACACGTCTAGTTTTGTGCTGCACAACTTATAGATTTTTGAATATCAGGGTTTCTGCAGGTTTCACCAAGTCAAATTTAAGATTTAAGACCTTTTCAAGACCATTATGAATTAAATTTAAGACCTATATCACGCAATTAAAAAAACGTACAAAGGAAATGCAGAATCACAAAATTACACACTTGCAAAGCAAATTAATTTATTCAAATATATATACCGTATTTCCTCAAATAAAAGCCGGGGCCTTTATTCACCTGAACTGCAGAAGGTCACCGGCTTTTATTAGGGGCAGACCTGTATTTCAAATTCCATCTATTTGAAAAAAATTGTTTTAAATAAAGCATTTTAAAGGAAAAGCGATAGCGCTCCAGAGGACAGATATCATCAGGGGCGCGGGGAGTGGGGGGGTTTCAAAGGATTGCAAATGCAATGCAAATTTTTGTTCATTTTATTCAATTTTAGAATTTAAAGCAGCACTAGGTAACTTTTCAACCTTCATAATATATTTTCAAGACTCTTGTGATGATACATCAATCGGTTGAATGGCACGTCTGCCATAGCCTGACGGGGTCTGTATCGTTTTTAATCGTACTTTTAAACTTCGGGTTTCGGGTAGTAACCCGAGAAAAAAAAAGAACTACAAAATTCGACTGCTTTACGGCATATACGTCACTTCCATCACCCCCACTTCCTTAAACTCAGACGTGCGAGCCCAACTATCCTGTGTTTGCCGGATGTTATAGTCATGGCCGAGGCAGAAAAAGAAGAAAGCAAAGGTTTTGTCGGAGGAATGCAAAAAGAGGAAACGAGAAAGTGATCGTATTAAAGTATTATATTTGTTTATTTGTCTTGCCTCAAGCTATAATGCAAATGGATTTTTCAAATGTGAAGATTCATCTATGGTAGCTTGATATTATATTGACGATATATGGTTTTTACCTAGCACTCAAACATTGAATTGAAGTATCATATAGATTCTGTAAAACGGTAACCAATAGACTAGACTACTATAATGACGCTGGCTTGTAAACGTGAGCATCGCGATCATTTGGCGTTTGAAAAAAAAAATAAAACCCATGAAATTATATTCATATGACATGCTGAAGCATATGCCACTGTACCTGATGAAGACATTTCACACGGACGCGAGCAGAACACCTGCATGTGAACTCCTGCAGTGTTCAGGGCTATCATAGCTGTCATGTCAACAAATGCACGTGCGATGCATCCCCTGATGCAGGAGGACAGACAGAAGTGGAGGACAATACTGTTCCCCAACTGTAGGGGGAGCCGAGAGCAAAACCTACCTAGAGCTGCTTTAAAGCTACACTGTGTGATATTTTCCCCCATCTAGCGGTGAAAAGGTTTATGACCATCCAGTAAATATTAGTTTCTGTTCATCCCAATTCCGATTTCGTTTGAACTCCTACGGTGGCCGATTTAGTCCAAGATTAGCATGGCTTCCAGTTCCACCTCGTCCATTAGTGTTCCTTCAAGTGATGAGGTTACTTTAGAAAACTATTATAATTTGCAGTTATTTCATTTGTCAGTTAACATGTAGGTTATGACATCTATGTAAAATGAATAATAGTTTTACGTTTTCATAATTTACCATTTCATTGCTAACATCAGCTCTCAGGTTCCCAGACGAGTGCAAGCTAATCTTAGTGAAGTAACTTTTATCAGTGCTATCGTTATTCTGGATATTGTACGACATCACTAGCGTAAGGCAAAGTTTACATTGTAGGCGATATCATTTTCTCCGTGAGCAGAGATCAGTTGATGTGACGGAGGTGCGAGCCATCGAGTGTTAAAACGCGAAAGGCGAAGCTTGAATTTACAGGTATGTCCCTCTTTGGCTAATGTACTTTCAAGATGGAGGGGACACATGGCGACCCCCATTCGAACCCCTTACCCGTATGCATTTTCAATGGCATATTATAAACTTACGAGAATACTTTATTACTTGAAAGAAGTAAATATACATTAATGAGCACATATATTTGAGTGTTTTTAGCTAAGAATAAACTAAAAAAGTTACACAGTGTAGCTTTAATAATTTATTTGAAATAAACATTTTAAGTGGCCCACTAAAAAGTATTATTTATAAGTTGAATTGTGTTTTTAAAACATACATGGTCATATTGTGATGCGGTGTATGCGTTGAAAGAGCGGTAATATTTCCTCCAGAGTGAGAGCGTCTTTCTGGAGATCCGCTCATTTCTGAAGCTCTTTCCGCTCAGCACCGCCGCTCAACCCAGAACTCCCTTTGTGACATGTTGGACAAAATATAGGCCCGTCTGAAATAAATAGTAAGGGCTGCCCCTGACTAAAGATTTTTTCCTTTTCTAGTAGTAGTTCATTTAAGCCGTTGATCACGCTGCGCCTCCATGTCATTGTCTGTTAGAGGCTATTTGCTTGTTATTTATTAAATCCGGGCAATTTGGTTGATAAAACAGAATAAAATTAAGATACAATTTATACAAAACAAAATTCACTTTAAAGAAAGGCTTTTGTGATATATTTGTTGTTCTTTCGTGTTTTATAGACTCGATATAAACTCTATAATTGTTATTTTACTAACCCAACTAATGTGCTTTCTATATTCCACATGAGGGAAAAAGCTTCCTTCCACTTAAGAAGAGTTGTGTTCCTTTAAGCACTTTTTATTCTTTACATAAATATTATTTTCTACTTTAAAAAAACCCTATAATTTCATTATTTTTCTAACCCAACTAATGCGGGCACTTTTCTCAATCCGTTATGGAGCTATTCAATTTTGATTTTGCATATTGTTTTTTAAACGTTCGTTCGAGTAGTTCAAATGACCACTTTACAATATTTCAATAACATAATTTATTTTTAAGCCTTTGCTGTTTTCTTGTACAAAATAAAATAGTTGAAGTTAAATGCAGAGTAAGATGTGTAAAAAAGACGAGAGGCTCAGAGATTGTCCAGATCAATATTTGTGTAGCTTTCACAGACTAACACACGTCACATCTCTCTCAGACTACAGTATTTAAAACAGCAGATATGCATCAGTTATATTCTCTATTTAATCTACAGGAGCAATCCCTGCAAAGTGTTTAGGTTCAGTATAGAAGAGAGCAGGATTAGTGTGCGTCGCACTCGCAAACAAAATGCATGAATCTTGTTTGGTATCACAAAAAAGGCTGGTCCAGTGGTGTGCTATCTAGCTTTAACATCATCGCTTAGGGTGGGAAATATGACCAAAATCTTACAAGCAAGCAATTGCTTAATATAAGTAAAAAGTTCAAGTAAACGTTCATTAATAAAATAAGAACTTATTAACCAATTACAATAGGACAAATAAATACAACCTAAAGATACGGATAAAACAGTGCTTTAAGTTGAAGTGGCGTTTTCCCTGTTGTTGTTTAACATTAACACACAGACAGGAGCGGGTCTGGGCTGTATTAGTATGCTTTCACTTTAAGAACTACAGTAATGCGCAGATCCAATACTGACACACGTCACAAACTGTTTTCCTCAAGAGTCAAGACATAACCACCAATAAGAACATGGGGATATGAATGTGTGTATGATCGTTCAAGAGTAAGCCTAGAAAGAGACACATTCAGCGCAGGCGCGTGCACAGAATCCACAGCCAGTCTGACATCGGTCTGTGTGTCTACAGAATTGAGTTTGTGGTTTACATCGCTTTTATTAACTCTTTAGTGCTATAGGACGCATCATACTTTTATTTGGTCATTATGCGAGAAAGATTCACCTTCGCTTTCACGATCGAGTGAACTGGAAGAACTGAAGCTGAAGAATAAAATCCGTTTGATGCGTCTGTTATACAATCCGAAAGAGACCCGTGCCAATAACATGAAAGCTGATTGGCTGCAATATAAGATGCAAGCTGGTCTCATTTGTCGTTGTAATACAGCGAACTATAGTAGGACTAGCGAAAGAAAGAACTACAACAGCCCGGAACACACACACACACACACACAAGCGCTGCAGGAGCATTTCAATGAGCATTAGAGGTAGCGTTACATGAACGTAGGATAATTTAAGACCCGTTTAAAACTATTTAAGACCAAGAACTCAGTACTTCAGAGAATTTAAGACTTTTTAAGGCCTAAAATTTTGATTTTTAAATTTAGGACATTAAGACCCTGCGGGAACCCTGAATATGATTATGGTGATGTAATATTTAGAGCTGTAATCTCCCAGTCGATACGTTCTGGCTCGACCAAAATTCTGATTGGTCGATTTTCTATCAGCTTGAATCAGTCGGCCCATTCTCCTCTGACCTCTAGCATCAACAAGGCATTTTGGCCCACAGGACGGCCCCATACTGGATGTGTTTCCCTTTCACAGCATTCTTTGTAAACCCTAGAAATGGTTGTGTGTGAAAATCCCAGTAACTGAGCAAATTGTGAAATACTCAGACCGGCCCGTCTGGCACCAACAACCATGCCACGCTCAAAATTGCTTAAATCCCCTTTCTTTCCCATTCCGACATTCAGTTTGGAGTTCAGGAGATTGTCTTGACCAGGACCACACCCCTAAATGCATTGAAGCAACTGCCATGTGATTGGTTGATTAGATCATTGCATTAATGAGAAATTGAACAGGTGTTCCTAATAATCCTTTAGGTGAGTGTGTATTTTTTATTTAATTGTGAGCGTTTTTTTCTGCTCTTGATCTGGCTTGTTTAATAAATATTCCTTTTATATTAAAGTGGACGTGCCTTTTGTGTTTAAGAGTAAAAGCTTTAAGTTAATAGTCTATTCGTGTCTGAGCCGTGAAGCTGATCCTGTGTTCACAGAGCGGCTGAAATGATAGTGTCTGTCAGTTATTATAATACATATGACAAAAACAATTGTCTAAATTATGTTGCATATTCCTCAAAAGTTCTTGTGATATCCCTAGTTGACAATATAGTACTATATTTAATATACTGCAAATAGCCTACTAGTTTTTATGTTTATTTATAATTAATTTAGGCAGACACCAAGGCTACCAAGCACTGCGCACAGTGCACAGCTAATTAATTTAACGGTTTTTTATCTAACGTTATTTTTAGTCAAAAATTTCAGGACCTCAGTCGACCAAGATTTTCTTTGGTTGATTACAGCCCTAGTAACATTGGACCCACGGGTGGGCGTAGAGCTGAAGGGGTTAACGCTACGCTCAGAACCCATCCAGAATGGTGTGTGTGACTGAGGTTTGGACACGCACCCGACTCCGCAGATAGTCCGCCAGGTTCTTCCTCGTGAAGTTGGCGGCCGCGGCCGGGCTGAGCTCATATCCTGAGGAAAGAGGAGGAGCCATCAGGATCCAGAAAACACACACTCAAGTCTCTAGAGGAAAAAATGAACGTTTACCATTCCTCATTTTGTAAAGCTGGACGTTCTTCTGGATGTATTCGGCGAACTGTACGGTGTCCCCGGCCTCGCCCACACACAGCAGCAGGATCTTCTCACTCAGCTTGAACATCTTGTCATAATCTGGAATCATAATCATAATTTACATTTACATTTATGTATTTTGCAGACGCTTTTATCCAAAGTGACTTACAGTGCCTTATTACAGGGACAATCCCCCTGGAGCAACATGGAGTAAAGTGCCTTGCTCAAGGACACACTGGTGGTGACCGCTGGGATCGAACCAGCAACCTTCTGCATATCAGTTCCATGACATTTTGGTCGGTCCTCGCTTTCTGAGGCCCTTTTATAGGCCTGTTTGAGGGTCAAGACTTGGTTTTAGGGATAAGGTTATAGGTTAAGGGTAGGTTTAGGGTAAGGAGCTAGAGATTGCATTGTGCCAATGAATGTCCTCACAAAGATAGATGTACAAGAGTGTGTGTGTGTGTGTGTGTGTGTGTGTGTGTACACATACAGTAGGTATGGTGTGTGTGTGTGTGTGTACACACATACAGTAGGTATGGTGTGTGTGTGGTATGGTGTGTGTGTGTATACAGTAGGTACAGTACACACTCGCAGCTCTTACTTTCACTTTCTCCTGTGAATCGCAAACTCATCCTCTCACACTCGAGGACGGTCACTCACACACTCTCTCTCTCTCACACACACACGTCGTGTCGCTCCGTTACCGCTCATGAGCGCAGAGTCTAGAGTCTGAGCGGAGTTTAACACCGAGAGCCCCAAATCTGAATATATGAACATCAGCTCAGCCTGAGTTAGCACAGGGACGCTAACGCTAGCTCGGCTAATCGCCACACACACTAAAGTGCTGACAACATTCAGATTCAATTAAAACAGAAGTGTATAAACAGTGACGTGTGGTTCATTATTGTGCTCTGCGACATGTGTATGGGTTAAAATAACTTTATCTGTATCGGTGCTCCTGCTGTGTGTCCGGTTAATGTGCCGCTAACATGCTAACACACACTCACACACACTCACCGTGCTTCATCTGGATTATACTGCTCGCCGCCACATTATCCGCCGCCACCAGCACAAAGTCCGGCCCCTGGATCCCGATCAAGTACTCCATATCACACACTGAGGGGTCAGGAGTCGCAGAAACACACTCTGGTCAGCGGAGACTAGCAGCTCTGTCAGATATTACACAGCAAAAGCTCAATGAGTTCCTCAGCGGCGCGCACTTCAGACGTCATCACGGCGTGCGCGCTCCTGTCACGTGACGACACGCTGCTCGTAGGCAGGCGGGAAGAATAAATAAACAAATACATTATATGTTTAACCCTCTTATTTAAATATACACTCATTCATGTATATGTTTGTATGTATGCTATATACTGTATATATATATAATTCATATAAAATAAATAATAACACAAGTTATATGTTATATATAAATATTTTATATATAAATACAAAACAAATCTTATATATATACATGCATGTGTGTGTATTTATAAATACATAATAATCGTACACAGTACACACACATACATCGTGTAAACTGGGACTTTTATTTTGTATGTGAATAATCGCGATTAATCAGTTTGACAGCACTAATATTATGTATAGTATTTTCAAAACGCATTAAATCTTTAGAATCAGCAGAAATTGTTCATTTTCTTCAGGTATAAAGTTTGAACGTGTTAAATAAGGTGGTGGAGAAATAAAATGGATGAGATTAAAACAAATTGTATTTATGGATGATAAACACATTCGGTTTATTACAGAAATCGGTTTTATTTATGACTGACTCATATTATAAACACATATATTTATTAGTTTCTTCATGTTCTTTATGTACACACACACACACACACACACACACACAAAAAGTGTTTTTTAACCAGATTTACACATTTCAATTAACAGTAAAATTTTGTGAAACCCGAAGTGAATTATTCATATTATTAATTAAGAATTTTAAATGAGTAAAAAACTAAAACATTTAGCATAAATGGAGCAATGGGCTAATGATTCATATTCATAAATGATACACACAGTTTTAATAAGCTCTAGTTTCTTGTTTAATGTTTTTAGTTCGTAATATGAATAATATGTGAGGATTATTCAATTGAATTTGATGGGATTTTACTATTAATGAAACTCTTTTAGAGTGCAAACATGCGGGTCTATATCCGGGGAGTTGAATAAGCAGTAAATATATTTAGTTAAACACCACTTTTGAAGAAAAACTGCGTATTGTTATGATGTTTGAGAGAATATTATATGTCTCCTGAAATGCGTCCTGTGGTGTGACAGAGATAATGCAGAACAGGCTAAAACATGCGGGGTTAAAAACAACCCAAGTTGGGTTGAAAATGGACAAACCCAGCAATTGGGTTGTTTTAAGCAAACATTTAATTCAATATTTGAGCGATTCTGAGGTAAAATCGTACCATGTGCTTCAGTCACATGACCTTCAATGGGGCCTTCAAGTTAAACTTAAACGATTTATCTTATTTTATTAATGGTTTTCAGTGGCAAAATGTATCAAGATTCTACACCTTTAAAACTATAAAATAGACAATTATTAACTTATTAACATTTGTATGCTTTTCTTTTTAATTGATAAAAGTGCTAATGCTTGAGAGTCACACTCTTGAGATTTGGCTCACAAATGAAAACATCTAAAGACAAAGCAGTTTTTAAATGAACAGGTCCATGAAAGACAACTAAATGTTTAACCATAAATGATGACAATACTAATTATATTAATTTTTATCTTGCGTGATCTATATATATGTAGCTACATATGGGGCCGAGCGCAAAGAAGAAGACAAGACATGCCAAAATGGCTGGCAGTGTCAGATCAACTGCAACAATGAGCAATTCAACACATTTTAAGATGATTTCCGGCAAAAAGGCTGAATACTGCATTGTAGTCAATGGGAATTTCATGTTTTGTTCTATTATAGCGCCACCAAGAGTCCTCGGAGTGAGCCCATACATGTGTGTGTCAATTTCGGTGAAAATATCTATATATACATTTATATGAAAAAACACCTGAAAAATGACTGACACCTGACTTTGATTGGATTTTACTCCCCCTTACTATCAATATTTGGACATTTGAGCATTAGCATTAGACTATTGACCTATGTTTCCGAACTTCTGACGCTGGTTTCGTCTCGATCGGATTAGCGGTTTTGAAGATATCAGCTAACGTTTTTTAAGCGCTGCACAAACCATACGCCGAAACCTGGCAAGTCTGGTATCGTTGGACTCGGCAAGAATTCAGGAGACAGAAAAAGTTACTCCCATGAAAATAAGTCAACCCCACCCAAAGTTATAAGCGTTTGAAAAAAAAAACTCCACTAGGTGGCGCTGTTTCGAAACTTCTCAGGCTCCTTCAGGGCATCGTGATGATGACCCAAACCGAGTTTCATAACAATCTGCTCATGCGTTCATAAAATACAGCATTTTAGCACATAATTCAAAATGGCCGACAGCCAAAATGGCCGATATGGTAAAATTGGATATCAGTCGACTTGGCATGACGTCCTGAATCTAACGAGACCACTTTTATGATTTTTGGACCGCTGCGCCGAAACGCTGCATGTTGCCTCAGGTCATGCTTGTGCTGACATGTACCAAGTTTGATCTGAATACGATAAAGCGTTGCGGAGATACAGCCTTGTGTGTATTTTTGCAAGCGCTACGTAACATTTTTTGTGCGTTTTTCGAAAACGGTTTGAGAAATCAACTTGAATTCCAGTTTATTCTTATTAATAATGAACAGGTTTAGATGTTTTATTGAAAATGTTTGGTCATCACTCTCTGAAAAACACTCTGATTTGATGGGCGTGCCGCACTGAAGACTTGGAAGTAAATGCCCACGGCTAGGATTGGATAAGATTTGCATATTTAATGAGCTTCAGCTCCTCTCAGTACATTGTTTCGAAAGCGTCTGGAGAAACGCTCACAGGACTCATAAAATATCTTTATCAAACAAACACAATGATTCATCTCTCCACCCGCCATTGATTGGAATGTAGTCGCCCGATCAGTGAATATAACAGCGAACCACACACACACACACACACACGCGTGCGCTGCAAATCCAGGCTCGACCTGTGTCTTGTTTACAAACGAATCCGTGGTTAAATGAAGGAACAAACGTGCAATGTCTTACACACGTGAGCTGGAACCGCATGTTTATTGCTCGGTAGCGTGACCCGTTTAGCTCATCGAGTCGGTGGGCGGGGCTTGAGGCGGTGGTTCTGCGTCCTGAGACGTCAGTGGTCGACATATTCGGAGATCTCTCGTTTTCTGGGTCTGGTGTCTATAAAAGCTTTTCTTTGACTAACAAGGACGTTTTCAGCTCTGAAACTTACAGGATATTCTTATATCACCATGAACTTTTATATATCAAAGGCTCAAAGGGAAAGTTGATCTCTCAGTTCATCAAGAAAAAGCTATAGGGGAAATTAGTACGAAGATTTTTTTTTGTTGTACGAGATTTTTCCAGTGTGGATTTTTGTTGTCATTTCACTTTTTTTCAAGTTGTGTTTTTTCCAGTGCATAGTATTATAAAAATCCCCTCAAGATTCTAAATAATAACCAAAAAAATATTATTGAACTAAAATATATTACATTGGTTTTACTGTGGAAAATAAAAGAGTTACATTTCACCGCAAAGGAGCAAAGTGTGACCCGAAGAGGACCAGAGGCTTCAGAGCGGGGACATCTTATAAATCAGACTAAGTGATGTTTTTTGAAAATGTAAAAATGCAGAATTTCTCCTGTGATGGGTAGGTTTAGGGGTAGTGTGTGTGTGTGTGTGTGTGTGTGTGTGTGTGTGTGTGTGTGTGTGTGTGTGTGTGTGTGTGTGTGTGTGTGTGTGTGTGTGTGTGTGTGTGTGTGTGTGTGTGTGTGTGTGTGTGAGTGTGTGTGTGTGTGTGTGTGTGTGTGTGTGTGTGTGTGTGTGTGTGTGTGTGTGTGTGTTCTCATAGCTAATGCAACAAAAGTTGCCATCCCATTCTCATGAAGCCAAAACGACTAAAGCAACCCTTGAAGTGTCTCCTGGTGTGAGCTGTGCGCATCCGTCCGTGTGATGAAAGTCTCTCTGTTTCTCTGCGGTTGTCTCTGGCTCAGCCCTGACTGCTTCGTTAGGACTCATCATTTGCATTCAGATTAATTATCTAATTACAGACAAATGTCCGGCGGCCACCCCGCGCTCCGGCTCGTCAGCTCCGCGCCTGTAATTATTTTAATCATTTACTTTCATCTGGAGTGTTCCTGCCATACTTCTGTGTTTAGAGGCCATTCTTAATTACCCTGCCAAGACACTCTTCCCCTCTTTTCATGTGAGGAAAAGGGGCAGAGAGAGAGAGAGAGAGAGAGAGAGAGAGAGAGAGAGAGAGAGAGAGAGAGAGAGAGAGAGAGAGAGAGAGAGAGAGAGAGAGAGAGAGAGAGCCCGATGGGGACAAAATCCAGGAATCTTGACAGCCTCATAAAGCTCGGAGCTCTGCTGGTTGTTCAGTCTGTTTTCCCCTTCAACTTCTCTGTCTGTCTCTGACTCCCTCCACCCCTCTGCCAACCCTCATCCCTCTCTCTCTCTCTCTCTCTCACGCTCTCTCGCTCCCCCACTTCCTCCAGTTCCCCTTTATCGCGAGCACACACAGGAATCGCCTCGGGCCCCAGTGCTCCGACTACTAATACACTCACACACACTGTGACACACATCATGCATCTCTTATCTGTTCTGTAAATCTACACCTCTCTCTCTCTCTCTCTCTCTCTCTCTCTCTCTCTCTCTCTCTCTCTCTCTCTCTCTCTCTCTCTCTCTCTCTCTCTCTCTCTCTCTCTCTCTCAGGCAGGTGCTCGTCTGCATCTGGGTCGTGTCTGCTTGTTGGCATCGCTGCTCTGCCCTCTCAGTGATTCTGCTGTAATTGGGGCCGCTGGCTGTTTGGGGGATTATTCCGATTTTGGAATATCAGCCATTTCATTTTTTTCATTTGGTTCGAACTCATTAACAACTATCGAGAAATGTGTTTCCTGTCGTACTGGAGCGCTGAGGAAAAGGCAGAGTTTCTGCTGCGTCCAGATAAAACCACGGGTTTACTCGCTCTATTGTCCTAATGTGAGATCAGTCCTTCAGCTGAGTTCGGGGATTATGGACTCTAGCCCTGGGGTAGTTTGTTAAGAGCAGGGCATGTTTTGAACTCAGATTAAGAATATATGCGGTGCATAAGAGGGGCGGAGCTCATGGTTTATGTGTGGGCCCACTTCACTCAATCAATCTGCAGTGAGATAAAACATTCTGTGTGTGTGTGTGTGTGTGAGTGTGAGAGAGAAAGAGAGTGTGTGTGTGTGGGTGCGCGTCTGTGTGTGTTTGCGTGTGTGTGTGTGTGTGTGTGTGTGTGTATCACACAATAATTTAACATCTACTTTACTATAAATTATTTTGCAAAAGAAAAAAACTCAGAAAAGCGAGAAGAAAATCAAGGAAATGCGAGAAATAAACTCAGAAATGCGAGAAATAAACTCGGAATAGTGAGAAAAAAGTCGTAAATCCGAGAAAAAGTCGTAAATGCGAGAAATAAACTCGGAAATGCGAGAAAAAACTCGGAATAGTGAGAAAAAAGTCGTAAATCTGACAAAAAGTCGTAAATGCAAGAAAAAACTATGAATTGCAAAATAAACTCGGAATTGTGAGAATAAACTCAGAAATGCGAGAAATAAACTCGGAATTGTGAGAATAAACTCGGAAATACGAGAAATAAACTCGGAATTGTGAGAAAAAAGTCGTAAATCTGAGAAAAAGTCGTAAATGCAAGAAAAAACTCAGAAATGCGAGAAATTAACTCGGAATTGTGAGAATAAACTCGGAATTGTAAGAATAAACTCAGAATAGTGAGAAAAAAGTCGTAAATCTGAGAAAAAGTCGTAAATGCAAGAAAAAACTCGGAAATGTGAGAAAAAAGTCGTAAATCTGAGAAAAAGTCGTAAATGCAAGAAAAAACTATGAATTGCAAAATAAACTCGGAATTGTGAGAATAAACTTGGAAATGCGAGAAATAAACTCGGAATTGTGAGAAGAAACTCAGAAATTGGAGAAATAAACTCGGAATTGTGAGAATAAACTCGGAAATACGAGAAATAAACTCGGAATTGTGAGAAAAAAGTCGTAAATCTGAGAAAAAGTCGTAAATGCAAGAAAAAACTCAGAAATGCGAGAAATAAACCCGGAAATGCGAGAAATAAACTCGGAAATGCGAGAAATAAACTCGGAATTGTAAGAATAAACTCGTAAATGCGAGAAATAAACTCGCAAATGCGAGAAATAAACTCGGAATTGTGAGAATAAACTCGGAAATACGAGAAATAAACTCGGAATTGTGAGAATAAACTCGGAAATACGAGAAATAAACTCGGAATTGTGAGAAAAAAGTCGTAAATCTGAGAAAAAGTCGTAAATGCAAGAAAAAACTCAGAAATGCGAGAAATTAACTTGGAATTGTGAGAATAAACTCGGAATTGTAAGAATAAACTCAGAATAGTGAGAAAAAAGTCGTAAATCTGAGAAAAAAGTCGTAAATCTGAGAAAAAGTCGTAAATGCAAGAAAAAACTATGAATTGCAAAATAAACTCGGAATTGTGAGAATAAACTCGGAAATGCGAGAAATAAACTCGGAATTGTGAGAAGAAACTCAGAAATGCGAGAAATAAACTCGGAATTGTGAGAATAAACTCGGAAATACGAGAAATAAACTCGGAATTGTGAGAAAAAAGTCGTAAATCTGAGAAAAAGTCGTAAATGCAAGAAAAAACTCAGAAATGCAAGAAATAAACTCGGAAATGCGAGAAATAAACTCGGAAATGCGAGAAATAAACTCGGAATTGTAAGAATAAACTCGTAAATGCGAGAAATAAACTCGCAAATGCGAGAAATAAACTCGGAATTGTGAGAATAAACTCGGAAATACGAGAAATAAACTCGGAATTGTGAGAATAAACTCGGAAATACAAGAAATAAACTCGGAATTGTGAGAAAAAAGTCGTAAATGCGAGAAATAAACTCGGAATTGTAAGAATAAACTCGTAAATGCGAGAAATAAACTCGCAAATGCGAGAAATAAACTCGTAAATGCGAGAAATAAACACGCAAATGCGAGAAATAAACTCGGAATTGTGAGAATAAACTCGGAAATACGAGAAATAAACTCGGAATTGTGAGAATAAACTCGGAAATACAAGAAATAAACCCGGAAATGCGAGAAATAAACTCGGAAATGCGAGAAATAAACTCGGAATTGTAAGAATAAACTCGTAAATGCGAGAAATAAACTCGCAAATGCGAGAAATAAACTCGGAATTGTGAGAATAAACTCGGAAATACGAGAAATAAACTCGGAATTGTGAGAATAAACTCGGAAATACGAGAAATAAACTCGGAATTGTGAGAAAAAAGTCGTAAATCTGAGAAAAAGTCGTAAATGCAAGAAAAAACTCAGAAATGCGAGAAATTAACTCGGAATTGTGAGAATAAACTCGGAATTGTAAGAATAAACTCAGAATAGTGAGAAAAAAGTCGTAAATCTGAGAAAAAGTCGTAAATGCAAGAAAAAACTCAGAAATGCGAGAAATTAACTCGGAATTGTGAGAATAAACTCGGAATTGTAAGAATAAACTCAGAATAGTGAGAAAAAAGTCGTAAATCTGAGAAAAAGTCGTAAATGCAAGAAAAAACTATGAATTGCAAAATAAACTCGGAATTGTGAGAATAAACTCGGAAATGCGAGAAATAAACTCGGAATTGTGAGAAGAATCTCAGAAATGCGAGAAATAAACTCGGAATTGTGAGAATAAACTCGGAAATACGAGAAATAAACTCGGAATTGTGAGAAAAAAGTCGTAAATCTGAGAAAAAGTCGTAAATGCAAGAAAAAACTCAGAAATGCGAGAAATAAACTCGGAAATGCGAGAAATAAACTCGGAAATGCGAGAAATAAACTCGGAATTGTAAGAATAAACTCGTAAATGCGAGAAATAAACTCGCAAATGCAAGAAATAAACTCGGAATTGTGAGAATAAACTCGGAAATACGAGAAATAAACTCGGAATTGTGAGAATAAACTCGGAAATACGAGAAATAAACTCGGAATTGTGAGAAAAAAGTCGTAAATCTGAGAAAAAGTCGTAAATGCAAAATAAACTCAGAAATGCGAGAAATAAACTCGGAATTGTGAGAATAAACTCGGAATTGTAAGAATAAACTCAGAATAGTGAGAAAAAAGTCGTAAATCTGAGAAAAAAGTCGTAAATCTGAGAAAAAGTCGTAAATGCAAGAAAAAACTATGAATTGCAAAATAAACTCGGAATTGTGAGAATAAACTCGGAAATGCGAGAAATAAACTCGGAATTGTGAGAAGAAACTCAGAAATGCGAGAAATAAACTCGGAATTGTGAGAATAAACTCGGAAATACGAGAAATAAACTCGGAATTGTGAGAAAAAAGTCGTAAATCTGAGAAAAAGTCGTAAATGCAAGAAAAAACTCAGAAATGCGAGAAATAAACTCGGAAATGCGAGAAATAAACTCGGAAATGCGAGAAATAAACTCGGAATTGTAAGAATAAACTCGTAAATGCGAGAAATAAACTCGCAAATGCGAGAAATAAACTCGGAATTGTGAGAATAAACTCGGAAATACGAGAAATAAACTCGGAATTGTGAGAATAAACTCGGAAATACAAGAAATAAACTCGGAATTGTGAGAAAAAAGTCGTAAATGCGAGAAATAAACTCGGAATTGTAAGAATAAACTCGTAAATGCGAGAAATAAACTCGCAAATGCGAGAAATAAACTCGTAAATGCGAGAAATAAACACGCAAATGCGAGAAATAAACTCGGAATTGTGAGAATAAACTCGGAAATACGAGAAATAAACTCGGAATTGTGAGAATAAACTCGGAAATACAAGAAATAAACCCGGAAATGCGAGAAATAAACTCGGAAATGCGAGAAATAAACTCGGAATTGTAAGAATAAACTCGTAAATGCGAGAAATAAACTCGCAAATGCGAGAAATAAACTCGGAATTGTGAGAATAAACTCGGAAATACGAGAAATAAACTCGGAATTGTGAGAATAAACTCGGAAATACGAGAAATAAACTCGGAATTGTGAGAAAAAAGTCGTAAATCTGAGAAAAAGTCGTAAATGCAAGAAAAAACTCAGAAATGCGAGAAATTAACTCGGAATTGTGAGAATAAACTCGGAATTGTAAGAATAAACTCAGAATAGTGAGAAAAAAGTCGTAAATCTGAGAAAAAGTCGTAAATGCAAGAAAAAACTCAGAAATGCGAGAAATTAACTCGGAATTGTGAGAATAAACTCGGAATTGTAAGAATAAACTCGGAATTGTGAGAAGAATCTCAGAAATGCGAGAAATAAACTCGGAATTGTGAGAATAAACTCGGAAATACGAGAAATAAACTCGGAATTGTGAGAAAAAAGTCGTAAATCTGAGAAAAAGTCGTAAATGCAAGAAAAAACTCAGAAATGCGAGAAATAAACTCGGAAATGCGAGAAATAAACTCGGAAATGCGAGAAATAAACTCGGAATTGTAAGAATAAACTCGTAAATGCGAGAAATAAACTCGCAAATGCAAGAAATAAACTCGGAATTGTGAGAATAAACTCGGAAATACGAGAAATAAACTCGGAATTGTGAGAATAAACTCGGAAATACGAGAAATAAACTCGGAATTGTGAGAAAAAAGTCGTAAATCTGAGAAAAAGTCGTAAATGCAAGAAAAAACTCAGAAATGCGAGAAATAAACTCGGAATTGTGAGAATAAACTCGGAATTGTAAGAATAAACTCAGAATAGTGAGAAAAAAGTCGTAAATCTGAGAAAAAAGTCGTAAATCTGAGAAAAAGTCGTAAATGCAAGAAAAAACTATGAATTGCAAAATAAACTCGGAATTGTGAGAATAAACTCGGAAATGCGAGAAATAAACTCGGAATTGTGAGAAGAAACTCAGAAATGCGAGAAATAAACTCGGAATTGTGAGAATAAACTCGGAAATACGAGAAATAAACTCGGAATTGTGAGAAAAAAGTCGTAAATCTGAGAAAAAGTCGTAAATGCAAGAAAAAACTCAGAAATGCGAGAAATAAACTCGGAAATGCGAGAAATAAACTCGGAAATGCGAGAAATAAACTCGGAATTGTAAGAATAAACTCGTAAATGCGAGAAATAAACTCGCAAATGCGAGAAATAAACTCGGAATTGTGAGAATAAACTCGGAAATACGAGAAATAAACTCGGAATTGTGAGAATAAACTCGGAAATACAAGAAATAAACTCGGAATTGTGAGAAAAAAGTCGTAAATGCGAGAAATAAACTCGGAATTGTAAGAATAAACTCGTAAATGCGAGAAATAAACTCGCAAATGCGAGAAATAAACTCGTAAATGCGAGAAATAAACACGCAAATGCGAGAAATAAACTCGGAATTGTGAGAATAAACTCGGAAATACGAGAAATAAACTCGGAATTGTGAGAATAAACTCGGAAATACAAGAAATAAACCCGGAAATGCGAGAAATAAACTTGGAAATGCGAGAAATAAACTCGGAATTGTAAGAATAAACTCGTAAATGCGAGAAATAAACTCGCAAATGCGAGAAATAAACTCGGAATTGTGAGAATAAACTCGGAAATACGAGAAATAAACTCGGAATTGTGAGAATAAACTCGGAAATACGAGAAATAAACTCGGAATTGTGAGAAAAAAGTCGTAAATCTGAGAAAAAGTCGTAAATGCAAGAAAAAACTCAGAAATGCGAGAAATTAACTCGGAATTGTGAGAATAAACTCGGAATTGTAAGAATAAACTCAGAATAGTGAGAAAAAAGTCGTAAATCTGAGAAAAAGTCGTAAATGCAAGAAAAAACTCAGAAATGCGAGAAATTAACTCGGAATTGTGAGAATAAACTCGGAATTGTAAGAATAAACTCAGAATAGTGAGAAAAAAGTCGTAAATCTGAGAAAAAGTCGTAAATGCAAGAAAAAACTATGAATTGCAAAATAAACTCGGAATTGTGAGAATAAACTCGGAAATGCGAGAAATAAACTCGGAATTGTGAGAAGAATCTCAGAAATGCGAGAAATAAACTCGGAATTGTGAGAATAAACTCGGAAATACGAGAAATAAACTCGGAATTGTGAGAAAAAAGTCGTAAATCTGAGAAAAAGTCGTAAATGCAAGAAAAAACTCAGAAATGCGAGAAATAAACTCGGAAATGCGAGAAATAAACTCGGAAATGCGAGAAATAAACTCGGAATTGTAAGAATAAACTCGTAAATGCGAGAAATAAACTCGCAAATGCAAGAAATAAACTCGGAATTGTGAGAATAAACTCGGAAATACGAGAAATAAACTCGGAATTGTGAGAATAAACTCGGAAATACGAGAAATAAACTCGGAATTGTGAGAAAAAAGTCGTAAATCTGAGAAAAAGTCGTAAATGCAAGAAAAAACTCAGAAATGCGAGAAATAAACTCGGAATTGTGAGAATAAACTCGGAATTGTAAGAATAAACTCAGAATAGTGAGAAAAAAGTCGTAAATCTGAGAAAAAGTCGTAAATGCAAGAAAAAACTCAGAAATGCGAGAAATAAACTCGGAATTGTGAGAATAAACTCGGAATTGTAAGAATAAACTCAGAATAGTGAGAAAAAAGTCGTAAATCTGAGAAAAAGTCGTAAATGCAAGAAAAAACTCGGAAATGTGAGAAAAAAGTCGTAAATCTGAGAAAAAGTCGTAAATGCAAGAAAAAACTATGAATTGCAAAATAAACTCGGACTTGTGAGAATAAACTCGGAAATGCGAGAAATAAACTCGGAATTGTGAGAAGAAACTCAGAAATGCGAGAAATAAACTCGGAATTGTGAGAATAAACTCGGAATTGTAAGAATAAACTCAGAATAGTGAGAAAAAAGTCGTAAATCTGAGAAAAAGTCGTAAATGCAAGAAAAAACTCGGAAATGTGAGAAAAAAACTCGGAATTGTGAGAAGAAACTCAGAAATGCGAGAAATAAACTCGGAATTGTGAGAATAAACTCAGAAATGCGAGAAATAAACTCGGAATTGTGAGAATAAACTCAGAATTGTAAGAATAAACTCAGAATAGTGAGAAAAAAGTCGTAAATCTGAGAAAAAGTCGTAAATGCAAGAAAAAACTCAGAAATGCGAGAAATAAACTCGGAATTGTGAGAATAAACTCGGAATTGTGAGAATAAACTCGGAATTGTAAGAATAAACTCAGAATTGTAAGAATAAACTCAGAATAGTGAGAAAAAAGTCGTAAATCTGAGAAAAAGTCGTAAATGCAAGAAAAAACTCAGAAATGCGAGAAATAAACTCGGAATTGTGAGAATAAACTCAGAATATTGAGAAAAAAGTCGTAAATCTGAGAAAAAGTCGTAAATGCAAGAAAAAACTCAGAAATGCGAGAAATAAACTCAGAATTGTGAGAATAAACTCGGAATTGTGAGAATAAACTCGGAATTGTGAGAATAAACTCAGAATTGTAAGAATAAACTCAGAATAGTGAGAAAAAAGTCGTAAATCTGAGAAAAAGTCGTAAATGCAAGAAAAAACTCGGAAATGTGAGAAAAACGTGTAAATGCGAGAAACTCGGAAATGCAAGAAATAAACTCGGAAATGTGAGAAATATTACAAAAGGTTGAAACATTCCCTGCCGCTCCAGAAGGAAACGCGGCGCTTCTGATGCAGATCAACGTGATCCCCCACCGGCTCTGAGCCATGACGGGCAGCTTTAGGGTCACTCAGATGAAGGACAGAAGCAGCAGAAGACGCTCACACATCAAATATAATCTTCATATCCAGAAGTGTTCACCCCCGGCTCTGATGCGTCGCGTTTGAGTCGCTCATCGTCCTCAGAATCCCAGTCACTGATGGGAATCAATCCCACACACCTACAGAAGCACTTAATGAATGAAACCGTAAATATATCATCACACTGTGACTCTGTGAGTGTAACCCTTTATTTTAAGGTGTAATTCAGTACTGAGTAATAATAATAACTACACAGGGTTTGTTTGAGGGTTATGCACGTAATTATGCATAATTCACAGTAACTGCATGAAACAAAGACACTAAAATAAAGTGTTACAGAGATTTATGTGTTTAGTGGCCATATCAACATTATTTAGAGGAAAAATAGCGCCAAAATAAAAAAATCTCTGGAAGACATCACTGAACATTTAACTATAGCAAAAGTACATAACTTAAGTTTAGTTTTCATCTTTTTGTGTTTATTTAAAATAAGACACATCTGATATTATTGTAATCTTCTGTTATTTATCAGTTGAGATGTAGTTTAATGCGGATCTGACAGCAGAAGACACGAGCGCTTTACATCCCAGTGGCGCGGGCGGGGCATGTTGTCACAATGAGCCCCTGTTAGAAATATGCCATATTCTACACTTTTATGAATTATTTTGAGAAACCCTGAGAAAAGGGTGAATAATGACTGTTAATGTTCAGAAATTATTATGTTTTGAACTCTACGTGTTTGTTGTCAAACTAAAAAAATGAGTATATTTTTAATTATAACAAAATGCCATTATTTTATTTTGTTGAGAAAATATTTGAGCTTGTGTTTGATAATATCAGGGAATATTTCCAGCTGTTATAATGTTATAATGAACCCCACCTACGGGGCATGTTGTCACATTTCACTTCCATTCTTTCGGAGTAAATCGAGAGAAAAGTAAACACTGCATTAATGAAACAAAACACATAATTGTACTAGACATGCGTGCAATTAATGTGGGAAACAATAAATCCTCTGAACCCCGAGTGGATTTACACAAACTGAGAAGGTCAGAAAGCGTGAGGTTGTGCCCGCTCTCCTCTACACTCATTGGACAAACTCAATTTAATTGAGGGCAGGTTTTCCATCCAATAAATATGTGTAGCCCCAACTATACAAAAACGCAATTCATGAAATGTAATTGAGTTGGTCCAACTCAATTTGATCAAATACAGTTTAAATAATATTGATATACTTATAACATGACTTTGTTTATACTTGTCAAACTTAAATTAAAACATTTAATTGTAAAATCAAGTCCGAGTCCCTTGCAAAGCATGCTGGGAACTGCCCAGCTAGTTGTGTCAACACAAATATTTCATGTAGTTTTAACACAACTGAATTGAGTCAACTTCAGTTTTAAATATATTAGGTTGATTATAAGTTGTGACAAAATTAGATATGTTTAAGTAAAGTGAACAGAATTTAAATGTGTCACATCTATGAAGGGCCTAAATCATTTTTTTGAGTGTTGTGTGTGTGTGTGTGTGTGTGTTTCAATTTATTGCGGTCACTCGTTTATTTGACCTCTCATGTGTTCGTCAGAATGTTAATAGATCGGGCCTGGACTGGGATACACACCATAATAAATACAGGAATAAAAAGCAACAATTGGGATAAAAGTGAGGATGGATATAGAGGTCAATGGCGGACATTTGCACTTGAATAGTTGAGCAGCACAAGAATCGCTGATGAAGTGAAACTGCGATGATATCAGTTTGAATGTGAACACACACACACTGTGATTTATTCATGTTTTCACGCTTTAGTTAAAACGTTGATGTTGAACAAAGGGAAATAAGGCGACGCGAGCGTGTTCAACATTTGCAATTTCCACATTTGCATTCCTGAAGGAACACATCGGCGGTGTCACCGGCTCCGCTTTCTCGGTTTAATCTGTGATTTCACGCTGCCGAGAGCGGCCGGGCCGGGCTCATTGTTCGCTCCTGTCGTCGTTTAGCGGCGCTTGGGTTTTGTTAAGTGGCGGAGGACCTGCTCACGAGAGGGACCGCTTCATCTGAAGAGGGGAAAAGAGCCAGCTAAATGGAAGTGACAGCCTCTGAAAACATTCCCACCGGCAGCTGGGAGGATTTGACATGGCGAGCTCCGCCTGTGACCCCCGTGCCCGGCACACGCACCTGCCGCTCTGAGGCGCGCTCTCCCCGGCCCAGATTATGGCGGGGCGTGGTGTGGTCGAGCCGGCTCAATGGAGGCCCTGTGAAAACCCCCTTATGCGTGAAAGAGCCTCCATTCACACGCCTTTGTTCAACACATTTTTATGGGACAACACTGGCCATTATGAGGTGCGGAGATTTACATGGCACTCCATAGAGAGGCGTAAGCCTTTCAGCCAGCAAACGAATAAACGTTTAAAGCTTCTGTTTTCATATTTATTAGCTGGTTAATGCAGACGAGACAGCTGATCCACTCCAGCAGCCCTCAGCCTTCAGCACCACACAACCAGCACTCCATCATCCCTCCATCAGTCCATCATCCCTCCATCAGTCCAGTCCATCATCCCTCCATCAGTCCAGTCCATCATCAGTCCATCATCCCTCCATCAGTCCATCATCCCTCCATCAGTCCAGTCCATCATCCCTCCATCAGTCCAGTCCATCATCCCTCCATCAGTCCATCCCTCCATCAGTCCATCATCCCTCCAGCACTCCATCATCCCTCCATCAGTCCATCAGTCCATCATCCCTCCATCAGCCATCAGTCCATCATCCCTCCATCAGTCCATCATCCCTCCATCAGTCCATCATCCCTCCAGCACTCCATCATCCCTCCATCAGTCCATCAGTCCATCATCCCTCCATCAGCCATCAGTCCATCATCAGTCCATCATCAGTCCATCATCCCTCCATCAGTCCATCATCCCTCCATCAGTCCATCATCCCTCCATCAGCCATCAGTCCATCATCCCTCCATCAGTCCATCATCCCTCCATCAGTCCATCATCCCTCCATCAGTCCATCATCCCTCCAGCACTCCATCATCCCTCCATCAGTCCATCAGTCCATCATCCCTCCATCAACCATCAGTCCATCATCAGTCCATCATCCCTCCATCAGTTCATCATCCCTCCATCAGTCCATCAGTCCATCATCCCTCCATCAGTCCATCATCCCTCCATCAGTTCATCATCCCTCCATCAGTCCATCATCCCTCCATCAGTCCATCATCCCTCCATCAGTCCATCAGTCCATCATCCCTCCATCAGTCCATCATCCCTCCATCAGTCCATCATCCCTCCATCAGTCCATCAGTCCATCATCCCTCCATCAGTCCATCAGTCCATCATCCCTCCATCAGTTCATCATCCCTCCATCAGTCCATCAGTCCATCATCCCTCCATCAGTCCATCATCCCTCCATCAGTCCATCAGTCCATCAACCCTCCATCAGTTCATCAGTTCATCATCAGTCCATCATCAGTCCATCATCCCTCCATCAGTCCATCAGTCCATCATCCCTCCATCAGTCCATCATCAGTCCATCATCCCTCCATCCCTCCATCAGTCCATCATCAGTTCATCATCCCTCCATCAGTTCATCATCCCTCCATCAGTCCATCAGTCCATCATCAGTCCATCATCCCTCCATCAGTTCATCATCAGTCCATCATCCCTCCATCAGTTCATCATCAGTCCATCATCCCTCCATCAGTCCATCAGTTCATCATCAGTCCATCAGTCCAGTCCATCATCAGTCCATCATCCCTCCATCAGTCCATCAGTCCATCAGTCCATCATCAGTCCATCAGTCCATCATCAGTCCATCAGTCCATCATCAGTCCATCATCCCTCCATCAGTCCATCATCAGTCCATCAGTCCATCATCAGTCCATCATCCCTCCATCAGTCCATCATCCCTCCATCAGTCCATCAGTCCATCATCAGTCCATCATCCCTCCATCCCTCCATCATCAGTCCATCATCAGTCCATCATCCCTCCATCAGTCCATCATCAGTCCATCATCCCTCCATCAGTCCATCAGTCCATCATCAGTCCATCATCAGTCCATCATCCCTCCATCCCTCCATCAGTCCATCATCAGTCCATCATCAGTCCATCATCAGTCCATCATCCCTCCATCAGTCCATCATCAGTCCATCATCAGTCCATCATCCCTCCATCAGTCCATCATCAGTCCATCATCCCTCCATCAGTCCATCATCAGTCCATCATCAGTCCATCAGTCCATCAGTCCATCATCAGTCCATCATCAGTCCATCAGTCCATCAGTCCATCATCAGTCCATCATCAGTCCATCATCCCTCCATCAGTCCATCATCAGTCCATCATCCCTCCATCAGTCCATCATCCCTCCATCCCTCCATCATCAGTCCATCATCCCTCCATCAGTCCATCAGTCCATCATCAGTCCATCATCCCTCCATCAGTCCATCAGTCCATCATCAGTCCATCATCCCTCCATCAGTCCATCAGTCCATCATCAGTCCATCATCAGTCCATCATCCCTCCATCAGTCCATCAGTCCATCATCAGTCCATCATCAGTCCATCATCCCTCCATCAGTCCATCATCAGTCCATCATCCCTCCATCCCTCCATCAGTCCATCAGTCCATCATCAGTCCATCATAATAAATGGTAAATGGTAAATGGACTGCATTTATATAGCGCTTTTAACAGACCAATGGCCATCCAAAGCGCTTTACATCTTGCCTCACATTCACCCATTCACACACCGACGGCGGTGTCAGCCACGCAAGGCGCCATCCAGCTCGTCGGGAGCAGCTGGGGTTAGGTGTCTTGCTCAAGGACACCTCGACACTTGGTCAGGTGGAACCGGGGATCGAACCACCAACCTTCCGGTTTGTAGACCTACATGAACCACTGAGCCACTGACGCCCCTGACTGATCATCCCTCCATCAGTTCATCAGTCCATCATCAGTCCATCATCCCTCCATCAGTTCATCATCCCTCCATCAGTCCATCATCAGTCCATCATCCCTCCATCAGTTCATCATCCCTCCATCAGTTCATCAGTCCATCATCCCTCCATCAGTCCATCAGTCCATCATCAGTCCATCATCAGTCCATCATCCCTCCATCAGTCCATCATCCCTCCATCAGTCCATCAGTCCATCCTCAGTCCATCATCAGTCCATCATCCCTCCATCCCTCCATCAGTCCATCATCCCTCCATCAGTCCATCATCCATCAGTCAAGTCAAGTCAACTTTATTTATACAGCGCTTTTAACAATGCAGATTGTCTCAAAGCAGCTTCACAGTGTTAAACAGGAAAATAATGCAGCATAATTTTATTCAGCCGTACAGCCATTCTGGAGAAAACGGTGATGTCATCAGTTCATTTCAATTATCATACAGTGACAGTGTGGGCTTTAGATCAGTAATTAGATCAGTAATTTAGTTTATATGGATAATTTTGTTTAATAATTAGATTTATTTAGATATTTAGTTGAAAATTTTGAAAAATGTAGTGTCCCCAACTGAGCACGCCAAGCCAGAGGCAACAGTGGCAAGGAAACCCAAACCCCATCAGGAGCAGAATGGAGGAAAATAAACCTTGGGAGAAACCAGGCTCAGTCGGGGGGGCAGTTCTCCTCTGGCCAATTAACAAACAGCGTATGATGATTATTCTGGCAACTTTACAGGTCAGAGGTCATAATAGATCGGAATATTCGAAGGACCGTGGTCATCCCGCTGGAGACGGGTTTATTGCGGATGCCGTGCCGATGAGGCAGTTGCAGGGGGAGGCTAATCACGCTCTCTCAGACACTTCAGGGTCATGTGTTGGTCTTCTCTGGGCGCAGGTCCAGCATCTGATCTGGATCCGGCCCGGATCCGACTGACTGCAGTAAACCTCGGGATAAACAGAGAGACTAGCATTAGCGTAGATGCCATTCTTCTGATGATGTCAAGTCAAGTCAACTTTATTTATATAGTGCTTTTAACAATGTAGATTCAGTAGAATCAGTTCATTTATATCAGCTCTGCATTCGTTAATCTTGTGAATTGGTAAGTTTCTTCAGGGCGTGAAGAAATATAGAGCTGCGTATCGTCAGCATAACAATGAAAACTAATGCCATGCTTCCTAATAATATCTCCCAGTGGTAGCATGTACAGGGTGAAGAGCAGCGGTCCTAGCACTGAGCCTTGTGGTACTCCATACTGAACATGTGATCGGTGTGACATCTCTTCATTTACTGCTACAAACTGATAACGGTCACATAGGTATGATTTAAACCATGATAAAGTAATTCCACTAATGCCTACATCATTTTCTAAGTCTATTCAAAAGAATGTTGTGGTCGATAGTATCAAATGCAGCGCTAAGATCGAGTAACACTAATAGAGAGATACAGCCACGATCGGATGATAAGAGTAAATCATTTGTAACTCTGATGAGAGCAGTCTCAGTGCTATGATACGCTCTAAATCCTGACTGGAAATCCTCACAGATACCATTTCTTTCTAAAAAAGGAACATAATTGTGAAGACACTGCCTTTTCAAGTATTTTTGACAGAAAGTGTAGATTTGAGATTGGTCTATAATTGACTAATTCTGTAGGATCAAGTTGCGTTTTTTTAATAAGTGGTTTAATAATAGCCAACTTAAACATTTTCGGTACATATCCTAATGACAAAGATGAATTAATGATATTTATCAGTCCATCATCAATCCATCAGTCCATCAGTCCATCACTCCATCAGTCCATCACTCCATCAGTCCATCATCAGTCCATCAGTCCATCTCTCCATCAGTCCATCTCTCCATCAGTCCATCAGTCCATCCATCCATCAGTCCATCACTCCATCAGTCCATCATCAGTCCATCACTCCATCAGTCCATCATCCATCCATCAGTCCATCATCCGTCCATCAGTTCATCAGTCCACCATCCATCAGTCCATCACTCCATCAGTCCATCCATCCATCAGTCCATCACTCCATCAGTCCATCATCAGTCCATCTCTCCATCAGTCCATCATCCATCCATCAGTCCATCATCCGTCCTTCAGTTCATCAGTCCACCATCCATCAGTCCATCATCCATCAGTCCATCCATCCATCAGTCCATCATCCATCCATCAGTCCATCATCCATCCATCATCAGTCCATCAGTTCATCAGTCCACCATCCATCAGTCCATCATCCATCAGTCCATCCATCCATCAGTCCATCATCCATCAGTCCATCCTTCAATCCATAATCCATCAGTCCATCATCCATCAGTCCATCATCCATCAGTCCATCCATCAGTCCATCATCCATCAGTCCATCATCCGTCCATGATCAGTCCATCAGTTCATCATCCGTCCATCAGTCCATCCATCCATCAGTCTATCATCCATCAGTCCATCATCTGTCCATCTTCTGTCCATCAATCCATCATCTGTCCTCTATCTCTTCTACATCCATCAGTCCATCCATCCACCCATCTCTCTATCTCTTCTACATCCATCAGTCCATCTCTCTATCTCTTCTATATCCATCCATCTCTCTATCTCTTCTACATCCACCCATCTCTCTATCTCTTCTACATCCATCAGTCCATCTCTCTATCTCTTCTATATCCATCCATCTCTCTATCTTTCTATCTTTTCTACATCCATCCATCCATCTATAATGTGTGGACCCCAAGGCTCTCATCATCTCTCTCTCTCTCTCTCTCTCTCTCTCTCTCTCTCTCTCTCTCTCTCTCTCTCTCTCTCTCTCTCTCTCTCTCTCTCTCTCTCTCTCTCTCTCTCTCTCTCTCTCTCTCTCTCTCTCTGTCCATGCGGGTTGTTTCCACATCAGTTGAGTGCTATGGGCTACTTCACTGTCACACTGCATCATAAAGAAGGAAGGATGAGAGGAGAAAGAGAGTCTGAAATCTTTGAGGGCACACATGAGAAGGGACACGCTTACTAACATCGACGCCTATCCACATGATCGTGGCTCATATTGCCCCCTCGTGTCGAGGAATGTTAATGCATCCCTCCGTCCAGTTTTTACCTGCTGGTATTTTAAGCACCAACACCTTCAATAGTTTCCTTGGGAATTTCATTTTTGGAATTAATCATTTTATTCCGCTACAAAGAACAAAAAAATGTTGCATCAGCCAATTAAAAACAGTAAACAATCAGAAAGTTCACATCTCAATAAAATTGGCTAAAAGTATTTCACACATAAACATAGAATTGTGTTACTAGCCTATACTATTGTCAAGCCCAGTAGAAGCTGGAATGAACAGTATCAATAATAGTGGATTGATAACTAAATAAATAAAGCGGTCCTTTATTACAGTAGCATTTCATCTTATTTAGGCTTGATATATTCTAAATATGTTGGAATGTGTGTAACGAGAGAAGCGGTGTTTGGTTCAGCGTCTGTTATATTTCCCTTTATAGGGCGACACCGGCAGCTCCGCACCGGAGAGACGCGGCGTGTATTCCGCGGCGCGCCCGTAACTCTCTTGATCTCCTCGGGTGGAGCGGCGCCGTTATTCGCGCCCAGCGGGGCCCTTCTCACTCCGCGGCTCGTCCCGCTGCCTGCATTATACAGTGTGGCTTTTGACGGATTTTTATTTTTGATGTTTTCTGGGTGAAGACACACCGAGTCGCATCAAAAACACTTCATAACTATCAGGATCAACAACATATTTCCCTCCTAACAGGATCGCTTGTTTTAGTAGGCTAGTCTACACCACGACAATAAAGGACAGCTTCTAAAACTGTTCTTATTAGTGTTTTTGGCGGATTTATTAGGACTACCATTTGTGAAACAGTTTACTACAAATAGGCTACCACGGTTAGTGTAGTAAAACCATGGTTCATTTTCGTAAAGATAGGCTAAAACAAATCCGTGAAAATAGGGCAAAATATAGGCCTACTGTATAAATATGAAGGAGGAATATATATATATATATATATATATATATATATATATATATATATATATATATATATATATATATATATATATATATATATATATATATATATAAATATTTGCAGGTGTTTTACCTGTATTTTGAATTATAAATTGCTTTAAGTGTTAACGGAAATTTCCGTAAAATTACTGGATAATGGCAGAAAATCACCAGTCCATTTTCAGTATTTATTTTTCTTTTATTTTTAGAGGTATTTATAATTTTGACATTCACTGTGTTAGGGTCATTTCCGTAAAATTACTGGACAATGTCCAGGTAATGAGCTTATTTTACGGATTTATGTTTTCTTAAATTGGTAGTAATTGGTAAAGTCTGTCATTATTAAAGCTCTTAAACCCCGCAAATAAAAAGTCAAAGCAAGAATGACATAACCTACAACAGAGCTTTTAAGTAATTACTCAAATTAGATTACCTGAAGAGTTTAAAGGGATAGTTCACACAAAACGTAATATTCTGTTATGATTTACTCACACTCGTGTTGTTCCAATCCTTTATGAGTTTCTTTCTTCCGTTGAACACTAAAGAAGATATTTCTAAGATTGTTGGTAACCAGACAGACTTCCATAGTATATTTTTTTTGTCCTACTATGGAAGTCAATATACCGTCAAATATGCTTAATTGTTTCCGCCACGGTATAAAACAATTTAAAAGATAATTGAGGCTTTTTTACCTCACAATTCTGCTTTTATATCTCGCAAACTGCACGGAAAAAAAGTCAGAATTGAAGAGATAAAATGTTTACCTGTTTTATTGTAATTCTGTGGCAGAAACAAGCTTTCATACTCAAATGCTTGATTACTAACATTGTTCAAAATATCTTCTTTAGTGTTCAACAGAAGAAAGAGACCCATACAGGTTTGGAACAACTTGAGTGTGAGTAAATGATGATAAAATGTTAATTTGGTATTACAGCACAACACAGTGTGTTTTAAAACCTCTTTAAAATAAGTGACGGTTGGGATGGGCGCCAAAAATATTGCATTGCGCGCGAAAAACCTCAACGGACTTAATGGAAAATTACTGACTGATGTTCGTTTTAAAAAGTCCTCCGCTGTTAATGAACGATTAAAAACACCCTAAACCTCTTACTCCTCCGCTTCGTGCTGAGGTGAGCTGGAGTTAGTCTATTTGTTAAACGAGAAATGTTATCCCTTGTAAAACACTCGCTTTCTCACAGAACACTCCGAGACAAAAACGCTTCCAAAGACGTGTAATTCTCTTAGCTCGCACTTTTGGTGGTGTGACAACGAGCTAAAGACGACAAACCCAATCATTAAACATGTTAATTCTTCAGTACATTCTCACAGGGGTGTGATAAGAGCGCGAGGTTAGACGCGTCGACTCCCCGCGCTGGGTGAGAAACCCTCGGATTATCCGTGGCGTCGCCCGGGGCTTTTGGCTGCCGAGTCGGACTGGACCCGCGGCGGCGTTGCTCACCGGGCCGGATTGGACCCGGAGCCCCGAGGCGCGCACGGTCCAAATCCCTCAGGGACACGAACCAGCGCGACTCTCACCCTGCAGCGCTCAGCTTTGACTGTGGATTATAGGACAAACACTGGTATCTCCATAAACACTCACACACACACACACACACACACACACACGCAGAAAGGCCAGACGCTCACACCCCGGGGCAACAAGATATAGAGCCCTGATGCAGTGAGGGCCACTTGATTTAAAACTCTCTCCCAACACTATTTCTGTGTGATAAGGAGGAACAATTGAGCACTGTGTGCTTATTAAAGAGAGAACAGCCATTAAAGGTCAAGCTGAGGCTCTGAACACAATATCAGGAGCACAAGAATCGCTAAATATTGTTAGTCAGGGCTAAAGTTGCTGTTTTTATTTCAATTAAATTATTGTGCTAGCCTATATTTTAGTTTGATTATGTTTTTTATTTAACATC
>CM042261.1:1251779-1326779 GCA_023566225.1 Romanogobio albipinnatus | reverse complement strand
GCGGTTTCCAACGCAGCCTAGGCCTTCAAACTAATGTTTTTAAGGCAGATTAGCGCCTCTTGTGGAATTATTTAACCTCTTAACTGCCACCTGTGGGACGCCTGGTGCTCTTTTTTTGATCGCCTTTTTTCGTATCATATATTTGAGTAATTATCATAAATTAGGTATCATTTGAAAGCTTACAAACTCAAATTTCATCCTGTGAAAACCGTTTTGAAATCGGACAATGTGTTACCATGGAAACGTTACTATTAATTATTCTAGCGGGCTCCTCCCCTAGTGGGCGTCGTCATGTTTCATATTACAACATTTATTTTAACTACTTTATATTCAAAATCTTCTCCAATCTTGACAAATCACATATCATCGGAAAGGTCTGAGTCTCAAGGGTCCATATTTGGGGACTGTTTTGTGATGGAAGTGATATTTGGACAGAAATTTAAAGAAAATGCATTAAAAAAACAATAAATGGAATGTGAATGACACCCGGTGGCTGTTTTTGGTACAGCGCCTAAACAACATCTCATGGGAACTTCAATTTTTGTGATATCAACTTTAAATTTGGAACACAACTTGGTTAGACATATGGCTTTGATTTTATAGTCATTTTAGAGTAAATTATTTTTTGTAAACTATACATTTTATATGAAATAAATATTTAGTACAGTATTTTTCACACAATGTTTTTTTGTTGTTGTCGATGGATTTGAATATAAATTTAAAAAACCTCAAAGACTATTTATTATAAAGTTTTAGATATATATATTTTTTGCAGATTTCCAATTGGTCATTTTTGACCGAAGAGCACAAGCGGGAGTATTTTTTTATTAGCATGTATCCTATGGTATCATTTTATTAGCAATTAGCATGCTCGAATCAAGCCCCCAATGTTTTGTGTTTACATCCCTAATGCTAGAAAAGTCATCAAGTTGTGTATTATTCTGATGAAGCTGAAAATGTTCTGGTCAGAAATGACTGAAGAGCACCAGAGGGTTAATGAGCTTGTTTTTTGATGCACAGAAAATATTTACCACAATGTTGTCAAATTACTAACCAAGATCATGTGCCACCTTTTTCAGTCCAAACACACACACTGTTATTTGGCATGGAGAATCAAAACTTCCCCACAAAGTGTGTGTTTCATGCTGTGAAAGGGCATTTTTGAAGAAGTCACTAAACGTATAATTGGTCAGGAAACAAATGTGCTTTAATTATTTAGAACACACACACACAGGGAAGAGAGGACAAGATCAGGAGAATGAGAGAAAAAGAAAGAGTGATGAGGAGAAAGCAGGAATTGACAGATAATCCACTGCCCACTGATGGTTTTAAAGATGTTTCTCATCCTTTTATTGGCCTTAAAATGCACATGTAGATCAGAGAAAACAACATTTTCTACAACAACTAACTACCTAGGGTGTGTGTGTGTGTGTGTGTGTGTGTGTGTGTGTGTGTGTGTAATCCAAAAAGCATAAATTGGTGCATAAAAAGTCACCAAAATTAAGTATTTAACCCATTTTGTACTTAATTATTAAGTACAAAATGATTTTTTTGGAACCCCCCCCTCCTCCTTTCACTAGCTGGCCAAGGGCCTGTCACTGTTTACAAATATCTCAACACAAGCATTTCAGTCAAATGAACTGATCCCACAGGATTAGATTTGACTAGAAAAATGACTGAAAATCCCTGAAAGTTATGAAACCCCAATCACCAGACGAGAGTACAGGACGAGCGGTGTGTGTCCTTTCCTCGGCCTGTGGTTGTTGTTGTTGTTGTCGGTCTCTGATGGTTTGGCTCGTGCCCATCAGACAGACTCCGAGAGCACATCCCATGATCGCCGGCGACAGAGCCGATTCTCCTCTCCTCCTGTCCAACAACATCCCCATTCAAGTGTGGCAGCTTCAGGCCGTCTCCCGCCTCCATCGCTCAATAACAGCCTTAACACATGAAAAATACATCAGATGGAGAGCCGGCCCGCGGCGGCGTCACATGCACACCATCCACATCAAACACACCATCCGGGAGGAGGAGGAGAGGAGAGGAGAAGAGAGGGAGCAGGAGTGAAGAGGAAGCAGGAGGAGAGGCTGGGACAGGTCTGGAGGAATCCAGCGCCGCCTGCAGTTATGACCCATTTCCTGGAGTTCAGGAGCTCGTCTGCAGTCCCAGCGGATCGAGCCGTGACAGAACCCCGAGGGACACGCTCCGGCTCACCATCACACGCCAGCGCTCAGATCCACTGTGACTCACACACACACTCTCTCTCTCTCTTTCTCTCTCTGACACACGCACGCGCGTCTGAGAGTGCGCGTCCTGTGTCTGAGAGTGCGCGCCTGCGTCTGAGAGTGCGCGTCCTGCGTCTGAGAGTGCGCGCCTGCGTCTGAGAGTGCGCGTCCTGCGTCTGAGAGTGCGCGTCCTGCGTCTGAGAGTGCGCGTCCTGCGTCTGAGAGTGCGCGTCCTGCGTCTGAGAGTGCGCGTCCTGCGTCTGAGAGTGCGCGTCCTGCGTCTGAGAGTGCGCGGCCTGCGTCTGAGAGTGCGCGTCCTGCGTCTGAGAGTGCGCGCCTGCGTCTGAGAGTGCGCGCCTGCGTCTGAGAGTGCGCCGCCTGCGTCTGAGAGTGCGCCGCCTGCGTCTGAGAGTGCGCCGCCTGCGTCTGAGAGTGCGCCGCCTGCGTCTGAGAGTGCGCCGCCTGCGTCTGAGAGTGCGCCGCCTGCGTCTGAGAGTGCGCCGCCTGCGTCTGAGAGTGCGCCGCCTGCGTCTGAGAGTGCGCGCCTGCGTCTGAGAGTGCGCCGCCTGCGTCTGAGAGTGCGCGTCCTGAGTCTGAGAGTGCCCGCCTGCGTCTGAGAGTGCGCGTCCTGCGTCTGAGAGTGCGCGTCCTGCGTCTGAGAGTGCGCGTCCTGCGTCTGAGAGTGCGCGTCCTGCGTCTGAGAGTGCGCCGCCTGCGTCTGAGAGTGCGCGCCTGCGTCTGAGAGTGCGCCGCCTGCGTCTGAGAGTGCGCGTCCTGAGTCTGAGAGTGCGCGCCTGCGTCTGAGAGTGCGCCGCCTGCGTCTGAGAGTGCGCCGCCTGCGTCTGAGAGTGCGCGTCCTGCGTCTGAGAGTGCGCCGCCTGCGTCTGAGAGTGCGCGTCCTGCGTCTGAGAGTGCGCCGCCTGCGTCTGAGAGTGCGCGTCCTGAGTCTGAGAGTGCGCGCCTGCGTCTGAGAGTGCGCCGCCTGCGTCTGAGAGTGCGCCGCCTGAGTCTGAGAGTGCGCCGCCTGCGTCTGAGAGTGCGCCGCCTGCGTCTGAGAGTGCGCCGCCTGCGTCTGAGAGTGCGCCGCCTGCGTCTGAGAGTGCGCCGCCTGCGTCTGAGTGCGCCGCCTGCGTCTGAGAGTGCGCCGCCTGCGTCTGAGTGCGCCGCCTGCGTCTGAGAGTGCGCCGCCTGCGTATGAGTGTGCGCGCCTGCGTATGAGAGTGCGCGCCTGTAACAAATTCTATTTTATTTTAATTCTATCATTCATTTTTCATATTTATCATAACTTTAACATTCAATCATTTATTTTAATCTAAATTGATTTGTTTACTTATTTTCTTCACACAAGCAAATTTATAAATGAGATATTACATTTATAATAAAGCAAACGTATTCATTTATTTAAATTTAACATTTAATCCCTTTCTTTTAATCATCATATATAAAAATAAAAAGGTATTTCTCAAATCTTTTAGGCTCATTTACAGTTTTATATTCACATTTTTAACTTAATGTGAATATTACCATAATAATAAAATAACTATAATAAGATTTAAATAAATAAATTGATTAAATGACATCCTCCTGGGAGCCAGGAATAGACTTTAGTCCACTGTAGTAGTCATTATGTTTGAGTGGATTTCTCTGACCACACACACACACACACACACACACACGGCGTTGCAGAGTTTCACCAGGACAACAACTTCTGGGTCTGTATAAACGGCTGACATTAATCCGATTTCATTTATAATTACAAAATATAATATTGCCATAAGGGTGCTAAACATTAATGTTCAAATGGTTTGTTATGAATCAACATCTCAGGAAAATGTTATGGGGTTTCTGATCAAAATATGACTTACAGAACAGGGCATTGATTTCATACATGTGCACTGTAGAGACGCCATAAATCATGTTCACAGACACGTGAATATATATCAATATTCCTATGAAATATTAGATATTATGAAAATGTGGCCAACTATTACTCCCATTATTACACTTCTATTTTCATGACATGTGGTACCAAGAACACATTAATATGCAAATTAGATGCAGGGTGTAGAATGGCCATTTTACACACATTGCATACAGTAAAATTATATATTCCGTTATATATTTCATAACGTAGTTTGGTTCAAACAATCCTAAAACCTAAAAATCCCTTTGCTTATGACTGTACATGTGATTTTATATTTTAAGGTCAGGACATGAAACATATGAATAACATTAATAAAAATAAATCCATTAGTTTGTGCTCCAAATATGAAATATTTAAAAAAAATACTAAATTCAAAAACCCTTTTTTTCTCTTCTGGGTTACAGGAGGATATAAATATAAAATAAATGATTCAATGATAAATTAAGATCAAATGTAAATAAATAATTGAAGGTGAAGTTATGATAAAAATCGAAAAATAAAATGTTTTACATATTTATCATAACTTTAACATTTAATCTTAATTTATTTGTTTACTTATTTTCTCAATTGTTATCTTTTTCTCTACACTTAAGCAAATTCATAAATCAGAAATTAAATTTATAATAAAGCAAATTTTTAGTTTTATCGTTTTTTTTACATGTTACATATTTAATAACATTTATTTTAATTGTAATATATTTTAATTGATCATTTAATCACTTTAGTTTAATCATATAAATAAATAAAGGCATTTCTCAAATGTTCATGTACAGCGTTATCACATTTAAAAAAGTGAATATAAACAATAATAAAATAAATAATATATAAAGATTAAAATAAATAATTAAAGTGATCAAATTGTATATAAAAAAAGATGAATGATTAAATGTTAAATTAACATAACGTAAAAAAATTAAATGAATCAAATGTGAATATAAATGAATAAAAACTAGATTTAAATAAACAAAAATTATAAATTTAAAAGTACGCATTTATCCTCAATAAACCCGTCTCCAGCGTGTTGCCTCCGGTCCTTTGAATATTCCGATCTATTATGACCTCTGACCTGTAAAGCAGCCAGAATAATAATAATAATACGTTGTTTGTAAATTGGCCAGAGGAGAACTGGCACCCCGACTGAGCCTGGTTTCTCCCAAGGTTTATTTTTCTCCATTAGGTCACCTAATGGGGTTTTGGTTTCCTTGCCACTGTTGCCTCTGGCTTGGCGTGCTCAGTTGGGGACACTATATTTTTCAACTAAACATCGAAATAAATCTAATTAATAAACTAATTTAACCATGTAAACTAAATTACTGATCTAATTATTGATCTAAAGCCCACACTGTCACCGTATGGAAATTGAAATGAACTGATGACATCAAATGGCTATACAGCTGAATAAAATTAGGCTGCATTATTTTGCTGTTTAACACTGTAAAGCTGCTTTGAAACAATCTACATTGTTAAAAGCGCTATATAAATAAAGTTGACTTGACTTGACTTGATAGTGAGCAGAAAATATTTATATTAAAGAAGTACCTTAATAGAAACTGCTCGATAATATTAATTTCTGTAGTGTTTATAAGAGACAGATGCGTTTGTTCCAGGATGGGCGTCCCTCACACGTGGTGGTTAACATTTGCATGACTATTTTGATTGCACATTATTTTTCTCTTTTGTTTATTATATTTTATGCAATACTTTCCTATTTGTTTCTGTAAAGCGCTTCGAGATGTACATTTATTTAGGAAATAAAGATTATTACAGTTGAAAACACACAAATCAAGGAACTCGAGAAGAGCATGAGAAATGAGTTAAGCGCATATCGCAGTTATGATTTAAAATACACTTTAATTTACAACTTTATAAAAACAGATAAAATTACACCACTTTAAAGCAGATGATCACACTATGTACATGATGCAGGAGTTTAGTACGGACGACGGGACAGAGATAATCATGTGCTAACTGTTAGTAGATCTGGGCGGATCTTCAGTTCTCCAGGAAGCTGAAAATGCTGCGCGGCGCTCCGGGAGGCTTGAGGGCGTTCCCGAGACACGGACGCTTGGCAGCGGGACCGGAGGAGTCCATCGGCCCGCGCTTCTTCATCTGCAGAAACACAGATCACAACACAGAGTCTTTAGAGTCGAGTGATGACACTTCCTGTGACCACAGCACCACCCAGTGGCACAATCAGCACCTACATCCTGTCCAACCCCGAACAGCAGTGCGGTGTAGGGCTTCTGCGGTTTAATGAAGGTCATTTAAGAGCAAAGGAAATATCAGGAGGGACACGTGCATCTGTTCTCTAATGCAAACGAGTGTATTAGTGACACTAGAGTTTCCAACAGATCTATTCATTTGACTAAAATTATCTTAAAGCTGGAGATGAGTGCACTAATACAACTAAGTGTGACAATTTTTCATTCTTAATGATTGTTCTTTGCACTTGTATGGCTTGTGTTTCATTCAGAGCTTGTTAATCTTGAATATAACCTTGTTAATAAAATAAAAGTATTGAAAGAAATCTTAATAATCATTTTTAATATGGCAATACTGTCAAACAGATATTCTAACTAGAAACAAAACACACATTAGCTCCAATTTTGGTTCAAATGTAAAGGTCATGTATTAGCGCAGCAGGATAATTAGTTACCAAAAATGTTTGTTAAGAATCGTTTTGGGAATCGGATCAAATCGTGAAGATTATATATGTTTATTAATTTGTTTTCTCTATAATGAGCATGTGTACCAGTGGATTCTGGATTGTGTTTAACAAATAAAAGAGCGACCTTTAGTTCCACAAACACAGATATTCTACAGTGATGTAGAAATATATGTATAAACCCTTTTCTTTGGCTAGTTTGCTGTGCTCGTTTCAGTTATTTACTGAATTTAATAAATACTTAAATATCTAAAGGTGTAAGCTGTAATCTGACACTGTAAAATAATAACTTAAAAAGGATCATTTTGAGCCAGGACAAACCCTGAATTTAATTAAACTATTTTGTTTAAGTGCTGCACAACTCAGCTTTATACGGTTAAAAGTAAAACATGAAGAAAATGTAATTTATGACAAATAAAGTTACGTTGAGACGCATCTAAATTCTACTGTACAATGTATTTGTCAAGTCACAGTTCAAGTTGTTTAGTTGGATGTGATTTCTAATTGTGGTCGTGATATGATAACTTATTTTTATTAATTAATTTGATTTGATTAATTCCAAACATCATCATGTGATCAAACACACTCAACTTATTAAGCCGCTCCACAGCGCCACCCAGTGGATGGAGTTATAACAGTGTAGTGGGATTTATCATGGATTCACTGCACTTATGTAGGAATCGCGGAATTGGCATATTAACGCGGAATCTAGAGTTAACGCAGAATTTCCCGGAATTTGGAATTAAATGCTGTTTTGTGTGGGAGAAGAACGAATGTCTGGGGAAAATGCTAATTTTTGGGGGGAGCAAATCTGTGCGACACAACCCCTCCCGTAATTTCAGCTCCCCCTTCAAAACAAGGAGAGTATGGGGAAGCGGCTCTGCTTTCGTCGGCGGAAACGTTAAGAAACTCACCGCTAAGTCCTCAGTACCGAGCAGAGCAGCTCTTTATATTGTGTACTTTTTAATACAGTACTTGCTGTATTTTGCCTTGTTTTTAATGCACTGTATGGAAAATAATGTCTTAAATGAACTTGAGAATGAGATGCGTCAGATCCGCGTCATGTTCAGCAGCGGCCGATCTTAAAGTGACAGCAGCACTGATGATGCCTGTTATTAATGCTTTAATGATAATTTATCTATATTTCACTTATGCAGCTAAGAAAGGTGCTGATAACTTTATTCAATCTCTGTGTAGACTATGTCTATCAGGGAAGGCCATGGGTAAATATAACATTTATTATAATGGGTTTGTGTAAAGATTGTTTTAAGTTAAATTAAATGCTGTTATTATTTAAAGCCTAATGTTGAAAGTGGTGTCTTTCAGTTATACTGTAATATAACATCATTAATGTTTCATCAGTGATGCTGGCCTTCATTCATAAAAACATGACAATACAAAATATGCTGTCTTTAAATTGTTTCTACATTCATTTGGCAATATTTTGATATTGTAATAATTTCAATGTTTTTAATTGCCATTAATCATGATTAATTACAGGAAAAATGTGATTAATTAGTTTTTTTTAATGAATTCACAGCACTAATATTCAGTTGAGACTTGAAGTATTAAGGTCATTCCTATTTTATGTTTTATGTTGTATTATATTAACATTAAAAGCACACTTTTTACAACTAAAATAACAGTTGAGGGTAAAAAAAAACAACTGAATTCCCAAAAATTAAAACGGAAAACACGGAATTTGGGAAAATAAACAGATTTTATAGGGCCCTATTTACGGCCAGCAACATTAATATTCAAAATATATAAATACTATTTGAATATTAATTACAGATGGAATATTAGTGGACACCCCCTAGTCAATTAATCGCAGAAATCATAGAGCCTTGATTCAATACCATATTGATTTAAGACCGTAAGTCTTCATTTGACCTTCCACCCAGCAGAAACCCTGTTATTGCACATCACATGTGAATGATCCGTGTACAGGCAGTGATGAGCTGTACCTGTTTTCTGGGTCCCGACGCCGGCGGCTCTTTCTCCGGGGACAGGGTTTGGAAGAGGAAACCTCTGGAGTTACGAGGAGCCAATGGGTTGCTGTCAGAGATGGAGGCTAACTTCTGCAACACCGCCTGCGGCTGACTGAGCAACGAGCCTCTCTTGACCTGGAGACGAGAGTCAACACTCAAAACCTCAGACACGTCCTCAAAAAAACCATCTGACAGCGGCACGGCTATAAGAAACAGCGCTCAGAGAGAAGTAGTTGCGCGTCACACAGGAAGTAGTGTTTAGTAACTGACCACAGTGGGCTGAGACGGCTTTCGGAACTGGTTGGTATTGGGAGCCGCTTTCTCTAGCAGAGGAACAGCTGAAGGGTCTGTAGAGGAAGGAAGATACACCGTCAAAATAGCGTGCTAAACCAGCGCTAGTGCGTTAAACACTTCTTTAGCTTCAGGAAACGTCAGCGCATGTGGGCACCTCTCTTCTGAAGGGTCTTAGCCGTTAGCTTCTTGGCTAGCTTCATGAATTGACTGTCCTCCTCTCCGATCTTTTCTTCATCTTCTGCATCCTCTCCCTTTTTGGCCTGAGCTTCAGTCTACAGAACAGAATCCAAGTCAGAGCAGATCGACACAGACGTGTACACGAAACATCGGTTTCCTTCTTACACACACAGTCAAACACACACTCCCTTAAACACAGTCTCACACGCACGCACTCATACACACACATAGTCTCTCTCTCTCTCACACACACACAGTCTCACACACAGTCCCTTAAACACAGACTATGTGTGTGTATGAGAGTGCGTGTGAGACTCTCTCACACACAGAGACTCTCACACACACACACACATGCATACATACACACTTTTATACACATACATAGTCTCTCTCACACACACACACAGTCTATCACTCATTCACGCACACGGTCATACACTCATACACACACACACGCCATCAAACACACTCAATCACAAATACTCCCTCACACACACACACACACAGTCTATCACTCATTCACACACACACACACACACACTCACTCAAATACTCCCTCACACATACACTCAGTCTATCACTCATTCACACACACACACACGCACACACACAAATACTCCCTCACACACACTCAAACACACCCACTCATAGTCTCACATGCACACTCTCATACAGACAGAGACACTCACACACACACACACACACACCTGTTCTCTCAACCACTGCTCCCTATCGAGCCGCTCTTTACGTCTCTGTAATTCCATTTGATCAAGGTCTTCATCGTCCTCTTCCTCATCTCCGTCAGGACCCATCCCACCGAACTCAAAGTTATCATCTGGTGGAAACAGAACAAACACGTCAGGTGCTGTACGCGCCTTCATGCTAAGTGCCATCTCGCTTCTTGCACTCGGATGCTTAGAGATCACGAGCTCACCGATGTTTTTCCAGCGGAAGCGCCGAGCTCGTCCAGGCCCGTCAGAATGCAGATCTCCATCAGCGAGGTAACGCTCCTGATAAAGACGCAGTTTGCGCTTATCATCATCCAAGATCTGCTTCCTGTAGGGAGGACACAATGAGCCTTGAGTTCCTTATGAAAGGACACTAAAGACCTGTGGGTGTGTGTGCATGTGTGTGAGAGGGAGTGTGTATGAGATACTATGAGTGGGTGTGTGTGAGTGTGCATGTGAGAGTGTGTATGTGAGACTGTGTGAGTATATGAGTGTGTGTGTGTGTGTGTGTGTGTGTGTGTGTGTGTGTGTGTGTGAGAGAGTGTGTATGAGAGTGTGCATGTGTGTATAAGTGTGTAAGAATGAGTGTGTTTGACTGTGTGTGAGAGAGTGAGAGACTATGCATGTGTTTAAGTGTGTAAGAATGAGTGTGTTTGACTGTGTGAGAGAGACTGTGTGTATAAGTGTGTAAGAATGAGTGTGTTTGACTGTGTGAGAGAGAGAGAGAGAGAGAGACTGTGTGTGTACAAGTGTGTAAGAATGAGCGTGTTTGACTGTGTGAGAGAGAGAGAGACTGTGTGTGTGTATAAGTGTGTAAGAATGAGCGTGTTTGACTCTCTCACACAGTCAAACACGCTCATTCTTACACACTTATACACACACAATCACTGTGTGTGAGAGACTGTGTGTGTGTATAAGTGTGTAAGAATGAGCGTGTTTGACTGTGTGAGAGAGACTGTGTGTATAAGTGTGTAAGAATGAGTGTGTTTGACTGTGTGAGAGAGAGAGAGAGAGACTGTGTGTGTACAAGTGTGTAAGAATGAGCGTGTTTGACTGTGTGAGAGAGACTGTGTGTATAAGTGTGTAAGAATGAGTGTGTTTGACTGTGTGAGAGAGAGAGAGAGAGAGACTGTGTGTGTACAAGTGTGTAAGAATGAGTGTGTTTGACTGTGTGTGAGAGAGTGAGAGACTATGCATGTGTTTAAGTGTGTAAGAATGAGTGTGTTTGACTGTGTGAGAGAGACTGTGTGTATAAGTGTGTAAGAATGAGTGTGTTTGACTGTGTGAGAGAGAGAGAGAGAGAGACTGTGTGTGTACAAGTGTGTAAGAATGAGCGTGTTTGACTGTGTGAGAGAGTCAAACACGCTCATTCTTACACACTTATACACACACAATCACTGTGTGTGAGAGAGTGAGAGACTGTGTGTGTGTATAAGTGTGTAAGAATGAGCGTGTTTGACTCTCTCACACAGTCAAACACGCTCATTCTTACACACTTATACACACACAATCACTGTGTGTGTGTATAAGTGTGTAAGAATGAGCGTGTTTGACTGTGTGAGAGAGACTGTGTGTATAAGTGTGTAAGAATGAGTGTGTTTGACTGTGTGAGAGAGAGAGAGAGAGAGACTGTGTGTGTACAAGTGTGTAAGAATGAGCGTGTTTGACTGTGTGAGAGAGACTGTGTGTATAAGTGTGTAAGAATGAGTGTGTTTGACTGTGTGAGAGAGAGAGAGAGAGAGAGACTGTGTGTGTACAAGTGTGTAAGAATGAGTGTGTTTGACTGTGTGTGAGAGAGTGAGAGACTATGCATGTGTTTAAGTGTGTAAGAATGAGTGTGTTTGACTGTGTGAGAGAGTGAGAGACTATGCATGTGTTTAAGTGTGTAAGAATGAGTGTGTTTGACTGTGTGAGAGAGACTGTGTGTATAAGTGTGTAAGAATGAGTGTGTTTGACTGTGTGAGAGAGAGAGAGAGAGAGAGACTGTGTGTGTACAAGTGTGTAAGAATGAGTGTGTTTGACTGTGTGTGAGAGAGTGAGAGACTATGCATGTGTTTAAGTGTGTAAGAATGAGTGTGTTTGACTGTGTGAGAGAGACTGTGTGTATAAGTGTGTAAGAATGAGTGTGTTTGACTGTGTGAGAGAGAGAGAGAGAGACTGTGTGTGTACAAGTGTGTAAGAATGAGCGTGTTTGACTGTGTGAGAGAGTCAAACACGCTCATTCTTACACACTTATACACACACAATCACTGTGTGTGAGAGAGTGAGAGACTGTGTGTGTGTATAAGTGTGTAAGAATGAGCGTGTTTGACTCTCTCACACAGTCAAACACGCTCATTCTTACACACTTATACACACACAATCACTGTGTGTGAGAGACTGTGTGTGTGTATAAGTGTGTAAGAATGAGCGTGTTTGACTGTGTGAGAGAGACTGTGTGTATAAGTGTGTAAGAATGAGTGTGTTTGACTGTGTGAGAGAGAGAGAGAGAGACTGTGTGTGTACAAGTGTGTAAGAATGAGCGTGTTTGACTGTGTGAGAGAGACTGTGTGTATAAGTGTGTAAGAATGAGTGTGTTTGACTGTGTGAGAGAGAGAGAGAGAGAGACTGTGTGTGTACAAGTGTGTAAGAATGAGTGTGTTTGACTGTGTGTGAGAGAGTGAGAGACTATGCATGTGTTTAAGTGTGTAAGAATGAGTGTGTTTGACTGTGTGAGAGAGACTGTGTGTATAAGTGTGTAAGAATGAGTGTGTTTGACTGTGTGAGAGAGAGAGAGAGAGAGAGAGACTGTGTGTGTACAAGTGTGTAAGAATGAGTGTGTTTGACTGTGTGTGAGAGAGTGAGAGACTATGCATGTGTTTAAGTGTGTAAGAATGAGTGTGTTTGACTGTGTGAGAGAGACTGTGTGTATAAGTGTGTAAGAATGAGTGTGTTTGACTGTGTGAGAGAGAGAGAGAGAGAGAGAGAGAGAGAGACTATGCATGTGTTTAAGTGTGTAAGAATGAGTGTGTTTGACTGTGTGAGAGAGACTGTGTGTACAAGTGTGTAAGAATGAGCGTGTTTGACTGTGTGAGAGAGTCAAACACGCTCATTCTTACACACTTATACACACACAATCACTGTGTGTGAGAGAGTGAGAGACTGTGTGTGTATAAGTGTGTAAGAATGAGCGTGTTTGACTCTCTCACACAGTCAAACACGCTCATTCTTACACACTTATACACACACAATCACTGTGTGTGAGAGACTGTGTGTGTGTATAAGTGTGTAAGAATGAGCGTGTTTGACTGTGTGAGAGAGAGAGAGACTGTGTGTGTACAAGTGTGTAAGAATGAGCGTGTTTGACTGTGACTGTATATGATTGTGTGTGTGTGTATGGGTCTGTACAACAAGAGCAGTTGTGTCTAAAATCATGTTTAGGGTATTAATAACACGTATTGCTTGTCATTCACTGATGAGATCATGACAGAAGTCTCCACTGAGCTGGCATTAATAGATGGACTCCCCCATGTGGCACATCGATGTTACAATGCTGAGCTACCAAACATGCATTCCAGCCGTTCACCTGTCCCACCACCAGCTGAAGGCGGAGCACTGAGATGACGTTCCTTACATGTGAATTTTGTTAACTTGGTCCATCAGTTCCTCATCGGATGGCAACTCTTCCTGGATCTCCTCTTCCTCGTATTCATCACCTCCGTCATCATCCTCATCCTCACTGCCGACATCACTACCGGACAGCTCCGCTTCGGAGTCCACAAACTGAGCCAAGCGGCTGTTGGGACACAAACAACACGTTTAGATACACACATAAAAGCAAAATATATTCAGAAATCTCTCTATAAATAGACCTACATTTTCTTCTTGCCAGGGCGTCGCCCAAAAACGGCTTCCCGTTCCTCCTCATCCTCCGTTTCCTCCTCCTCAGCGTCTGATTTATCCTCAATTTCCTCCTTAAAATAAAAACACATTGTTAGCAAATATGTATATGTATGTATATGAGAGTGTGTGTGAGTGCGTGCGAGTGAGTTTGACTGCGTGTCTGTGTATTTGAGTGCGTGTGTGTGTGTGAGTGAGAGTGTGTGTGTGTGAGTGTGTGTGAATGTCTGTGTGTGTGTGTGTGAGAGTGTGAGTGTGTGAGAGAGTGTGTGTGAGTGTGTGTGTGTGTGTATGTGTGAGTGTGTGTGTAATTGAGTGTTTGTGTGCGAGACAGTTTGTGTGTGTGTGTGTGTGTGAGAGAGACAATGTCTCGCACACAAACACTCACTTATACACACACACATTGTCTCACACACACACACACTCTGTGTGTGTATAAGTGAGTGTTTGTGTGCGAGACAGAGTTTGTTTGTGTGTGTGTGTGTGTGAGAGACAATGTCTCGCACACACTCACTTATACACACACATTGTCTCACACACACACAAACACTCACTTATACACACACAGAGTGTGTGTGTGTGTGTGTGTGTGTGTGAGAGAGTGAGTGTGTGTGTGTGTGTGAGAGAGAGTGTGTGTGTATAAGTGTGTATGAGTGTATTGTGTATAATAGTATAGTATAATGTGTGTATGAGTGCATCAATAGGTGGACTCCCCCATGTGGCACATCGATGTTACAACACTCAACTGTAAAATGCTGAGCTACCAAACATGCATTCCAGCCGTTATTATAGCAACACTGAGCACTGAAAGACTAGCAACATATTCACACGTTTGGCTGGAGCGTGTCAATTTCTGTACAAAAATAAAATTACCCAGTTTTCCAAATGCCATACCACTGGTTCGACTAATGTGAACGTGTTTTTATTTTCTAAGATTGATCGAGCACCTTTTCACTGAGGCTGTCCACATCTGACAGGAGCCGGAACTCACAGTCGCCTTCCTCCTCTTCCTCTTGTTCTTCAATGATGTTCTTGTTCCTGTTCATATGGACACAGTCAGAAGCCTTTAGCGTTTGGAGGGACAACATGCAAACATATGATCCTGTAGACTGATGTGTTACCGGTTTGTTTCAGACGGCTTCTCAAAGGCAGGACTGCAGACGGATTGCCGTGAAGACGCGGCTAAAGAGGATGCAGAACAGAGTTTGTTACTTCACAGGTTTCTTTTAACCCTCTGGGGTTCTTTGCTTTTTTAAAATGTTAAAAATCGTATATGAACATCACAAAAAATTGGGGACAGGATTTGAAAAGTCTGACCCAAAGGTCCTGAGTGTGACCCATAAATGAAGAACCCCAGAGGGTTAAGAGCTTAAATTGTGGAGGTCACCCTCGAGACTCACATGGGCTTCCTGTGAACTTGCCAGAGCACAGCGCCAGCAGCTGGTCCATGTCCGCCTCGGAGCTGCCATGACTCTCCCCTCTCCGCTCTTCCGGCTCCGAGGTCTTGCTCTTCACGGCTGGCTCTTCCGGCTGTGTGGTGAAGGCTCCGGAGCACAGCCCCAGCAGCTCATCCTCCGCTCCCGACTGGCTCTGCCCCGAGCCGAAGGCCCCCGAGCACAGCCCCAGGAGCTCGCCCATGTGGGCGTCCATGGCGTTCTCATCCAGGCTGTCTAGTAGAAGCTGCCGTTTGTGTGAACGGCTGGGCACGCCGCGAGGGCCGACGTTCAGGAAGCCATCGGCATCCAGTAGCTGTGAGTGTGTGTCCTCCTCCAGCGAGAAGCGGCCCTGGGAGTCTCCGGCCGGAGGGACGGCCGACTCGCTCGGGGAAGAGGGAGCGTAAAGGTCCTGAGAATCCTCCACAGGGAGGGACATCTTACCCGAGCTCTGAGGAAGAAGATAATTCACTTAGTAAACCACAAATCACCGTCAACTCAAACAACTGACCACCATTTCCTTTTACCAGGTTTATAATAAGTACTAATATAGTAAGTCACATTAAAAGACCATTTTTATTTTTCCCCCAAATTCTGTTTTTTACATTTAAAATTTTTCTGGATTCAGTTTTTTTGGACTCCATTTTAACGGGTAAATTTGATTTTAGTAATCAAAAAGCACGTCTAATTAAGTGAAATCATACTAAATGTTTTACAAAAATGTTTAAGAAAAATTAATTTTAATACCCAATGAAGTGCATTTTATTATTTTTCCTCAAATTATGTTTTTTTTTATTTATTTATTTTTATTACCAAATTCTGGAGTCCATTTTAATGGTTTAATTAAATTAATAAAAAAGACAATTTATTAATAAAAAATAAAAACATTTATTTGTCTGTTTTTAAATTATTTGGGCTCCATTTTAATAATTTAAATTAAATTTTAGTAATCAAACAGCATGTCTAATAAACTTGTCAAATTGTATAATTTCATGATTTCAATTTATTAAAAGTTTAACTTTTTATTTTTATTTTAGGGCCCTATGAAACTTTCATTATTTTTCTCAAATTATGTTTTATTATTATTATTATTATTATTATATACCAAATTCTGGTTCTTGATTCCATTTTAATGTTTTAATTCAATTTTAATGGTTTAATTCAAGTCTCAAATTCATAAAAATAATGAATTGTTTTTATGACAAATTTAATTTATTAATTAAAAAAAGATTTTTTTTTTTTTTAATTTTCTGGCAATCAAATGAAGGCATGAAATTAAACTTTATCAAGCAAAGTGCTGCACAACAGAATTAATACATGGAAGAAAAATTGTGCTTATTCCATGAATAAAACAAACCATCATCATTAATAGTGTTAGTATCATTACATTGAGACGTAGCAAAATTCTACAGTACAACAGTAACATCATTTAGTGAAGCCCTTTGAGTTTGTGTTCATGATGTCTTCTGCGGTTAATATTTAATATTCATTGACACTAGTCTATTTTGCGACTGATTAAAGGTTTAAATAAATAAATAAATAAATGGATTCTGTGATTCATAAGGCCTTAGACCAAACTCAATACACACCTTATTAATGATAATGTAAATCTGTCACTCACTTGTCTGAGTAAAAAATTGCTTGTCCGGATTTTTATTGTAAATATAATTTATTCTGAAGCAATAATCTCATCAGTGTTCAATCAGCTTTGACATATTTAAATCTGCATATGTGATATTTTTACCTTTTATAAAAGGGCATTTTTTCCATAATCTTATTAAATATAGGCTATGCTTCAGCTTTCATTTTATTTGTAAATTTGATCTAGAAATTAAATTAGAAGACACTATAGGGCTGTTACCAATCAAATTAAATAATTTACATTAAATAAATGTAATTGAGATTGTTTTAAATAGGTTTGAATATACAAATAAGAAATTAACTAAACCACCAGTAGGTGGCGGCAGATGACCGTCTTAATGAGCGAGTCATTCATTTAAACAAGTCATTCAAACGAATGATTCATTTAAGATTGAGGCAGTCGTTTATGAACAGGTCATTGAATCTTTGATTCAACCGATTCAAACACTGAATCATTCAGTAACACTGTGAGGTGTGTGTTATGGTTCTGCTGTGATCTTTGTTTGGAACTATTTTTGCTGCTGAAATTGAACAAAAACAGTGAATATTGCATCTAAAATGTAAGTAACTTGATGTTAATTAATTGTTTATGGAACTGTCATATAAATCAGTGTCATTTTCAGTCGTGTTGGTATTCAGGAAAACAGCACTCTTGGTTCTGTGATGTTGCTTTACTGTAGGCTATCATATGTTATAAAGATAAAAACGCCACAATTTGTAATGTTTACTGCAGTGTATTAACTGAGTTTCTCTGTGTGAGCGGCGCTCATTTGTTGTGATTTCTCCAGCATCAACAGCACAACCCTGTTACCGTCAGTACATTATATATTATCCAATATCGATTGGAATTATTGTTGCATTTTGGTGATTCCCTCGTTATTTTTTGACGTTTTAATCAGCTTGTCCGGTCGGGAAAGTAAAATTCTTTCACCTGCCCCTTCAAAAAAATCCACTTGTCCCGGACAAGCGTTAATGTCGATCCCTGAAGCACACAATGAGTTTTATTAGTGACACTTTATCGTAACTTTTTTATTTGTGTGTGAACCGTCCCTTTAAGTGACTGACCTACTTTTGATTTATTCATCCAAAATATGACAAATTCCGTGACATTTCACATTATACAGTAAATTACATTAATTAATGGATTCATAGGGTCCTAATTTAATGCCATGATATTGAATTTAAGAACTTCTGCTCCAATTTAAAGCATTGTGGAAGGCCAAATTAAGACCCACAAAAACTTGAGAGGCGATCTAAATATTCGTGGCTTGAAAGAGATGCAAAATTGACAGGCTTGTGCTACATTTACAGGTCCCCACAACGGTCACGTGACTAAAAACTATTAATTGAATTAAACGCTTCAGGAACAAGAACAAATGTAGGGCGGGGCTTGATTGTGTCTGTGGGGAATTGATTGGATGGTTGTGGTTTGCTATTGGTGGAACTCATGTGAGTGACCCTCGTCATCAGAGAAGAGATGAAGTTATTCTGACTCGAGATTATGAGGGCACATGAAATGCATAATAATGAAGTAACAATGGGAATTAATTCAGAGATGGTACGAGTCGTGCCCACCTTTGAGGCGGAGCCGAGGAAGCTGGGCCTGAAGAGGCAGGGAGAGGGCGAGCGGAACACACTGCTGGACAGGCCTCTTCCTGCAGCTCTGTTGACCGGCTGATATGACGGGATCATCGAGCCCATCAGCTCAAAACTACTGTTGTGACTGCTGTCCTTCGCCAACGAAAGGGTGTCATCCTCCTCTGTGAAGAGAACCGAACTTCAGTCGGATTTCACATCTCGGATACTTAAAAGACAATAAAAGTGTGACAGGTAAAAAAAAAAAACAGGGCAAATTTTAACGATTCGTTTCGATTCACAAGCTTGAGATTCAAGTCCTTTATAAATATATATTATTGACATCTTTCCAAGGCGGAGACACTGATCCATCAATTAGTAGACATGATTTATCCCAGGAAATGATCCAGTATCTCTCAACATTCCCTCTGATGTTCATCCATGTTTATTTGGTGCTATAACTCGCAGTAAAGAGGAAGAGATGATCAGTCACGCCACATTAAAGAGACATTTACTCTATCAAATGCATCAAAGCTTATTGTGATGGCTTCTGTATTGGATGGCAGGAGCTACAAAACATCACGGATCGATTCTTGGGATTTAATCATCAATATTGTCAACCCAGTCCTAGTAAAACAGAGGGTGTTCGGTCTCCACATCCACTCACCCATTTTATTGTCTGCAGCTCCTGATCTTCTGACACCATCCCTGGACAGAACACATTAAATTAGCATGGACTAAAGAGTGTGTGTTCTGGACGGATTAGGGGATGAACACGTACCCTGTGCGGGAACAGGAGTTGCCAGCAAACAGCATCAGAGTTCCCTCTGTGTCTGCGGGAGTTGGAGAGGGACTCTTGAAGCCTGGGGAGGGGCATGTCTTCCTTGAAACTTCATCTTCTCCCTCCTCCTTGTCCAATGCCTCCTCCTCATCTTCATCATCATCATCACCACCACCACCACCATCCCCCAACAACTCATCCACACCCTGAAAAGAAACAGAACAAACCTTAATGACTATGAATTGGGAGAAGTCACAATGTATTGACCAGCATTGCCTATTTCTAGTACCTCTTCATCCTCTGACTCGGTCATCTCTGCTTCCTCTTCGTCGTCACAGTCCTCATTGTCCAGGCGATGCAGAGCCGCTCTGCGCTCCCGCTCCTCCCTCCTGCGGATGGCCATGGCTTGCTGCAAGCGAGACTTCAGCAAAACCAGTTTCTCACCTGAGAAGATGCACACAAGGAGTAAAGAAATAAAGACATTATAAGAGGCCAAATTAACCGGTCCAATCAGAGAACAGAGGGAGTGGCTGAGAACGATGACGTTGATGTCGCGCGCTAGACGTTCACGACCTAACGTTAGCGATTGGTCATGGCAGATCCAATAGTTTTAAACTTCAACAGAGTTCCCGCCTTCAAGGAAGTCAACACTTGTCAATGGAGAGTGGCCAGACTCTAGACATTATGGGCGCCATCATACACCCGGGGCAATGTGACGGCAGGCGCGACAAGAGTTTTCTGCTAGTCTCAGCTCGACACAGTTCTCATGTTCTCATCCAGCTCCTCGTTGTTTAAACATCAAATGCATTGGCGCATCTGTTCACCAATGGGCGTCTGGTCTGAACACCAGGTGTGGTCAGGAGCATTACTGGACTGTTGCTATTGTGAGGAACTGAAAACCCCTGACCATTGACCAACACACACCTGCTCTAAAGTCAATAGTGCAGTATTTGTGCGTTATTTAAAGAGTGTGTTAGTGATATGAGCCTATAGGCGGTGCACAACACGTGTACACTCTGATTATTACACACACACACACACACACACACACACACAGGGATGCGCAGCAGCAAACACACACACACACAGGGATGCGCAGCAGCAAACACACACACACACAGGGATGCGCAGCAGCAAACACACACACACAGGGATGCGCAGCAGCAAACACACACACACAGGGATGCGCAGCAGCAAACACACACACACAGGGATGCGCAGCAGCAAACACACACACACAGGGATGCGCAGCAGCAAACACACACACACAGGGATGCGCAGCAGCAAACACACACACACACAGGGATGCGCAGCAGCAAACACACACACACACAGGGATGCGCAGCAGCAAACACACACACACAGGGATGCGCAGCAGCAAACACACACACACAGGGATGCGCAGCAGCAAACACACACACACAGGGATGCGCAGCAGCAAACACACACACACAGGGATGCGCAGCAGCAAACACACACACACAGGGATGCGCAGCAGCAAACACACACACACACACACACACAGGGATGCGCAGCAGCAAACACACACACACAGGGATGCGCAGCAGCAAACACACACACACACACACACACACAGGGATGCGCAGCAGCAAACACACACACACAGGGATGCGCAGCAAATCCTCTCATTGTGCGAACACAACTGGCTTTTAAAGGGAAAGGGAGATGAGACTCTGATTGGTTTATTGCACGTTACGCCCAAAACACACCCATGACTCATTTAGAGACGAGGCACAACCCTTTTAGACTGTGCGCCAGGCACGCCAACCGTTTCCCCCGTCGTTAAACTAGCAAAAGTGGATTCGGACGCGCCCTGAGAGCTTCAGACCCCTATAGCTCTATATGGAGCGGGTGAGCTGTTCCGCTGGGTCCTAAAGTCAGTTTCTCTACAGAACGCATTCAGATGGGGTCAAATTGACCCGTGATGGAAAGGATGAGCTACTTTACGGTTTCAACCACAAAACTCCTCGAATCCAGTCAATATCAAGTGCGACAAAAGTCCTAGTGTCCTCTCGTACCCCGACATACATTTAACAGTACACACACACACACACGTCTATTTTTAGTCACAAATGCTCATGTGTGGGAAATGTAGTGATTGTACCTGGTTTGACCTTTGCAGGCTCCTCCTCTCCCTCATTGACGGTGATGGTGATCGACTCAGAGTGCAGTTCTTCCTGTCCTGAGGGGGCGCTGTCTTTCCTCACCACATTAAGCTGCAATGTGCGCTCCCGTTTAGGGCGAGGAGGCGGCTGGATGTGCTTCATGAAGCGCTCCTGCAGTGCTTTCAGAGCTGGATCACACACACACACACTCAATCAATCAAGTGAAAGGGCGAAGGAAATTAAAAACAATCATATCCAAAATCTCACCTGGGTTTTCCTGAGGCGGCTCCAACTGGACAAAAGCCCCATCATCTGCACACAGCTTCGCCACGGGAGGAGGATCTAGACCAAGCTCTCTTAGTCTGGCTAGCTTATCCTTCCGAGGTTTGAGCACACGAGGGGAAGTCTGAGCCTGATCCACTGGGACCGGTTGCTTTTCCTGCTCCTTGTCTGAATGTTTAGCTCCTACGGCCTCGTTCTCCTTCTCGTCAGTGCTTATCTCATGCTCGACTTGTGCTTCGTTGGATGTCTCATTAGTAGGATCATCCTGGCGAGTGCTGGTGGCGGAGTCTTCTAGAGGAAGTGATGCGGTGGAGGACTGGTTATCCAGACATGACTCTGTTGGAGGGCTCACGTCCTGCTGAGGTGTTGTGGCTTGATCTGGAGCCTCTAGAACACAAGCCTGGTACTTGGCAGACCTTGAGGACGGGTGATGAAGAGATTATATTGGTACCATAGATATATATAAAAAAGTCTCTAACGTCATCACCGGCGGCCATCTTGTCACAGGCAAGCTCCTGATGTAAGGCGAGTGATCTGAACACAAATACTCTAATCTCGCAAATGTTCTGGTTTCTTATAAACGTTATTAACATCTGGATGCTTGAACAAATTATGAATAGGTATGCAGTGTCATAACTACATCTCTGAAATTTACAACAAACCAAACAGTTTGAAAATCGGTAGAAAAATTGAGCAAGTTATGGTTATTTAAAAAGTACACGCACCATTAAAACACAATGAGCGAGCTGAGTGTGACAAGATGGCCGCCAGGTGCGGACGTCGACCTCCATTGGCCAGCAGTGCGGACGAGACATCTAGCCTTTATTGTGTATATCTATGATTGGAACCGTATGAACGCACACATGAGATGAATGAGTTCATTAGGTGACAGAACTGATAGGATTTTGATGTCATACTTGAGCAACGCCATGGCAGGACCCTCTGGGCGAGGTCTTCTCTTGAAGAAATGGTCGATACCTTTGGGCTCTGGCATGTGATACGGCAGATTGAGCATGGACTCTGCAAACGTGCAAGAGAAAGCAATGTCAGATTATTATGCAATTATTATTATAAATATTCTCCAGCGCTCTCTGTGCAAGCAGGTTGTCACGTTGGTTATGTTGACGGAAGTTAGACTATTCAGGCGCTGTGTAATAGAGACAGAGCGTATTTAGGCCACGCCCACACCGGGGGTGGGGGGCAAATCCAATGCTTTCCATTGACTTTGCCTTGCGTGAGGCTGCCTCGTCATTTCGGACTTATAACAAAAAACAGAACAATGTCTAAAAGCTGATATGTGAACGTGTACAGCAGTTTTTATAAGCTTTTATAAGCTTTCGACCCAAAAAAGCGAGCGTTTAACCCAGGGGTCTCCAAACTCGGTCCTGGAGGGCCACTGTCCTGCAGAGTTTAGTTCCAGCCCCAAATAAACACACCTGAACCAGCTAATCAGTGTCTTACTTGGGCCTAGTAAGTCTATATTCATAAATCTGGTCTTATTTTAAACTAGACACTTGAAATGTTGCTACCCAAGAGTCATAATAACTCAAAGTAATATGGGAACAGAGTAATATACATCTAAGTGACACATTTTTTTATTTTCACTTAGGGAAAAAATTATGAGAATTTAATGTTAAGAGCCTGAAAATAACTTGAATATAAAACTGAATGTCTAATCATGTCATGATTCAAATATGAGGATGATTCTCTCAGTAACGGAGCTTCTGTGAGCTTTTATGTCAGGAAAAGACTAGGCGTCCTTTCAAAAAGGCCATTTATTTCAGAACATTTGCAATTGTAAAGAGTATTCAAATAAATCTGCAATAAACTGCTAATTATAATGGATAGACAGTTACTGAAAAACTAAAGCAACTATTTAAAGAAATTACAAAGAGTAAAAAACTAATTTAGCTGATAAGAAGTGTCAGTCAGAGTCTGCGCTCCACTGCAGTTTCTGCCCTCAACACTGGCAGGCGCGGGCCGGTGTTATGAGCCTTCATGACCTACACTGGCTACCTGTGGACGTATACACTTTAAGGTATTGCTTCTAACGTTCAAAGCATTAAATGGTCTTGCTCCCCAGTATCTGTCTGACTTACTTTACCCTTACCGCCCTGCCCCTTAGATCAGCTGAACTTGGTTTGTTGTCCGTCCCTCATTTCCGTTTGTCCACTGTAGGTGGAAGGTCATTTAGTATAAATGCTCCTCAATTATGGAATTCGCTACCTCTTATGGTGCGTTCACACCGGACGCGATTCGCGCGAGTGATTTACATATTAAGTCAATGCAGAGACGCGGAATGGCATTCTGCGGTGCGATTGAGGCGGCACGAATTGAGCGTTTTGAACGTGAATCGCTCAAGTTGAAAAATCTGAACTTTGGCGGATATTTTGGGCCGCGTTAACCAATCAGGAGCTTGCTCTAGTAGTGACGCATTTACAAGCGGAGGCAGAAATCCCAACAACAATGGAGGACAAGATAATCGTGGCCGTATGTGGAGACCCGGAGCTGTATGATACATCATCCTATCACTACAGGAACAGGAATAAAAGGAATAAAGGAATAAAAAGGATCTTGCTTGGAAGAAAGTGAGTTATTGTGAGCCATTGAGAGCCAAGTGAGCCATTTCACAACGAGACAGGAGCAGAAAAAAAGAGCCAGAGCCAGCGGCAAATGTGAGAAGGACTAGCCGAGGAAAGGCGGGTCTCGCCGGGTAAACGAGCGCGGAATGCCACTGATCGCCTGGATCTCACAACTCCGAAAACGCCAGATAAAATGCTCAAATAGGCTCTTTTTATAAATTAACCACAGATTTGAGCTTTAAACAACTATATTATCGCCTGAAAAAGTCTTTAAACTACGTTTTGTCACACATTAATAGTAGTATTTTTTACAAAAAAGACGTCAAGTGACCGAGACCAGCTGGCTCATATAGGCTCATATAGAAGCCCCTCCCATGAAGCGAATTCACGTCTGTTGTGTAGTTGTCACACGCGAATGAAGCGAGTAAACTCAAAATGTTCAAGCGTCCACCTTCGCGCGATCAGCGCGAATTATTCACGCGAATTGCGTCCGGTGTGAACGCCACATTACACTACGAAATACCTCATCTGTGGGTGCATTCAAGTCCCAGTTAAAAACATATCTATTCAACAAGCATTTCGGATAATGCAATTATATGTATCATGTGATGTATATATAGATGTATAATCCGGACTGCATGTCAGTTAGCGCTGAGCAGACGTGGCGGCTCACTGACCTCGCACTAGTCTCTGACTCTCACTGTGAAGCTGCTTGATTGCCTCCTTGCTGGCTTTTGCTGCTTTCCTCTCCTGAAATCACAATTCGTTCAGTAAAAACACCAGTTGGAGATTTAGTTGCATTACATTCAACAAGATGGTATGACACTGTGACACGCCCACCTTCCGCTGCGGCTTGTTCTCCTGCTCCTCGTCTCCACTGAACTCCGACAGATGAGGCTAGTCATGATAAAAGAGTAGCCATTAGTAACACATTCAGATTTGCAGAGACAGATGTGTGTAGATTTTTCTGAGCTCACTTTATGTTTGGCCTTCTTTTTCACAGCCGATCGGATGGCATCTAGAGACTCTTCCTCTTCATGTTCAGAGTCTTCCTCTAACTGGGCATCAAATAGATCGGAGTCTCCGAGCAGACAGCCGCTGTCGTTAAGTGCTTTGATTGGAAGGGCTTCCTTAAAACGGGGGGAAATAAATGGGAAGTGAATAAAACAAGCAACTGCTGTGAAACGGTCGTGAAATGATCTAAACACCCACCTCTGTTTTCTCTTTCAGTCGCTTTACAAGGGCAACGTTGCGTTTCTCTTTTTCTTTGCGTCTTTGTGACTTCTCCCGCTTTTTCTTTGCCTCTTTTGGTTTGGTTTGAACTTCCGCATGCTCAGGCTCACTCTCGCCACTGTCCATTGAGATACGGGATACTCGCTTCCCTCGCTTCTTGCTCTCGGTCTCGTCGGCCTTCGTCTCCTCATCGCTGGACTCGGACAGAACCAGAGCATTCGCCATTCCAGCCTCTTCCCGCTCGCCATCGCTGTCACTGTCCTGCAGTGCCTTCCGAGAGCGGCCCTTCCGACTAACAGCGATGTCTTCATCTGAATCTGGAACACAATGGTGGAATAAAGAGGTCATACACAATATCATTTAGATGTCACTATTTAGAAGTGCCAAAGCAATCAAGTTGGGGGATGTAGGGCTGCTCAATTAATCGTATTTTGATTTTAGTTTCGATTTTGGCTTCCAGCGATTATTAAAATAAGATAAGAGTGATGTAAAATGCAGTCTGCTGTTGATAAACTGCGGGACGTGCTTGATACCAAACAATGCTATTAAAAGCACATTAAGCTGCAAAATAAATGCTGTTCCATAGGCAACCACCAGCGCTGTGAGGCGTTTGAGCAAAACTGCGGAAAAACTGCATAAAACGTGTGTGTGTGTTGAACCCTCTCACCGGGAAAAGTGTCCTCACGGGTGCGCCGCCCCCTTTGAGCAGGTCCTAGTTTGTCCATTTTATCTTAAACGAAGCCAATTCACCAGCATACGAACGTTCACCTATCAGCGGGTGGTTCTGTTTGGCCGGTGACCGAGCGCGCGTGCACAGCGGTGAAGTGGCCGTTTGCATTGAACACAGAATCGATTCTGAATCGTTGGATAACGAATTGCGATGCATCGACCTTTTCTCCCACCCCTACCACTGATGTAGGTCACACGCATGCGTCGTCCAGCTCACATGAACGGCCAATGGTGAGCCAGCATTCTGCCAGACGGCCTAGGAAAGTCGACTTATGGCAAAAGAGTAACCCCTGATGCGATATATGACGCAGGAGCATCGCAAGCTTTGATGCCTCTCGCGGTTCAAACTAATAGTGCTGGGCAACAAACTCAAGCCCCTCTTCTCTTATGTTGCGTTCACAACGGATGCGAATAAATCACACTATTCGTGTGAAGTTGGATGCGTGAACATTGAGTTTACTCGCATCATTCGCGCGTGACATTCACTTCATGACAGACGCAAATTCGCATCATGGCTCATCTTGTTGTGAAATGGCTGACATGTGCTGTGTTAAATTCTACTGTTAATGTGTGACAATGTCGTTTTAAGACTTTTTCAGGCGATAATGTCGTTGTTTAAAGCTCAAATCTGTGGTTTATTTATAAAGAGAGCTCCTCTCTGAACATGTGATCTGGTGTGTGTGGAGCTCCAGTGGATCAGGGTGCTCAGCGCTCATTAACCCCGGCGAGAGCAGCCTTTCCTCGGCCAGTCCTTCAGCCGCTGGCTCTGGTGTCTCTGTGGCGTCTCCAGCTATAATTCGTCTTGTGTGGATCTAACGGCCGATCTTTGCTCTCATGGATCTATAATTTGTTCCCTGGCAAATCGTCTAGGCTGAGGGCAAAGAGAAGTTTCATTACTTTTTAAATTTTTAGGCTATTTAACGTAACGTTACCGTTGTAGCCGACTAGCGGCTTTGAATGTTTGACTGAATTGTTTGCTTTATTTCATGTGTAGCTTCTTACACCTTTTACTTCTACTTTTGTATTATTGATCACACAAACTTGCATTTAACAAAAAGAGACTGGGTTGTGTTTCATGTCATTTAATGTTATCACAGTGATAATCATGTGAACACTTGTCTGAACCAGATATTAATATATGATTAATATAAACCAGATTTTATCCTCATTGTTGTCACTAGAGCAAGCTCCTGATTGGTTAACGCGGCGCAAATATCCACCAAAGTTCAGATTTTTCAACTCGGGCGAATCATGCGTCAAACGCTTAATTTGCGCGAATCGCACCGCAGAATGTCTCTTCACGTCTTTGCATTGACGAAACATGTAAATCACTCATGCGAATCACGTCATTCGCGTCCGGTGTGAACGCACCATTATGTCCGGCATTTCTCTTTAAAAATTCTCATTTTAGACTCTAATTCATGGCCGGTGTTTTGTTTTGCTCGATCCTCTGCGCTTCCACATTCGTCAATACGTCAGGGGTTACTCTTTCGCCGTAAATCGATGCGTTCGCCATCTGTCGGAAGCGAGTCATTTTAGTTTATAAAGTTTTAAATATGAATATTTTTCCTCACACAAACACATCGCTTCAGAAGGGCTTTATTGAAGCTGCAATTGTGCCTTTTCCGTCCGCTAGAGGTCGCCTGTTCAAGACAAAAGCGTAGTTTGACGACGTCCCGTTTGAGCGCAGACTCTTGGGACATGTGTTCTTCACAGCCGTTGGGAAAGAATCGGGACAGGACTCGGGCAGAAATCATGTGGATGTGATTATTAACGTGTAGTCTGAAGCAGAGCAGGGCCGAGTGTTGTGGAGCTGAGGAACCGCTGGAGCGATTGTTAATAAGATGAACGCAACACACGCCTCGCGAGCAGCGGGACTTTTATTATGCCACACTTGTTCACACTGCAGTGAGAGTAAAGCGTTTCTGCAGAATAAAACCGGAAACTAACGCAGATATGATGTCATCGACAGGCCAAGCCGTCACACGTCCCGGTTCCACGGGTAAAAAAAGCATCTCATGATTTACAAATAGTTGATTTGGGATATTGTAAAAAATCTTACATAGTGCACCTTTAACCATGGGAGCACTTTTATATCGGATGGATGTAATTTTATGGAGTTCAAAACAGATCCGCCATTCACTGCCATTATAAATAAATAAAAATATTAACCCATTTGTGCCCAAATTTTTCTGAATGGTTTCAAGCATATAGTCATGTTAATAGTGTCCTGTGTGAACATGTTCTGCATTTATTTTCCCCAGGTTTTAGTTTTTTTTCTTGAAAATTGTATTTGAATGTGCGGCAACTATAGTTATTAATATGTCATATGCACCCCTTCAATGTCAAATTGGACTAGGAGGAGAACATTTGGCATCTAACTCAAAATAACTGCTTTCAATAGATCAATCTTTATTCACAAACAAATGTATGATGTATAAATGTCAAAGAACATTCGATGCAAACTCAAAAAAGCTGCATCTATCTTATAAATCTGTTGAATATGAAAATACAACAAACTTCTTAAATTTGGTGGAACATAGTGCAGAACAAAGTTGAGTTGCCCTAATAGGGCATTGTGTATCAAAAAGTTAAATGAAAATAAATTAATATGATGATGAAAAAATTACATCTATATAACAAAAATAAATAAATAGTCCCATAGTATTCAATGGCTGACTGTAGTAGGTGATTTCATATAATAATGTAAACCTATTGTCTGAATTTCCACATTATAATGGAATCATAAGCTACTAGTCATAAAAATAATTAAGGTCCTTGACCGATTAGATTGAAATGCATCCATTCCAAATTGGATGAAGGGTTCTCAATATTTTGGCCCTTACAAGACATAATAAAATATGATATTTTTCCCTATCGAATTAAGATCTACTGTACAGTAGAGATGTCAGTTAAAGGGTTAAGTTATGTTTTAGGTGGGATTTTATGAAAGCAAATAGCTCTAAACAAGACCAAAAATGTTGATTTATTAACCTGTTAACACAGTGTACCCCATTATATCTACTTACAAGTCATTTGCCCACCAGCAACTATAGTTGCCGCTTGGACTTTTGACTAAGTTTACAAAAAACTATAGATCTCTTGTAAGAATTGTTTTGTTTGGATGATTCTAGAGACTGTCACGATTATATATATATATACACACACATGTCAACAAAAAATTATTTTTAGTAATGTGAAAATAACCTTTCTTTGGGAGGGTTTGCCTTCGTTATGCTTCCTGGAAGTAGGGGTAGGAAGTTGGCAGTCTCATGTGACAGGAAGGAAGTTAATACCGTTTTTTTTTGTTAATAAGTTAATAACCTTTATTTGGTTGTTTACTTGCGTGTCATTGAGATATAAATCATGGATACTATCTAGAAAAATACTTACAAAAGGAAAATGACCACAATAAACTGCTTAAATGGGTTAATATAACTCTGATTGTATTCGTCTGAGAGAAGAATGCCATACACACCTAGGATGACTTGAGGGAGAGCAAATCATGGGCTCATTGTCATTATTATAATAACTCGATTAACTCATTAAACAGTCATATAATACTAGTTTTCAACTATTTTACTAGTTTAACGTTACCGTTTAGTTATGAGTATTTCTGAGGTGATTGTTTACCGAGTGTCATTTTTTGCATTTCTGAGGCGATTGTTTACCGAATATACTCATTTATGATATTTTTCCCTATCGAATTAAGGTCTACTGTACAGTAGAGATGTCAGTTAAAGGGTTAAGTTATGTTTTAGGTGGGATATTATGAATATTATGGGTGAACTAACTCTTTAATTAAAAATGACAAGGGCACACGAGTATAAAAACACTACTGATGTGCATGGACATAATAAATACAGTATTGTGACCCTCTCACCTTGTTGTTCCTCAGGGACAGTGTTGGTGTCAATCACAGGCTCCTCCATCGGCGAGCCCATGCCACTGTCCGAGTCACTCTCAGCTGTTCCTGTTCCAGGCAGATCTACAGCCTACAGACATAAATACACGTTATTACCAGTTTCACAGACCATCAGTGCAAAATAAAACAAATAACCTTCAATGTGATGAATCGCGCGCTTTTATGGCGGATAGATGCACTTTTATGACGGATGGATGCACTTTTATGACGGATGGATGGATGCACTTTTATGACGGATGGATGCACTTTTATGACGGATAGATGCACTTTTATGACAGATAGATGCACTTTTATGACAGATAGATGCACTTTTAAGACGGATAGATGCACTTTTAAGATGGATAGATGCACTTTTAAGATGGATAGATGCACTTTTAAGATGGATAGATGCACTTTTATGACAGATAGATGCACTTTTATGACAGATAGATGCACTTTTATGACAGATAGATGCACTTTTAAGATGGATAGATGCACTTTTAAGATGGATAGATGCACTTTTAAGATGGATAGATGCACTTTTATGACGGATGGATGCACTTTTATGACGGATAGATGCCCTTTTATGACAGATACACTTTTATGACAGATAGATGCACTTTTATGACAGATAGATGCACTTTTATGACAGATAGATGCACTTTTATGACAGATAGATGCACTTTTATGATGGATAGATGCACTTTTATGAAAACACGAGAGGATTAGTGAATACATATTACGAGCAGAAAGCGACCTACACTTTGTTTATTGACATTTTATTGTGTTGTAAACACTACATCGAATAGAATTAAAAAGGAATTAGACATTATGGCAACAACGAGCATAAAAAAGCGAATAAAGAGCGCACAATTCCCCTCAGGCCTTGCGTTAGACAGGACAGGGCGAACAGCTAACGGCTAGCTAAACACTAATAACCCAATTAACTCATTAAACATTCATATAATACTAGTTTTCAACTATTTTACTAGTTTAACGTTGCCGTTTAGTTATGAGTATTTCTGAGGCGATTGTTTACCGAATATACTCATTTATATGCATTTCTGAGGTGATTGTTTACCGAATATACTCATTTATATGCATTTCTGAGGCGATTGTTTACCGAATATACTCATTTATATGCATTTCTGAGGCGATTGTTTACCGAGTATACTCATTTATATGCATTTCTGAGGCGATTGTTTACCGAATATACTCATTTATATGCATTTCTGAGGCGATTGTTTACCGAATATACTCATTTATATGCATTTCTGAGGTGATTGTTTACCGAATATACTCATTTATATGCATTTCTGAGGCGATTGTTTACCGAATATACTCATTTATATGCATTTCTGAGGCGATTGTTTACCGAATATACTCATTTATATGCATTTCTGAGGCGATTGTTTACCGAATATACTCATTTATATGCATTTCTGAGGCGATTGTTTACCGAATATACTCATTTATATGCATTTCTGAGGCGATTGTTTACCGAATATACTCATTTATATGCATTTCTGAGGTGATTGTTTACCGAATATACTCATTTATACGCATTTCTGAGGCGATTGTTTACCGAATATACTCATTTATATGCATTTCTGAGGTGATTTGTCGCTGTGGTACGTTACCCGCTCCGAGAGAAGAGAGCTCATCTTCAGGTCGAGTCTCGAGCTTTATTCGGTACAAAACGACATCAATCGCGCGAGGCAGTCACTCCGACGACGTGTAAACGCATAAAACGCAATCTTTATATTCAAAACTTCATAAAGTCAACGGGTAAACCTTATTTTTACAGCGCCAACCCGCATAACTCCATCTCCCGCCCGATAGAGGTAAGCGAACAGAACTTCAGCCTTCGCGCGCTGGGCTCGAGCGCTTTTCTTTAACCGCCTCCGTCACTCTATTCGAACCTCGCTATTGGGTGAAGGGTTGTTGGGCGCGCTTGGGCTGCGCTGATTGGACAGGACTGTCAGCGCAGAAACACTGATAGGTCAACGCTGACTGTAAACGGACAACAACAGAGTTTCCAGCAAAGAACGCCGGTGTCATGACAAATCGGGGTCCGCCTGTGAAATAGTGTCCGCTTAGGACCCAACGTGGTAGCTGTTTTAAATGCCTGATCACAAGCTGTCGGCGTTTGTGTGGAGCAGGATATTTACATCATAAAACACATCTGCCATTTTAAGTATGCTTAAAGGGATAGTTCACCCATAAATGAAAATGAGCCCATACTCTTCCTCAAGTCATCGAAGGTGTGTGTGTGACATTCTTCTTTCAGACGAACACAATCAGAGTCATATTTATAAATGTCCTGACTCTTCCAAGCTTTATAATGGCAATGAATGGCTATGTCGTTTTTGAAGTCCATGAAAGTGCATCCATCCATCATAAAAGTGCATCTATCCATCATAAAAGTGCATCTATCCATCATAAAAGTGCACCTATCCATCATAAAAGTGCATCTGTCCATCATAAAAGTACATCTATCCGTCATAAAAGTGCATCTGTCCATCATAAAAGTGCATCTGTCCATCATAAAAGTGCATCCATCCATCATAAAAGTGCATCTATCCATCATAAAAGTGCATCTATCCATCATAAAAGTGCATCTATCCGTCATAAAAGTGCCTCCATCCATCATAAAAGTGCATCTATCCGTCATAAAAGTGCATCCATCCATCATGAAAGTGCATCTGTCCGTCATAAAAGTGCATCCATCCATCATAAAAGTGCATCTATCCGTCATAAAAGTGCATCCATCCATCATAAAAGTGCATCTATCCGTCATAAAAGTGCATCCATCCATCATAAAAGTGCATCTATTCGTCATAAAAGTGCATCTATCCATCATAAAAGTGCATCTATCCATCATAAAAGTGCATCTATCCGTCATAAAAGTGCATCCATCATCATAAAAGTGCATCTATCCGTCATAAAAGTGCATCTGTGCATCTATCCGTCATAAAAGTGCATCTATCCGTCATAAAAGTGCATCTATCCATAAAAGTGCATCTATCCGTCATAAAAGTGCATCTATCAATCATAAAAGTGCATCCATCCATCATAAAAGTGCATCTATCCGTCATAAAAGTGCATATATCCATCATAAAAGTGCATCTATCCATCATAAAAGTGCATCTATCCGTCATAAAAGTGCATCCATCCATCATAAAAGTGCATCTATCCGTCATTAAAGTGCATCCATCCATCATAAAAGTGCATCTATCCGTCATAAAAGTGCATCCATCCATCATAAAAGTGCATCTGTCCATCATAAAAGTACATCTATCCATCATAAAAGTGCATCTATCAATCATAAAAGTGCATCTGTCCATCATAAAAGTGCACCTGTCCATCATAAAAGTGCATCTATCCATAATAAAAATCCATCCATCCATTATAAAAGTGCATCTATCAATCATAAAAGTGCATCTGTCCATCATAAAAGTGCATCTGTCCATCATAAAAGTGCATCTGTCCATCATAAAAGTGCATCTATCCATAATAAAAATCCATCCATCATCATAAAAGTGCATCTGTCCATCATAAAAGTGCACCTATCCATCATAAAAGTGCACCTATCATCATAAAAGTGCATCTTTCCATCATAAAAGTGCATCTATCCATCATAAAAGTGCATCTTTCCATCATAAAAGTGCATCTATCCATAATAAAAATCCATCCATCCATTATAAAAGTGTATCCATCCATCATAAAAGTGCATCCATCCATCCCTCATAAAAGTGCATCTGTCCATAATAAAAATCCATCCATCCATTATAAAAGTGTATCCATCCATCATAAAAGTGCATCCATCCATCATAAAAGTGCATCTGTCCATAATAAAAATCCATCCATCCATTATAAAAGTGTATCCATCCATCATAAAAGTGCATCCATCCATCATAAAAGTGCATCTGTCCATAATAAAAGTGCACCTATCCATCATAAAAGTGCATCTGTCCATCATAAAAGTGCATCTTTCCATCATAAAAGTGCATCTATCCATCATTATAGTGCATCTGTCCATCATAAAAGTGCATCCATCATCATAAAAGTACATCTATCCATCATTAAAGTGCATCCATCCATCATAAAAGTGCATCTATCCATCATTATAGTGCATCTGTCCATCATAAAAGTGCATCCATCATCATAAAAGTGCATCTATCCATCATAAAAGTGCATCCATCCATCATAAAAGTGCATCTACCATCATAAAAGTGCATCCATCCATCCATCATAAAAGTGCATCTATCCATAATAAAAATCTATCCATCCATTATAAAAGTGCATCCATCCATCATAAAAGTGCATCTATCCATCATAAAAGTGCATCCATCCATCATAAAAGTGCATCTATCCATCATAAAAGTGCATCCATCCATCATAAAAGTGCATCTGTCCATCATAAAAGTGCATCCATCATCATAAAAGTGCATCTATCCATCATAAAAGTGCATCCATCCATCATAAAAGTGCATCTATCCATCATAAAAGTGAATCTGTCCATCATAAAAGTGCATCCATCATCATAAAAGTGCATCTATCCATCATAAAAGTGCATCCATCCATCATAAAAGTGCATCTGTCCATCATAAAAGTGCATCCATCATCATAAAAGTGCATCTATCCATCATAAAAGTGCATCCATCATCATAAAAGTGCATCCATCCATCCATCATAAAAGTGCATCTATCCATAATAAAAATATATCCATCCATTATAAAAGTGCATCTATCCATCATAAAAGTGCATCCATCATCATAAAAGTGCATCAGTCCATCATAAAAGTGCATTCATCCATCATAAAAGTGCATCCATTCATCATAAAAATCCATCCATCCATCATAAAAGTGCATCTATCCATAATAAAAGTGCATCTATCCATAATAAAGGCCTTCTGAAGCGTTGCATTTGTGTGAGAAAAATATCCATAGTTAAAACCTTACAAAGTGTAATCTTCCGCTATCTGTCGTACGCGGTTTCACGAGACTGGCGTTCCACCGTAAGACGCAGGATGCTCTGGTGAGAACAGTGTTGGGGAAAGTTACTTTGAAAAGTAATGCATTACAATATTGCGTTACTTAGTTAAATGCATACAAATATTTGCTTTATTTAACATTTAATTATGGGAGGTTTTCATAGTACTATGATTTTGCATTTGACTGATTTTATTCATTTTGAGGAGTACAGAATCTTTATTGTGCAAGTGAGACACCATTATGTTTACACACAAAGCCTCTCCACTTACTCTCGATTTTTCTCCACATGAGCGCAGGAGAGCTGTCAGTCAAATAAATGTGAAAAAGTAACTCGGATATTTTGTTGTAAATTTGAAAAGTAATGCGTTACTTTACTAGTTACATTTATGCATTTGGCAGACGCTTTTTTCCAAAGCGACTTACAGTGCCCTTATTACAGGGACAATCCCCCTGGAGCAACATGGAGTAAAGTGCCTTGCTCAAGTACACACTGGTGGAGACCGCTGGGATCAAACCAGCAACCTTCTGCATATCAGTTCCATGGTTTAACCCACTGGACCACCATCTCACATACTTGGAAAAGTAATCTGATTATGTAACTCAAGTTACTTGTAATGCTTTACCCCCAACACTGGGTGAGAATATGCTAGTTTTCACGAGGACCAAGTTTTGTTTTGCTCTATCCTCTGCGCATCTGAGTTCGTCACCGGAACTTACGCCTGCGTCTTACGATGGAACGCCAGTCTCTCGTGAACGCGCGCGACAGTTGGCGCAAGTTACAGATTATAGATTGTAAAGTTTTAAACATGGATATTTTTCTTACGCAAATGCATCGCTATGCTTCAGAAGGCATTTATTATCCCCTGGAGCTGTGTGGAGCAGTTTTATGATGGACAGATGCACTTTTATGACAGATAGATGCACTTTTATGATGGATGTATGCACTTTTATGACGGATAGATGCACTTTTATTACGGATAGATGCACTTTTAAGATGGATGGATGCACTTTTATGATGGAGGGATGCACTTTTATGACAGATAGATGCACTTTTATGATGGAGGGATGCACTTTTATGACAGATAGATGCACTTTTAAGATGGATAGATGCACTTTTATGACAGATAGATGCACTTTAAAGATGGATAGATGCACTTTTATGATGGATAGATGCACTTATATGATGGATGGATGCACTTTTATGATGGATAGATGCACTTATATGATGGATGGATGCACTTTTATGATGGATAGATGCACTTTTATGACAGATAGATGCACTTTTATGATGATGGATGCACTTTTATGAAGGAGGGATGCACTTTTATGACAGATAGATGCACTTTAAAGATAGTTAGATGAACTTTTAGGACAGATAGATGCACTTATATGATGGATGGATGCACTTTTATGATGGATAGATGCACTTTTATGACAGATAGATGCACTTTTATGACAGATAGATGCACTTTAAAGATAGTTAGATGAACTTTTAGGACAGATAGATGCACTTATATTTATGATGGATAGATGCACTTATATGATGGATGGATGCACTTTTATGATGGATAGATGCACTTTTATGACAGATAGATGCACTTTTATGACGGATGGATGCACTTTTATGACAGATAGATGCACTTTAAAGATAGTTAGATGAACTTTTAGGACAGATAGATGCACTTATATGATGGATGGATGCACTTTTATGATGGATAGATGCACTTATATGATGGATGGATGCACTTTTATGATGGATAGATGCACTTTTATGACAGATAGATGCACTTTTATGACGGATGGATGCACTTTTATGACGGATAGATGCACTTTTATGACAGATAGATGCACTTTAAAGATAGTTAGATTAACTTTTAGGACAGATAGATGCACTTTCATGATGGATAGATGCACTTATATGATGGATGGATGCACTTTTATGATGGATAGATGCACTTTTATGACGGATGGATGCACTTTTATGATGGATGGATGCACTTTTATGATGGATAGATGCACTTATATGATGGATGGATGCACTTTTATGATGGATAGATGCACTTATATGATGGATGGATGCACTTTTATGATGGATAGATGCACTTATATGATGGATGGATGCACTTTTATGATGGATAGATGCACTTTTATGACAGATAGATGCACTTTTATGACGGATGGATGCACTTTTATGACGGATGGATGCACTTTAATGACGGATAGATGCACTTATATGATGGATGGATGCACTTTTATGACGGATAGATGCACTTTTATGATGGATAGATGCACTTTTATGACAGATAGATGCACTTTTATGACAGATAGATGCACTTTAAAGATAGTTAGATGAACTTTTAGGACAGATAGATGCACTTATATGATGGATGGATGCACTTTTATGATGGATAGATGCCCTTATATGATGGATGGATGCACTTTTATGACAGATAGATGCACTTTTATGACAGATAGATGCACTTTTATGACAGATAGATGCACTTTTATGATGGATAGATGCACTTTTATGACAGATAGATGCACTTTTATGACGGATGGATGCACTTTTATGACGGATGGATGCACTTTTATGATGGATGGATGCACTTTTATGATGGATAGATGCACTTATATGATGGATGGATGCACTTTTATGATGGATAGATGCACTTATATGATGGATGGATGCACTTTTATGATGGATAGATGCACTTTTATGACAGATAGATGCACTTTTATGACAGATAGATGCACTTTTATGATGGATGGATGCACTTTAATGACGGATGGATGCACTTTTATGACGGATGGATGCACTTTTATGACGGATAGATGCACTTTTATGATGGATAGATGCACTTTTATGACAGATAGATGCACTTTTATGACAGATAGATGCACTTTAAAGATAGTTAGATGAACTTTTAGGACAGATAGATGCACTTATATGATGGATGGATGCACTTTTATGATGGATAGATGCCCTTATATGATGGATGGATGCACTTTTATGACAGATAGATGCACTTTTATGACAGATAGATGCACTTTTATGACAGATAGATGCACTTTTATGATGGATAGATGCACTTATATGATGGATGGATGCACTTTTATGATGGATAGATGCACTTTTATGACAGATAGATGCCCTTTTATGACAGATAGATGCACTTTTATGATGATGGATGCACTTTTAAGATGGATAGATGCACTTTTAGGACAGATAGATGCCCTTTTATGACAGATAGATGCACTTTTATGATGGATAGATGCACTTTTATGATGGATGGATGCACTTTTAAGATAGATAGATGCACTTTTAGGACAGATGGATGCACTTTTATGATGATGGATGCACTTTTATGATTGAGGGATGCACTTTTAAGATGGATAGATGCATTTTTATGACAGATAGATGACCTTTTATGATGGATGGATGCACTTTTATGATGGATGGATGCACTTTTATGATGGATAGATGCACTTTTATGATGGATGGATGCACTGTTATGGACAGAAACAGCCGTTCACTAAAGCTTGGATTAGCCAGGACATTTTTTAATGTTACTCTGATTAAAGAATGTCATCTAGGATGACTTGAGGGAGAGTAAATCATGGGTGATTTTTGGGTGAACTATCCCTTTAAGATAACAAATAAAGAAAAGGGGGGGAAAGATCCACATTAATTTGATATCAATCAACACACGTGCCAAATGTCACTTACGACAGACATTAGACGGCGCGTAGCAGATTTCCCCCGGATTTTGACGCTCCTAAAATCAAATTATGCACTACAACGCGCAACTTGATGAGCTCGCGCACCTCACCGCCCAAACCTTTATCATGAGAGTCAACGTGCGCGTCCACCAACCGAATGTCGCGTCCCCGCGCATGCGCACTTACAAATCCCATGGATCTGCTTTAAATCACTCAGAAGACAACGCAAGCCGAGCGCTACACATCTACGTATCCTTCCATTTCTTATATTAGCCATCTTAAGCTTCGCGATACCGCCCCCAATTTCAGTGTCGGTACGGAGCCGCCAGGCCGGGACAGAGACGGAGAGAGATCCCTCGGCCATGGAAGCGCTCGGACCCGGTAAGTGCTGGAAATTAAGCCGTGTGACAGCGTAGCGCGGGCCGTAGCGCCGCCTCACCAGGGCCCGCGGCTGCGCGCTTGTGTAGGCCTCAACGGAAAAAAACGACAACAATCCCCCTCTCACACCGCGCCCGTGTGTCAAACCCGTCCAAACGACACCAGGCGGTTAATAATCGCACTCCCCCCCCGGAGAACGAGTGTGTGAGACGCCAACAAGTGTGTGTTTATCTCTGAATGAGCGTTAAATGGCTAGTGCGGAAGACAGGTCGGCATTGTGTGCTGGGTCCACACCACACGCTCCTTCCTTCCGCGAGCAGCCTGCGGAGTAACCCACACGGCGTCTGCTGCACAACATGACCCGCACTCCGGGGTTTATTTCCACTGTTTGCTCGTCAGAAGTCGCAAATATCGTTACGGATGTGTTGCGCGAGCTCGACGCGCGCGTGCGGTGTAGTGGAAGCGCGCGCGCGCGTCAGTGTGTGTTTTGTGTATTGTTGGCGCTTTGTTTGATCGCCCATGTGCGTTTGTTTATGCCTAAATGTTGACCATGCCAGGGGATAACGAGTGACAGGACTCGTGTACTGGACTCCACGCATGAACCCGCTGACCTCTGACCTCTGGGCTTAGTTATGATCTCAGGGCATGCCATGCATGATGATTAATAACCGGTACAGTAGCAGCATTTATTAAAAAAAAGCTAGTTCACTTTGAGCACATGCTGCTGCTTTTCTTTTGCTACCACATGCATTTGTTTTCATGCATGTATGCTTTTTTATTAACATTGCACTGTGTGTGTGTGTGTGTGTGTGTGTGTGTGTGTGTGTGTGTGTGTGTGTGTGTGTGTGGAAGTGTTTGTTTACTAAAACATGACTAGAAAGCTCCATTATTGATCTTATTCAGTGCACAATTGTTGTTTTTATGAATTTAATTCATTGTGCATGCTTTTTTGATTCATTAAAATGTAATTAAACTGTTAAAATGGACTCGAGAAAACTTAAAACAGATTTTTTTGGTAAATAAACTTAAACGGAGTTAAGAAAAAAAAGAATAAAACTCTTTTATAGGGCCCTAAACATGCAATTTTTGTTAAACTTTTAATAAATTGATGTGAAATTGTAAACGTTTTACGATTTCAATTAATTAGACATGATTTTTGTTTATTAAATTTGTTAAATTATTGTTTTATGCCTTCATTTGAATGCCAGAAAAATTAAAAACGCAGAATTTCTGGAGAAAAAACATTTCTTAGAAATAAATAAACATTTATTAACATTGCAGTGTGTGTGTGTGTGTGTGGCAGTGTTTGTTTACTAAAAACATGACTAGAAAGCTCCATTATTGCTCTTATTCAGTGAACAATTGCACTTTTTAATCAAAGTGTAGTAATTAGCTTCTGGCAAACTCAATGTAATTTGTCATTTAAACCCCAAAATATTGATTTTTGTGCACTTTATGCTTTTCATAAGCGCTGTTCACCTACTGGACGTGCGCTTGTGTCCGATCTGATCATGTGCTGATTCTGTGTCTTCACCGTGACCTCATCACTTGACCCCTCAGTTTAAGCCCACCATGCCTTTAACTCACGGTTACCCCTCAGGAGAGACGCAATGCATGCTGGGATACAAGCCGGACTTTATCCAGACTAACCTACAGGATCCTTCTGTATAATTAGCATCTGTTCTGATTCATAACCCATGAAATGAACATAACTCTGCATTATTAGTCTTTCACTTTGTGTTTCGACTTCTCTTTTTGATGGAAGGTTTGCTTGGAAACTCCCAATGTTGTGACGTTTTACACCAAATTGATGATCCATCACAGAATCCAGTCATAAAAACAGAGTTTACGGTCAAATTGATGAATAAATTAATGCACTTTATCATAATTTGAGGCAAACGCTCGTCATATATTAATGTTGTACAGTAGAATTGTGCTGTAGTAATAACTGACACTCATAATAATGATGATTAATTATTATTAATTATTTATTTTTTGTGCCTCTCTTTGTTTGACAAAGTTTACTTTCATATGATTAAAAGATTATTGTTTTATCTTTACTTAAGTTAAATCTATGTCTAAATGTGAAACGCAAAATCCAGCTGTAAAAATTGAAGGACATATTTTGGATGAATAAATCAAAAGCGCGGCTGAACACACAATTATTAAAAATCACAATTGTTCTACTGTTTAATTTTAGTAAACCTCTGTTGTGCAGGAGTTGCTTAATCTTCATTTTTTGGGGAAATAAAATATAATTAAAAGAGAACCTAATGTTTCACATTTTGCTATATATTTAAGATTAAATTAATGTATGCCTTAATTTAGTTACCACCGTTTTTTGTGTGTGGTAATAATGTTGTATTTAATCATAAATCCTATTTTTCTTAAAGTTTTATGACTTGCATTGATTAGTCATGCTTTTTGATTATTAAAGTTTAATTAAATTGAATAAAAATATTCAGAACTTGGGAAAAATAATGACTTTCATATGGTTTTAAACTATTAATACATTTTTCTTTTTAACAATTTAACATTTAATTTATGCCTTAATTTCATTTCCCAAAAAATGAACACAAACTGGAACTTTACTTAGAAATTACATTTTATTTTTAAATAAATTAATAAAGTGTTGTTTTTATGAATTAAATTCATTATGCATGCTTTTTTGATTTATTAAAATGTAATTAAACCGTTAAAATGGACTCCAGAAAACTTAAAACTTAAACGGAATTAAGATAAAAAAAGAATAAAACTCTTTTATAGGGCCCTAAACATGCAATTTTTGTTAAACTTTTAATAAATTGTATACGTTTTATGATTTCTATTAATTAGACATGATTTTTATTTATTAAATTTGTTAAATGATTGTTTTATGCCTTCATTTGATTGCCAGAAAAATTAAAAACACAGAATTTCTGGAGAAAAAACATTTCTTAGAAATAAATAAACATTATTTTTAAATTAATAAAGTGTTGTTTTTACCATCAAAATGCAATTTCTGTTTCAACAAAGAATAATATATATTTCATAGGGCCCTAAACATGTACTTTTTGTTACACTTTTAATAAATTGTATACGTTTTATGATTTAAATTCATTAGACATGCTTTTTTTTTTATTCTAAAATTAAATTTAACCATTTAAAAACCATGGAGGTTAAAGCCCAGAGAAATTTAAACTATATTTGTGTAAAAATAACCCGTATTTCACAGCGCCCTAGTCATGTGACTATTTGTAGTCGTTGTGGAAATGATTTGCTTACTATTTTAATTGTATTTGTTTTAATAAAGTATAATGTAGTGTATGATCACAGTGTGCAGTGAAGGCCCTTACACTGATTTCTGCACCCCAAGGCCGATGTTTGGCGTCCATGGGTTCCTCTACCCATAATGCAGTTGAATGATGGCACAGGCTGGATAATGCGTCTGAAGGCGTGGTCTGACACCCATCCCGCTGTGTGTGAAGTGTAACAGCTGAGTGGCCTATATATAGAGTCCTCTGGTTTTTGATGAATGCTGGTTTTGCCCGTGTCCACCCCAGCCGTGCCCGTATGTGGGCCGCTCGGAGCTCCTGCTAACTGGAGCGTGAGGCTCTGAGGGGCTTGGACCCCTGCAAACCTCTTGACAAAGAGGAGCGTCGCATCACGGATGGGCCCTTCCATCCCCCAAAACACAGAGGAAGTGACGCTCTAATAAGGCCTGGCCTTCCTGCTGATGATCAGGGTCCAATAGGAAGAGCCCTGTGAAATCTGACCCCTCCCACAAATTCTGTGTTTTCCGTTTATGTTCTGGTTTCTGATTTAATGCTTAAATTTAAATGTTAGGAATCAAAAAGCACATGTAACAATTTATTAGTATTTTAACAAATAACATTTATATTAAAGTGTCAGTTACACATTGCGTGCAGTTGCCATAGTAACAACAGTAAATTATGCATAATTACATGCAACTAACCCTATAGTAAGAACATTGCTAATATTACTCACTACTTAAATAATAGCAAATATAGTAAAACATAAAGTGTAACCGAACATTTTTAGGACCCTATGAAATCAGTTTTAATTTTAAAAACAAAATGAGTGTTATAAATTATCATTTAACAACAATTTATTAATATTTTTTACATTTTTAGGGCCCTATGAACCCCATCCCCAATAAAAACAATATATATTTTAATTCTTAATTCTGTTTTATTTTTACCGAATGTAGTTTTCTAGAGTCCATTTTAATGGTTTAATTAAATTGTAATAATCAAAAAGCATGTTGAATTCATAAAAACACTATTATTTATAAAATAAAATAAAAAGTTTTTTTCTAAGAAATGTGTTTTTCTTTTTTTCAGAAATTCTGTGTTTTAATTTTTCTGGCTATCAAATAAAAAAACAATAATTTAACTTTTAATCATAAGAATTAAAACTCCATTTTTAAGTTAATAATCAAAAAATCATGTCCAATTAATTGAAATCATAAAACGTATATAATTTAATAACAATTTATTAAAAGTTTAACAAAAAAATACATGTTTAAAGCACAATAAAATATATTTTATTAATTCAGTTGTATTTTTACCAAATGTTGTGTTTTCTGGAGTCCATTTTAATGGTTGACTTAAATTTTAATAATCAGAAAAGCATGTCTAATTAATTGAGTTCATAAAAACAACACTTTATGAATTTGAAAATAATAAAGTTCCAGAAATTCTGTTGTGCGTTTAAAAAACAAACAATTCTGGCAATCAAATGAAGGGATACAACCTTAATAATTTAACTTAATATTAAACTGTTTTGCTGCACACAAAAATAAAGTTTTAATAATAATTTAGCATCATTATTATTATTAGTGTTAGTGTTATTTTTTAAATTGAGTCATAGCTCAATTCTACTGTACAACATTAATATATTTCATAATGCTGCTTTTTATTTATTCATCCATTTTTACAAATTCTGTCAATTTCCGTTTTGTTTTCAAAAAGCATGTCTAATAAAATAAGTTTGAACATTTATATACATTTTTTGGATTCCTTTTTAATGGTTGAATTAAATTTTAATAATCAAAATGCATGACTCATCAATGGAAATTGAATAACTTATTTTCCCTATGAAATGTTTCTGTGTTATAATTTTTTGCTTCTGGATTTATGATTAAATACAAATTTATGACCAAATCAAAACGGTGTTAATTACATGAAGGCATAGATTAATTTAATATTTTAAAATATAATTAAATGAACTAATTCCTGCATGACAGAGGTTTACTCAAATTAAACCGTAGAACAGAATATTTTATTAATATTTTAAGTAATTTTGTGTTCAGTCCTGCTTTTGATTTATGAATCCAAAATATGTCTAATTCAATTTTTACGGCTGAAAATTTTCAATTTTCATGAGCGTTAAAAAAGATTTAATTTACAGTTTCCAATATTTTGGCATAGATTTGAGTGACCAATTAGTGTTTTAGCAGCTTTGTGTTGTGATGTCATCATCACAGCCCCCCATGTGACCTGCGGCTGTCTGTCTGCGGCGGACACACTCGGGCTTTTGTCTGACGGCTTGTGTGGGGCGTCCTGGAGGCGGGACAGTAATTGATGGCCTATTATTCTTTTGGGGGGTTTTTTGTACCCCATTGGTGGGTCAAAGGTCAAGGTGGATGTCATGTTGCGTGTATCTGTGTCATTGTCTGTTCGGTCAGTCTGAAAGGGCCTGTGTTTGTCTCCTCCAGGCCCGCCTGCCCCTACCTCCCTCTTCCAGCCACCGCGCCGGCCCGGCTTGGGTACGGTGGGGAAGCCGATTCGCCTGCTGGCCAATCACTTCCAGGTGCAGATCCCCAAGATCGACGTCTACCATTATGACATCGACATCAAGCCTGAAAAGCGACCCCGCAGGGTCAACAGGTGAGGCCCAGCTCTTCAGACACTTACAGTGAAACTAAATCTTAACCCTCTGGGGTTCTTCGGTCATGCTAACTAACATCATTGTCGAACGTTATTTATGTGTTAGCATTAGGGGTGTAACGGTACACACAACTGACGGTTCGGTACGTACCTCGGTTTTGAAGTCACGGTTCGGTTCAGCAGTTTTAAAAAATTGCTTTTTATTTATTTTTTATTAAACAGTGGTTTACTGAAAAAATTGTGTCTGTCCTTAAATGAATTAAATTATAACTAAAAGTTTCTTAAAGATGCTGTAAACTATATAGGGAGCCCTTACTTGCACATTATAATATTAAAGGTTAACAACAGAGCCCAAACTATGAGCCTAGATTCAGCTGATATTCATGTTTAGATGTAATAATCAACACTCAAATAACACATTGTGTGCAAACAACTTCACATAAGGCTAGTTTTTGCATTAATCTAATTATAAAATTATGTTTTTTCTCCAATTCGTTGTTGAAATATAATCTTAGTGACTGTCCTTTTCATGACAGATTTATCTAAAATAGCATTAAATAATCAAGACATCAACAGGTTAAGTAGAATTTATTTATATATATATAAATAGTGCATATATTTAGTGAAAGAGTTGATTTCTCTAGTGAACTCACAGCTGTGGACTGATTGACTTCTGACTCTGAGGTGAATGATTCTGCGTGACATTGTTTACAAGCTGTTTGACGTCTTTCCGCGATTGAAACACTGATTGATTGATTACACGACATATGATACGTTTCAGTAAGTGTTATCCTCTACATACCATAAGATAGTAATTCATGTTTATTCTTCTGGAAGAGATGATCGTGTTCACCGCGGCCGCTTGAATTGACGCGCCTATAGGCTAGTGATCAGTCGTCACATTAAAGAGCGTCAAAACGGCATTTATCGTTTGAATTTCGTGATAAAATGGACTGAATACTTAATGTTAGAGTGGGAACTCGGATTGAAGTGTGTTCCGCGCTTAAAACAAGCCGACTGTTAAAGATTGCATTCGTAACCATTCGGTACACGCACAAACCGAACCGAGAGCCCTGTACCGAAACGGTTCGGTACACACACAAACCGAACCGAGAGCCCTGTACCGAAACGGTTCGGTACGAATACGTGTACCGTTACACCCCTAGTTAGCATAAATCCACAAGGCTATGGCAACTTGGTGGGTAAATCTATAAAAATCATTTGACCAACCATACTTCATACCAGTGTTCATTTGACAGCAAATTTGGATTTAGTTTTAGTCAGTCTTTTGACCTTAACATTTTAGGCATCTGAATAGTTTTAGTCTAGTTTTAATTGACTATAATAAGATTTTCGTTTTCAATAGACTAAAACTCAGTACTTGTGGTCTGGCGTCTGAGAGGCAGCTTTCTGTGTGCGCTTTCAGACTTATCCACGTCTGCTCTTCTGAATGTTAACTTTTAAGTATGACTATGGGCGCACTGCGTCTGGGAACTGCCGCCTTCTATTTTGCCATCAATTGATTGGTGTTCAAAAAATACTTGGAAATCATTGAACTTCATGTGATCCTACAAGAGTGATCACTGATAGGCTGTCTGCAAAAAAAGAAAAGTTTTAAAGAAGAAAACAAATCATTCACTGACTTTTAAAGCGGCTACGACTTTCTACTTCGAGGGCCCTGATAGAAATGTAATGGAGAAAAAAGTACGATATTTGTCTTTCAAATGTAGTGAAGTAAAAGTCATACGTTTCCAGAAAAAATACTACTCAAGGAAAGTACAGATACTCAAAAAGTGTACTTAAGTACTGTACTCAAGTAAATGTACTTAGTTACTGTCCACCTCTGGTCATTTCTGACCCAAATGTTTTTTAATAAATATGATAAAAATCGTAGTTTCATCGGAATGGTCCGAAACTTGGTGACTTTATTGGTACTTGGTATATAAACACCCAAAACAATTGGGGACAGGATTTGAAAAGTCTAAGTGGTCGTAAAAAAAATAGTCACACTCAGGACCTTCGGGTCCAAAATGACCCCCATAGGAAATGAATGGGAAATTGGCAAAAATATGAAAATACAGAGTTTTTTTGTGCATACAATCTACAAATCAGCCAGGATGCAGAAAAAAAGGACTCAACAGTGAAGGGGGGAATCTCTAAAACATCAAGAGTGCAAAACAGACAAAACTCTCTCTCACACACACACACACACACACAATTAGCTGTGTTTTTGTGTGTGAATTTTTTTTGTCTGTTTTGCACTCTTGATGTTTTAGAGATTCCCCCCTTCACTGTTGAGTCCTTTTTTTCTGCATCCTGGCTGATTTGTAGATTGTATGCACAAAAAAACTCTGTATTTTCATATTTTTGCCAATTCCCCATTCATTTCCTATGTGGGTCATTTTGGACCCGAAGGTCCTGAGTGTGACTTTTTTTTACGACCACTTAGACTTTTTAAATCCTGTCCCCATGGTGTTCATATACCAAGTACCGATAAAGTCACCAAGTTTCGGACCATTCCGCTGAAGCTACGATTTTTAACAATTTTATTTTTATAAAACGCAAGATCCACTATAGTGGTAAAAGTGTTATTGCGTGATAAAAATGCTCAGTGTCCACCGGATGGCACCGATCTCATTTAAAAAAAATGCTTTCATGAGGCCTAGGCTTGACTCTAAAATGAAATGCAGCTTAAATAAAATAAAAAAATGATATAGATATACATTTATTATATTCAATGGGAAAAAATGGGTCATAATTATTGCATAAATATCAATTATAAATCATAAAATGATCTCAAAACACCAAAAAAGAAAAGAAAAAATATTATTGAACAAAAATATTTCATTGATTTTACTCAAATCTTTTTTATCTTATTATTTAAGGTCCTGAGTGTGACCCATAAATGCAGAACCCCAGAGGGTTATTGACCCGAAACGAGGTGTTTATTTAGGATTTATTATGTAAATGTGTAAGTGAGTGTGTGTGTTTTAAGCTTGTGTTGTTTAATCCCACAGGGAGGTGGTGGACACGATGGTCAGACACTTCAAGATGCAGATCTTCGGGGACCGACAGCCGGGTTATGATGGCAAGAGGAACATGTATACGGCGCATCCGCTGCCCATCGGGAGGGACCGGGTAATGAACGCACCATCAGATGTCTGAACCATTTCAGCGTCCACTCCTAATTGCTTAACGTGAACGTGTGGTGCAGGTGGATCTGGAGGTGACGTTGCCAGGTGAGGGGAAGGACCAGACCTTCAAGGTGTCTCTGCAGTGGGTGTCAGTGGTCAGTCTGCAGATGCTCCTGGAGGCTCTGTCTGGGCACCTGAACGAGGTCCCGGAGGATTCTGTCCAGGCTCTGGATGTCATCACACGTCACCTGCCATCCATGCGGTAAGCCACCGTCTCATCAAGCACCAGATAACACCCAAGCAGCTCCTCCCGCAGTTTCTCCTGAAGCCGATACGGAAGTGACTTAAAGTGCAGTTCATGGACTGGCCACTAGACGGGGTGGCCGCGGGTCCTTAAAATGTCTTAAATTCAGATTCGATGGGTCTTAAAAATGTTTGGTTCCATTACCGGTAAAATTTCTCCAGTCTGACGGACACAGTGACTGTTATCATTCAGGGTTCCCGCGGGGTCTTAATGTCTTTAATTTCAAAATTGAAATTTTAGGCCTTAAAAAGTCTTAAATTCTCTGAAGTTCTTGGTCTTCAATAGTTTTAAACGGGTCTTAAATTATCCTACGTTCATGTACCGCTACCTCTAATGCTCATTGAAATGCTCCCGCAGCGCTTTTGTGTGTGTGTGTGTGTGTGTGTGTGTGTTTATTCCGGGCTGTTGTAGTTCTTTCTTTCGCTAGTCCTACTATAGTTCGCTGTATTACAACTGCAAATGAGACCAGCTTGCATCTTATATTGCAGCCAATCAGCTTTCATGTTATTGGCGCGGGTCTCTTTCGGATTGTATAACAGACGCATCAAACGGATTTTATTCTTCAGCTTCAGTTCTTCCAGTTCACTCGATCGTGAAAGAGAAGGTGAATCTTTCTCGCATAATGACCAAATAAAAGTATGATGCGTCCGATAGCACTAAAGTATTAATAAAAGCGATGTAAACCACAAACTCAATTCTGTAGACACACAGACCGATGTCAGACTGGCTGTGGATTCTGTGCACGCGCCTGCGCTGAATGTGTCTATTTCTAGGCTTACTCTTGAACGATCATACACACATTCATATCCCTGTTCTTATTGGCGGTTATGTCTTGACTCTTGAGGAAAACCGTTTGTGACGTGTGTCAGTATTGGATCTGCGCATTACTGTAGTTCTTAAAGTGAAAGCATACTAATACAGCCCAGACCCGCTCCTGTCTGTGTGTTAATGTTAAACAACAACAGGGAAAACGCCACTTCAACTTAAAGCACTGTTTTATCCGTATCTTTAGGTTGTATTTATTTGTCCTATTGTAATTGGTTAATAAGTTCTTATTTTATTAATGACCGTTTACTTGAACTTTTTACTTATATTAAGCAATTGCTTACTTGTAAGATTTTGGTCATATTTCCCACCCTAAGCGATGATGTTCAAGCTAGATAGCACACCACTGGACCAGCCTTTTTTGTGATACCAAACAAGATTCATGCATTTTGTTTGTTTTATTGTCATGTGTGACTATTGTGCATCTAATATGGTAAATGTGGCATCCTATGAAAAAAACAACAAAACTGGAAATGACCACCACAAAATCAATTGGGCTTTTACACTGTAGTGGACATCAGTGAACATCTCAACTATGTTATTAAAAGATACAGCAGAATGATTTGATATACTATTTTACTTTATGCAATATGTGTGTAAAATGGCCATAAATAAATGGGAGAAAAACTAAAAACAATTCAGGTGACTAAAATATGACTAAAACTAAATCAAAATATGCTGTCAAAATTAACGCTGATGTAAAGCGCATCTGGAGGTCCTGCAAAGCGATACACGCGTTACGTGCGGTGGACGCGATTTCGCCTCGTCCAGTTTGTGCGAATTGAGCGTCTTGCGCGATACACGCGTTACACGAGTGATTTTATGTGGTGTTTTTTGTGCATTCACGCGTTTGAAGCGATTCGTGTCTGCCGCCCGAGTTGAAAAATCTGATCTTTGGCGTCTGTTTGTGCGCGTTAACCAATCAGGAGCCCGTTCGCTGCGGTCACATGGTGATAAACTAATGACAAGTCAATAGCGGATGAGAGAACCCACGTAACTTAAAAATTCTACTGTTATTGTGTCACAAAATGTAGTTTTAAGAGTTGTTCAGGCGAGAATGTAGTTGTTTAAAGCTGTAGTTTGTTTATAAAAAGAGCGCCTATTTGAACATGTGATCTGGCGTTGTCGGAGTTGTGAGATCCAGTCGATCAGCGGCTGTTAAATTTTATTAATTGGGGTGTGTATCTTCCCTCCGTATAAAGTAGTGTTTATAAGCGCGGCTGCTTTGTTTACAGCGGTACCCAAAGAAACGCTTATTTTCCATAAGAGTCCGTCTGTTTTTGTTTTATGCAAAAACAAAGATATGCATATATTGATGAGGCACTTAACCTCCTCGTTGCTCCATGTTTGCCCTCTACTCATTTTGGATACACGATCTTTCCGCATCGTCAAATCAGCTGACTTGTAGTGTTGCATCTTGTGACATCACGTCCTGTTTTTGGTTCGTTTACATGTCTTTGGTCCGTGTTGCAGGGCTCCAGACTAACTTGTTTCACTAGGAGCACACTGGCCCCCAACTGAAAATTTTAGGGGCACAACCAGAAAATTTAGGGGCGCACACCGTAAATCAACACGCTAACGTATTACTAATAGGGATGGGTATCGTTTTAACGGTATTACTACTGTTACCGATACTGCTTATCGATCCGGTACTTTAACGGCATTCTTATCGGTTCTTTTTATTATACTGTATATTTTTTTTTATGAAAAAAAACAAAACATAATTAAGAACATAATTAACATGGCTTTATAATCTGAAAAGTAAAATATCTATAGCAAAATAAACAGCAATGTTTGAACAAAAATATAAAACATCTATTTGTAAATGGACCAGTGTGCAGTAGGGATGTAACGATTCATTTTAACAACGATTCGATTCATATCACGATTTGAGGTTGTTGATACAACTCAAGGACAACATTGGTTCATTTAGAACGATACGATCTGAAACGATTCAGTGTCTTGAAATCGATTTAGTAAATTTTTTGCCAAAAATTCAACCAGTGTGACTGAAATAAATACCTGGATGCTGGACCGTGCAGGTGAAGTTTCCTGGATTCCTGTTGTTTCTTGTAAGGGAATCGGCTATCAATTAATTATGGATCTAAACAAATAAGTAAAAAAACAATTAATGACAAATGCATTCACATTTTTACTTTAATAAAGTGCAACCAACAGTTTAGGTTGAATTAACAGGAAGAACCTTTTCTGCTCTCATTTTCAATAGTCAATGCATTTTCAATAAAAGTACAGTAAGTGCAACCAACATTTCAACAGTAGGTTTACCTGCTACTTCTGCTGTTGTTTTTCAACATAAAAATAATACAAATACAGTATTAATATCAAAAATAAAGTGCAACCAACATTTCTTCAGGTTGAATGAGCAAAGTGTTTCCACACACTGGACTGCAATGGTGGCTTGATAAGTTCTCGCTCGTTGGCGATGACGTCACAGATAGGCAGACTGAATCGAGTAACGTTTAACGCCTTTATCATTAAAAGTGCTAAGAAAAAACATGCATATAAAGTCTGACGTGCTAGTGTGCAGGCATTTGGAAGGTCTGCTAACATTAATATTACTTAGAAAGAACAAACCTACAAAGAAATCTAATAAAGTAATGAAATGTAAAATAACACTGCATAGTTTTCACTGTATAAATTGATAGATTAATGCTTATAAAAGCTGAAGTTATTCATTCAAGAGATGTGAATATTTGCCTTTTGTTCGATTCGAATTAAGGGCTCAATCGTCAGCAGGTTTATTAGACGCTGCCCCTTTAAGACCGAATGCAGAACTAATATCATACTCTCCTATTTCTCCAAACGATTTACGCCATTTAAGATATAAACTGTTAAAGTAACTACTCTCCAATCCGGTCATTTTGACACAGGCTATTTGTTGTTTATTTGATGGTTTAGACGCACGCGCACACAAAGCCTAAAATATAAAGTGCAAGTCGGTCCATTTCGCAGCTCACACACACATAAGCCGCCTTGAAGTTGGAAACAGTGTCTCTTGCGTGGATTATTGTGCATTTAATAGCTCTTTATTATCAAACACATTTTTTAAACTGTTTGTACACTTACAAAGTTCTCAAAGTGGTATTAACTAGTGATTTAATTTGACTTATTCTATGCCCCATATACTAGCGTTATAAGCTAATCTGTTTTTAGAGATAAAACTCTTTACATTCGATCTTCATGAAAATGCATCCCAGAGAACGATTTACTTGGTAACCATGTGTTAATTACCCCTAGGCGACAAGAGACTGTTAAACATGCGAGTCATTGAATCATTCACTCAAGAGATTTGTTCAAAAACACTGATTCATCCAGTAATGAAACAAGTGAAGTCTTTATGAGTGAGTCATTGAATCATTCACTCAAGAGATTCATTCTAAAGCGCTGATTCATCCGGTAATGAAACTAGTGAAGTCTTTATGAGTGAGTCATTGAATCATTCATTCAAGAGATTTGTTCAGAAACACTGATTCATCCAGTAATGAAACAAGTGTAGCCTTTATGAGTGAGTCATTGAATCATTCACTCAAGAGATTCATTCTAAAGCGCTGATTCATCCAGTAATGAAACAAGTGTAGCCTTTATGAGTGAGTCATTGAATCATTCACTCAAGAGATTCATTCTAAAGCGCTGATTCATCCAGTAATGAAACAAGTGTAGCCTTTATGAGTGAGTCATTGAATCATTCACTCAAGAGATTCATTCTAAAGCGCTGATTCATCCAGTAATGAAACCAGTGTAGCCTTTATGAGTGAGTCATTGAATCATTCACTCAAGAGATTCATTCTAAAGCGCTGATTCATCCAGTAATGAAACAAGTGTAGCCTTTATGAGTGAGTCATTGAATCATTCACTCAAGAGATTCATTCTAAAGCGCTGATTCATCCAGTAATGAAACAAGTGTAGCCTTTATGAGTGAGTCATTGAATCATTCACTCAAGAGATTCATTCTAAAGCGCTGATTCATCCAGTAATGAAACAAGTGAAGTCTTTATGAGTGAGTCATTGAATCATTCACTCAAGAGATTCATTCTAAAGCGCTGATTCATCCAGTAATGAAACAAGTGAAGTCTTTATGAGTGAGTCATTGAATCATTCACTCAAGAGATTCATTCTAAAGCGCTGATTCATCCGGTAATGAAACTAGTGAAGTCTTTATGAGTGAGTCATTGAATCATTCATTCAAGAGATTTGTTCAGAAACACTGATTCATCCAGTAATGAAACAAGTGTAGCCTTTATGAGTGAGTCATTGAATCATTCACTCAAGAGATTCATTCTAAAGCGCTGATTCATCCAGTAATGAAACAAGTGTAGCCTTTATGAGTGAGTCATTGAATCATTCACTCAAGAGATTCATTCTAAAGCGCTGATTCATCCAGTAATGAAACAAGTGTAGCCTTTATGAGTGAGTCATTGAATCATTCACTCAAGAGATTCATTCTAAAGCGCTGATTCATCCAGTAATGAAACAAGTGTAGCCTTTATGAGTGAGTCATTGAATCATTCACTCAAGAGATTCATTCTAAAGCGCTGATTCATCCAGTAATGAAACAAGTGTAGCCTTTATGAGTGAGTCATTGAATCATTCACTCAAGAGATTCATTCTAAAGCGCTGATTCATCCAGTAATGAAACAAGTGAAGTCTTTGTGAGTGAGTCATTGAATCATTAACTCAAGAGATTCATTCTAAAGCGCTGATTCATCCAGTAATGAAACAAGTGTAGCCTTTATGAGTGAGTCATTTAATCATTCACTCAAGAGATTCATTCTAAAGGCCTGTTCACACCGGGACGATTTTCGCGCGCGTTTATCGCCGACGTTTAACGCCTCGTGACTAAACAATGGGCGCCAATGTGAGTGTGCACACCGACGCGTAAAACGCCAGGCGTAAAAGCGTCATTAAAAAAAAAACGCCTCGGGTTCGTTTTTTTATTTTGACGCGGCGCGTAAAAAACTGTCCGACCAATGAGATCCGCGCTTTTGTTCACGTGCCTGGAGCTGCTGAAGTGACAGTAAAACACGACTTGGTGGCGCTCAAGCACAAAACGGTCTTGCCGAGCACACACTGATACGACGAAGAAGTAGTAAGTAGACAAAGAAGAAGATAGGCTGCTAATGCTGCTTGCCAGTGAGCAAAAAGTGTGTGAATGGTTTTGCCATAGACATAATATATCTGTGGTTTTGGCAAGCACGTAAATACTGTCTCTCCTCTTCTTCTGTGTGACAAGCGAGTGTCAGAAGCGTAAAGTGCCGCAGCACCACCTTGTGTACCGGGAGCGCATCTACTGAATGTGCACGTTCACTCGGCGCAACGCCAGTGGAAATCGCTTGGGTGTGAACACTCAAGACGCGCCGAAAAACGTCACGAAAAACGCTGGCGATAAGCGCGTGCGATATTCGTCCCGGTGTGTACAGGCCTTAAAGCGCTGATTCATCCAGTAATGAAACAAGTGTAGCCTTTATGAGTGAGTCATTGAATCATTCACTCAAGAGATTTGTTCAGAAACACTGATTCATCCAGTAATGAAACAAGTGTAGCCTTTATGAGTGAGTCATTGAATCATTCACTCAAGAGATTTGTTCAAAAACACTGATTCATCCAGTAATGAAACAAGTGTAGCCTTTATGAGTGAGTCATTGAATCATTCACTCAAGAGATTCATTCTAAAGCGCTGATTCATCCAGTAATGAAACAAGTGTAGCCTTTATGAGTGAGTCATTGAATCATTCACTCAAGAGATTCATTCTAAAGCGCTGATTCATCCAGTAATGAAACAAGTGTAGCCTTTATGAGTGAGTCATTGAATCATTCACTCAAGAGATTCATTCTAAAGCGCTGATTCATCCAGTAATGAAACAAGTGAAGTCTTTATGAGTGAGTCATTGAATCATTCACTCAAGAGATTTGTTCAGAAACACTGATTCATCCAGTAATGAAACAAGTGTAGCCTTTATGAGTGAGTCATTGAATCATTCACTCTAGAGATTTGTTCAGAAACACTGATTCATCCAGTAATGAAACGAGTGAATCATTCATTCAAGATATTCGTTCAAAGACTGATTCATCCTGGAATGAAACAAATGAAGTCTTTATGAGTGAGTCATTGAATTATTCACTCGAGATTTGTTCCAGTTGTGTACACACCCTAAAATCTTTCTCTTTGCCCATATGAGTTGTGTGAACTCATTGTGTTTGACCTTTGACACAGGTACACTCCAGTAGGGCGTTCCTTCTTCTCACCCCCAGAGGGCTACTATCACCCGCTGGGAGGAGGGCGGGAGGTGTGGTTCGGCTTCCATCAGTCGGTCCGTCCAGCGATGTGGAACATGATGCTCAACATAGATGGTATGTTTTTTTCTTCCGAAGTCTTCTGTGTGTTTCTATGTGGCCGTTTTTAACTCGCTCGTTCTTCCCTCACACACTCCAGTGTCAGCTACAGCCTTCTACCGAGCCCAGCCGGTCATCGAGTTCATGTGTGAGGTTCTGGACATCCAGAACATCAACGAGCAGACAAAACCCCTCACAGATTCACAGCGCGTCAAGTTCACCAAGGAGATCCGAGGTGAGGAGTGTGCAGGTTCATCATGTCATGTGTTGTTCAGTTTTTGAAGAGTCTCTTCTGTTCACCAAGGCTGCATTTATTTGATCAAAAATACAGTAATAATATGAAAGTACTTTCAATTGTAATATATTGTAGAGCTGCACAATTACCAATTGTCTATTAAACCTTTGACAAGTACGATCACAGCGAACATTGGGATCTGAGTTGGCGCTGCCGCTGACCCAGAGAGAGCAGGTGTCATATATAGGTATGAAACAGCTTCACAAACAGTCTTTTCAACCACACAGTATCATTATTTCTGTCTTACAAGCATTAGTAATAAAGCTTATAGTCTGGATATAAACACTGATGTCTACGGTAGAGATCAGAATAAAGTGAATCGCTTAAAGATTGTATCAATTACATCATTACACCAGTAGGTGGCGACAAGAGACTGTTAAACATGTGAGTCATTGAATCATTCACTCAAGAGATTCGTTCAAAAACACTGATTCAAGTGAAGTCTTTGAGTGAGTCATTGAATCATTCACTCAAGAGATTTGTTCAAAAACACTGATTCATCCAGTAATGAAACAAGTGAAGTCTTTATGAGTGAGTCATTGAATCATTCACTCAAGAGATTTGTTCAGAAACACTGATTCATCCAGTAATGAAACGAGTGAAGTCTTCATGAGTGAGTCATTGAATCATTCATTCAAGAGATTCATTCAAAAACACTGATTCATCCAGTAATGAAACGAGTGAAGTCTTTATGAGTGAGTCATTGAATCATTCATTCAAGAGATTTGTTCAAAAACACTGATTCATCCAGTAATGAAACGAGTGAAGTCTTTATGAGTGAGTCATTGAATCATTCATTCAAGAGATTTGTTCAAAAACACTGATTCATCCAGTAATGAAACGAGTGAAGTCTTCATGAGTGAGTCATTGAATCATTCACTCAAGAGATTCATTCAGAAACACTGATTCATCCAGTAATGAAACGAGTGAAGTCTTCATGAGTGAGTCATTGAATCATTCACTCAAGAGATTCATTAAAAACACTGATTCATCCAGTAATGAAACGAGTGAAGTCTTTATGAGTGAGTCATTGAATCATTCATTCAAGAGATTTGTTCAAAAACACTGATTCATCCAGTAATGAAACGAGTGAAGTCTTCATGAGTGAGTCATTGAATCATTCATTCAAGAGATTCATTCAAAAACACTGATTCATCCAGTAATGAAACGAGTGAAGTCTTCATGAGTGAGTCATTGAATCATTCACTCAAGAGATTCATTAAAAACACTGATTCATCCAGTAATGAAACGAGTGAATCATTCATTCAAGAGATTTGTTCAAAAACACTGATTCATCCAGTAATGAAACGAGTGAAGTCTTTATGAGTGAGTCATTGAATCATTCACTCAAGAGATTCATTCAGAAACACTGATTCATCCAGTAATGAAACAAATGAAGTCTTTGAGTGAGTCATTGAATCATTCACTCAAGAGATTAATTAAAAACACTGATTCATCCAGTAATGAAACGAGTGAATCATTCACTCAAGAGATTCATTAAAAACACTGATTCATCCAGTAATGAAACAAATGAAGTCTTCATGAGTGAGTCATTGAATCATTCACTCAAGAGATTCATTAAAAACACTGATTCATCCAGTAATGAAACGAGTGAAGTCTTCATGAGTGAGTCATTGAATCATTCACTCGAGATTCATTAAAAACACTGATTCATCCAGTAATGAAACGAGTGAATCATTCACTCAAGAGATTCATTAAAAACACTGATTCATCCAGTAATGAAACGAGTGAAGTCTTCATGAGTGAGTCATTGAATCATTCACTCAAGAGATTTGTTCATAAACACTGATTCATTCAGTAATGAAACGAGTGAATCATTCATTCAAGAGATTCGTTCAGAAACTCTGATTCATCCAGTAATGAAACAAATGAAGTCTTTATGAGTGAGTCAATGATTCGTTCAAAAACACTGATTCATCCAGTAATGAAACGAATTAAGTCTTAATGAGTGAGTAATTGAATCATTCACTCGAGATTCATTCAAAAACACTGATTCATCCAGTAATGAAACAAATTAAGTCTTCATGAGTGAGTCATTGAATCATTCACTCGAGATTCATTCAAAAACACTGATTCATCCAGTAATGAAACAAATTAAGTCTTCATGAGTGAGTCATTGAATCATTCACTCGAGATTCATTCAAAAACACTGATTCATCCAGTAATGAAACAAATTAAGTCTTCATGAGTGAGTCATTGAATCATTCACTCGAGATTCATTCAAAAACACTGATTCATCCAGTAATGAAACAAGTGAAGTCTTAATGAGTGAGTCATTGAATCATTCACTCAAGAGATTCATTCTAAAACACTGATTCATCCAGTAATGAAACAAGTGAAGTCTTCATGAGTGAGTCATTGAATCATTCACTCAAGAGATTCATTCTAAAACACTGATTCATCCAGTAATGAAACGAGTAAAGTCTTCATGAGTGAGTCATTGAATCATTCACTCAAGAGATTCATTCTAAAACACTGATTCATCCAGTAATGAAACAAGTGAAGTCTTCATGAGTGAGTCATTGAATCATTCACTCAAGAGATTCATTCTAAAACACTGATTCATCCAGTAATGAAACGAGTGAAGTCTTCATGAGTGAGTCATTGAATCATTCACTCAAGAGATTCATTCAAAAACACTGATTCATCCAGGAATGAAACAAGTGAAGTCTTAATGAGTGAGTCAATGATTCGTTCAAAAACACTGATTCATCCAGTAATGAAACAAGTGAAGTCTTCATGAGTGAGTCATTGAATCATTCACTCAAGAGATTCATTCTAAAACACTGATTCATCCAGTAATGAAACAAGTAAAGTCTTTATGAGCGAGTCAGAAATAAAGTATTTAATCATTTGATAATTTAATATAGACTGAAGCAGTTATAACACTGTCAGAACCTGTAGTAAATTACACGTGATTTATTATGAGATTTATGAAATGATTCTTAATGAATCCCGAATTGTGCAGTTCTAATATATTGTGTTATGTATTCCTGTGCAAAGCTGATGTTGTGCTGCTTCATATATTTTTATTTCAGGCTTCTTTGATTTAAAACGTTTAAAATATGATCATCTGTAATATCGTTAATGTCTTTGCTGTCACTTTTGATCAATTTAATGCATCCTTGCTGATTACAAGTGTTAATTGTTCTGATGTTAATGTGCAAACACAAGGGCCACGTCTGCTTCAGCTGTGTGTGTGTTGATTTGCTGAGTTAATGTCATTGTGTGTTTAGGACTGAAAGTGGAGGTCACACACTGCGGTCAGATGAAGAGGAAGTACCGTGTGTGTAACGTCACGCGCCGCCCGGCCAGCCATCAGACGTTAGTGCCTCATCACATTTGATCAGTGTGTGTGTGTGTGTGTGACTACAGACCCATCAGTTGCATCTGCTCTGTGTGTTCCTGCAGGTTTCCGTTGCAGCTCGAGAACGGGCAAGCCATGGAGTGCACCGTCGCCCAGTATTTCAAACAAAAGTACAGCCTGCAGCTCAAATACCCCCACCTGCCCTGCCTCCAGGTGGGGCAGGAACAGAAGCACACCTACCTGCCCCTCGAGGTGAGAGCCCTGCCACCACGAGCCGCTTCACACGCAGTGTTGGGGAAAGTTACTTTGAAAAGTAATGCATTACAATATTGCGTTACTTCCTTAACCCTTTAACTGTCACCCCCCTTTTTGAGAAAACACATGAAAATACACTATCCAAACTTAAAGGGCTGTAATTCAAGAATGCTTTGGAATTCAAAATATGAAAGTTATGGAAGTTTAAATGTACTGTAAATGAAAAATAGTGTACTAAATATTTTTTATTTCATATAAAATATATATTTTACAAAAAATAATTTACTATAAAATCAAAGCCATATGTCTAACCAATGTGTGTTCCAAATTTGAAGTTGATATCACAAAAATTGAAGTCCCCATGAGATGTTGTTTAGGCGCTGTACCAAAAACAGCCACCAGGTGTCATTCAAATTCCATTTATTGTTTTTTTGATGCATTTTCCTGTAAATTCTGTCCAAATATCACTTCCATCACAAAACAGTCACCAAATATGGACCCTTGAGACTCAGACCTTTCCGATGATATGTGATTTGTCAAGATTGGAAAAGATTTTGAATATAAAGTAGTTAAAATAATTGTTGTAATATGAAACATGACGACGCCCACTAGGGGGAGGAGCCCGCTAGAATAATTTAGAGTAACGTTTCCATGGTACGATTTCAAAACGGTTTTCACAGGATGAAATTTGAGTTTGTAAGCTTTCAAATGATACCTAATTTATGATAATTACTAAAACATATGATACGAAAAAAGGCGGTCAAAAAAAGAGCACCAGGCGTCCCACCTGTGGGATGGTGACAGTTCAAAAGTAACTGAGTTACTTAGTTACTTTTTAAGAAAAGTAATGCGTTGCGTTACTTTTGCGTTACTTTTTCTCACCTGGGCTGGGCTTGTTGGTTTTTTGTTTTGTTTTTTTATAACAAAAAAGTTGTATTTTTGTGCAACGGTAAAGACCTCTTCATACCAAAATAATAATAATAAGGGCGCAGCTCTGGATAATGGAGGAATAGGATGCAGGAGAAAAAAGTTTTACCAATAAAAACAAAAAATCTAGTAATTTTCATCATCAAAGGTCAGCAGCGAGACATTGGTAAATTAAATATATTATGCATTAAAATAGTTGTTTTATTTAACATTTAATTATTGGAGGTTTTGCATTTGACTGATGTTATTCATTTTGAGGAGCACTGAATCTTTATTGTGCGAGTGAGATGAATAAATGCTCACATTTAGTCTGGAACTACAATAACCATCATGCTCACACACACGCCTCTGCACTTACTCTCCACATGGGGGCAGGAGAGCTGTCAGTCAAACTAATGTGAAAAAGTAACTCATAAAGTAATAAAGTAATGCGTTACTTTACTAGTTACTTGGAAAAGTAATCTGATTACGTAACTAAAGTTACTTGTGATGCGTTTCCCCCAGCACTGCAGACACGAGCGTGATCTGACTGTTGTCTTGTGTCCTCCATGAAGGTTTGTAACATAGTGGCGGGACAGCGCTGCATAAAGAAGCTCACGGATAACCAGACCTCCACCATGATCAAAGCTACGGCCCGCTCCGCCCCAGACAGACAGGAAGAGATCAGCAGACTGGTGAGAGCACGACAGAAGACCAATCATGACTCAAAGGGATCCCTGGGTGTTAATAATGTCTCTTACTGAAATATGTGGTAGAAAGATCCACGTTATTTAAAAAATCCATTACATATGTGGACAATGGGCGGCGCCATTTTGTTTACGTTCTAGGTTGATGATGTAAAATGGTTGCGCTCAGATTGCCGATCTGTTGGTGTGTGTGTTTGAGTGTTTTAAATGCAGTTACAAAGCAATGAATTGGTTTTGTGTAACTCTGAAACATTTTTCGCGTTGTGTTGTGGTAGAAATGGTTGATTGCCAAGGGCAACCATTCTTCGTCATCAACCTAGAACGCAAACAAAATGGTGCCGCCCATTGTCCAAATATGTAATGGATCTTTCATGGGTTTTCTACCACATATTTCAGTAACAGACATAATGTGTTATATTACGCCGTACACGTCTCAACACCAGGAGATCCCTTTAAAGTTAAAGAGACAATCACTAGTCATTGTTTTTTAAAATGTGTATTTTGAGTCTCGTGTGTGCATTCTTATCATGATATTATTGTATAAAAAAATAACGGCAATAATACAATTAATTTATTATTTAATTATTATTATTATATAAAGATTAAATGTTGTAGTTGTAATACTTGACTGCTTTCACCATAATAAAGTTTCAATAAATGTATAATTATTTTTATTATATACAAATTTTAAATCAATATGGCGACTCTAAGAATGGAAGTCCATCCTACGTATTAATTATTATTATTATTATAATTTTTATTCATGCAGTGTAGTTCTTACAATGGTATTCTTGTATAAACAAATTATAATAATACAATTAAAATAAATAAGTTATTTTAATAATAAGAAAGATGTTAAATAAATGTTGTTGTAATAACTTAAAATGATTATATTTTGTAACTTATGGTTACATTATGATTTAAATATCTTAATTATAATAATAATAAAATATGTTATAGTTGTACTAACTTGATTCATAATGTCACGACTGATTTCACCACAATAATAAAATTTAAAATAAATTACCAAGAATTGATATTTTAATATCTTTGATAATAATAATAATAATAATAATAATTTTAAAAAGGTTATAGTTTTAATAACTTGACTGCTTTCAACACATTGAAATAATAACCATTTTCATTAATTAATTTAAATTGTATTATCATAATAATAATAATAATAATAATTGCATGATGTATCTTTTACGTTTTGTTGTTGTTATTATTATATAAAAAGATTTCTCTTACACACACACACACACACACACTCTCTCTCTTTATCTCTGTCTGATTCAAAGAAGGCAGAATGCTGGATCTAACGAGCCGTACTGATGAAACTAACTGTCAATGTTTCCCTTCCGGTCAAATATTGCGCTGCAAACATCAATAGCAGCTTTAAGTTGTCAATGTTTAGTCAGTTGTCAAGAGGGCTGACCTCTTGTAACCAAGTAGCTCCCTTTTTAGGGACCAAGTCGTTATCGGAGGCTGACATGCTGCTCTTCGTGTGTACTCTGACAGGTGTTGTTGTGCGCGCTGGGGAATGTAAATGCGCCGTATGCCATCGCGTCGCTATATTATTGATATCGCGATTTGACACTTTTGTTTTTTATCATGTAAAAACGTACACCGGTATTATTGTGGACGGTATGATATGGCACACCCCTAATAGACGTACAAGATGTTGTAGCTGTAGTAACCTCTCAATGCTTCCAGGTCAAAAGCAACAGCATGGTGGGCGGGCCCGACCCGTACCTGAAAGAGTTCGGCATCGTGGTGCACAACGACATGACCGAGGTCACAGGGCGGGTCCTCCCAGCGCCCATGCTTCAGTATGGGGGCCGGGTGAGTACAGACACTGGGAGGGACTGTAGCAGGGTGAGTACTGGGGCTCGGGTGCCGGGAGCCGTGTGTGTGTGTGTGTGTGTGTGTGGGGATGAGGATCAGACCCCACTGGTGTGCTAATGCTCTTCAGCATCTGCTCAGATGAGGAGGAGCTCCCTGTGATGAATGCTATAGACCTCGTCATCATCGCTCCTCTGCTTATTGGCTCTTGTTAATGACTCCCCCTGTAGCGTCTGATCCTCATCTCTGTGAAATAACCCCTCTCTCTAACAGCACCGGTTGTTTTGCTTAGGCTGAAACACTTAAAGAGTAATCGCATGTAAAGAGATCTGAAGTCACTGCATTAATGTGATGAGCTCACTTACTGTTACTGTGATCACTAGCATCTGCTGTCTGTGACCTGTGCTTCAGTCTTCAGGGCTCTTCCTCTGATAATCATATAAATGATCATATTTCATTATACTATAATATAGTCAAATAATGTATTATACAAACATATCGTAATCAATTATAATTAATAATAATATATTATATTTTTGTTATAATATAATTTAATATATAATAATTGATAATTGTTTATAATAATTATTTATTGTTATATTTTATAATTAATTTTTGATTATATTATATTTTTGACTGTTTATATTTGATTATATGATATTTGATTATATTATAATTTAATCTTTAATTACAATTGATTACGATATTTTGTGTATTTTTTTTATAATATAATTTAATATAGTAATTGATTTATATTTTATGATTTATTATATGTATTTGTTTATAATAATTATTTATTGTAATATTTTATTTTATAACTTATATTTTATAATAATTTTTATTTTTGATTATATTTGACTGTTTATATTCAATTATGATCATATTTTTTGTATTATATTGAATTATATTATAATTGAATCAAATAATTTATTATATTGTTTTTAATTATAATTGATTATGATATTTTTGTATATTCAATTGTAATTTTGTTATAATATGATGTATAATAATTTATTATATTTTATATTGTTTATAATATTTTACTATTTATTGTAAAATTTTATAATTTAATATTTTTATAATATAATAATTGATTATTTTGATTATGATCATATTTTTTATTTTTGTATATTTAGTAAATTTGTTATACTATTATTTAATATAATATATTATAATCTATTATATTGTATATTATTTATTATGCTAATTTGTTTATAATATTTATTATTTATAAAAAAAATTTAATGTAATTTTATTTGATTCTTTTTACATGATTTATAATATAATTGATTATAAAATATTTATTCCGTTCATTAGATGATTATATTTTTGAGTATAATTATTTTATATCTGATTATATTTCCTGTAATTTAAACATAATCTTCAATCATGACTGTTGACCTTTAATAGTTTTCATGAACCCTGAACACTGGAGCGGTTCTTTACTCTATTACATTCATATGCATTTCCTCAATGAATGAGAATGTTATTGCATTAATTATGTGCTTCATGCTTAACCTTTACAGCTGTACTGCATTTCTACACTAAAATCTTTATAACTCTACATTATTAAAACATTCTGTGTTTAGCCAATAAGGAGGGTGGGAGTGGGTCTTTTCTGCGTACACAGGGCTCCAGACCTCATACCACGCTTCTCCTGCTGGTGCGATCACACATGATAAGAGCAGCCATTCCTGTTACACATGAGAAACATCAGACGGCAAACGAAAGCGGAACGCGGACCGTTTCTCAGCCGGAGCGATAACAGACTCACACGGGCCGATCGCGATCACATGACACCGCGCTGAGATCCAGTGAGAGGAAGCGTTCGCCGCAGATTTCTCTGATATTAACCACAGATATAGTGACATCACATGCTTTACTATAGTGATGCCACATGGGATTGTGGCAGAAATAGTCAAATGAGATCTTTTTCATTATTCATCTCACGGTTCAACCTTTTGAGAGTGAAATCCAAGCACTTTGTAACAGCTTCACACTTTTTCCAGAACTTAAAAGCTCTAAATATTATCACATTTTAAGTTTTACATTAAAACTTAATGGTGTAGGCCACTTTGTGTCAAACAAGCACTTTTATTCTAAAAATACATAAAATGCCCACTATAGCCAGTAGATGGCGGCAGAGGAGCACTTACTGACTTATTACTGATTTATAAGTCCCAAAGTCTCATGAAAAACCCAAACTTTTCTTCAGATTGTGGCTGAATTACCCAGAAAGCAACAGCAGAGCTGCTTTAATAATCACTGGAGCTGTCGGTCAGTTCAGTGTGAGACTACAGAAGAACAATGGCACATTAATAAGAGCAGAAGATTTACATTCTCCTTTGTAAAATGATGTTTTTGCACATTACTGTTGTTAAAGTTAATCTTATCTGCATATCAACTCAAGCTCAGTGCTTCACTGTTACATTTCCAATAAACAAACATTTACACTCCGCAAAACAATAGTAATTTTATGATACATTTTCCTCCAGCGCCACCAAATCAGACGCCACTGCTCTCTAATGTTGGTCTGGAGCCCTGGTACAGTACTTTCTGCTATTAGTCCAGGCCTGCAGAGATGGATTTGGGGATTTGATGGGTTTGGGGTTGAGATGGGTTTAATGGGTTGGCAGTGGAGAATGTTGGGTAGAGTGTATCTGTTGACGAGGACGAAGGGTTCACTAAGAGTGTAGGGACTCTCTCCTCAGAACAAGACGGTGGCCACACCCAACCAGGGTGTGTGGGACATGAGGGGGAAGCAGTTTTATGCGGGTATAGAGATCAAGGTGTGGGCCGTGGCCTGCTTCGCCCCGCAGAAACAGTGCCGAGAGGATCTGCTCAAGTAAGGATCGCTCGCAACTCTTTCCTTATCGCCTTTTTATCATTTGCTCAGGGTTCCCACTCCTCATGGAAGACCCTAAAATATTGATGACAAGTTTTCCAGTCCTGGAAAATTAGAGAAAATGTAAAATATCCTGGAAAATCTTGTTGTTGTCCTGGAAAATAATTTTTTTAAAAGTTATTTGTTTTTTCTTTAGCGCGAGTAGAAAGAGTTTATCACTGGGCCAGAACAATCACTGCTAGTGGCAGAAAGTGCGATGTTCAGAAATGCAGATTTTTGATGTGAGGAGTTTTCAATACTAAGCGAAAAGTTAACCCATAAGCAGCTAATCACATCATTTTGATATAAACTTGCGAGAGCTATACGGTCGGAGTTGCTAGGGCTACACGGTCGGACTTGCGAGAGCCACACGGCCGGACTTGCGAGAGCCACACGAGAGCCACACGGCCGGACTTGCGAGAGCCACACGGCCGGACTTGCGAGAGCCACACGGCCGGACTTGCGAGAGCCACACGGCCGGACTTGCGAGAGCCACACGGCCGGACTTGCGAGAGCCACACGGCCGGACTTGCGAGAGCCACACGGCCGGACTTGCGAGAGCCACACGGCCGGACTTGCGAGAGCCACAATGAAGTCGGAATAGCGAGAGCCCTAATGAAGTCGGAATAGCGAGAGCCCTAATGAAGTCGGAATAGCGAGAGCCCTAATAATGTCGGAATAGCGAGAGCCCTAATAATGTCGGAATAGCGAGAGCCCTAATAATGTCGGAATAGCGAGAGCCCTAATGAAGTCGGAATAGCGAGAGCCCTAATAATGTCGGAATAGCGAGAGCCCTAATGAAGTCGGAATAGCGAGAGCCCTAATGAAGTCGGAATAGCGAGAGCCCTAATGAAGTCGGAATAGCGAGAGCCCTAATGAAGTCGGAATAGCGAGAGCCCTAATGAAGTCGGAATAGCGAGAGCCCTAATGAAGTCGGAATAGCGAGAGCCCTAATGAAGTCGGAATAGCGAGAGCCCTAATGAAGTCGGAATAGCGAGAGCCCTAATGAAGTCGGAATAGCGAGAGCCCTAATGAAGTCGGAATAGCGAGAGCCCTAATGATGTCGGAATAGCGAGAGCCCTAATGAAGTCGGAATAGCGAGAGCCCTAATAATGTCGGAATAGCGAGAGCCCTAATAATGTCGGAATAGCGAGAGCTCTAATAATGTCGGAATAGCGAGAGCCCTAATAATGTCGGAATAGCGAGAGCCCTAATAATGTCGGAATAGCGAGAGCTCTAATAATGTCGGAATAGCGAGAGCTCTAATAATGTCGGAATAGCGAGAGCCCTAATAATGTCGGAATAGCGAGAGCCCTAATAATGTCGGAATAGCGAGAGCTCTAATAATGTCGGAATAGCGAGAGCTCTAATAATGTCGGAATAGCGAGAGCTCTAATAATGTCGGAATAGCGAGAGCTCTAATAATGTCGGAATAGCGAGAGCTCTAATAATGTCGGAATAGCGAGAGCTCTAATAATGTCGGAATAGCGAGAGCTCTAATAATGTCGGAATAGCGAGAGCTCTAATAATGTCGGAATAGCGAGAGCTCTAATAATGTCGGAATAGCGAGAGCTCTAATAATGTCGGAATAGCGAGAGCCCTAATAATGTCGGAATAGCGAGAGCCCTAATAATGTCGGAATAGCGAGAGCTCTAATAATGTCGGAATAGCGAGAGCCCTAATAATGTCGGAATAGCGAGAGCTCTAATAATGTCGGAATAGCGAGAGCTCTAATAATGTCGGAATAGCGAGATATAAAGCCAGAATGTTAACTTGCAACTCTAGGCAAAAAAGTCAGAATTGCAGCTTGCATATATATTGCAGATAAAAGCGTGCAATTGTGCGGGAAAAAAAGTCAGATTTGCAAGATGAAAAGTCACAATTACCTTATTCTTTTCTTTTTTTATTCTGTGGCGGATACAAGCTTCCATCGTCATAATGTACGATTTAAGAGCTCATATTAAAAATGATAGTTAAGTCATGGCAATAAACTGTACGCCTTTTCAAGACTTAGAGAGCAATATTTGGCGTGATCCTTGTCTTTTATTTCCGTCGTAGTAAAATTGAGAATGTCCTGGAAAAGAGTGGGAACCCTGTTTGCTGTATGTTTTTCATCAACGACAACAAAGACGAGATGGAAAACACTGAAGATGATTTTAAATGAAAGGCACCATTATAGTTTCAGCTTTATTTAAGACTGTTCTGTGTTTCTAGGAGTTTCACTGACCAGCTGCGCAAGATCTCCAAAGACGCAGGGATGCCGATCCAAGGTCAGCCGTGCTTCTGCAAGTACGCCCAGGGCGCAGACAGCGTAGAGCCCATGTTCAAGCATCTCAAGATGTCTTACGTGGGACTGCAGCTCATTGTGGTCATCCTGCCTGGGAAAACACCCGTCTATGGTAAAGGGATTGGACACACAGAAATATCAGAGAGTTTGACGCTGTAATCACACCTGCAAACTTTTCGCTTTTCGGCGACAATCGCCGTTTTCTTGGTCAATTGGGTCATTTACGTGAATCGCGTATAACCGGAGAGTTTGTGTTTTGGGTGGTGGTGGGGGGGGGTAGGTTCGGTGCATGCATGTAACGTTACCGAAAGGTTTCCGAGTGCAATCTTTAACAGTTCACAGTCGGCTTGTTTTAAGCGCGGAACAGACTTCAATCTGAGTTCCCACACGAACATATTAAGTATTCAGTCCATTTTATCACAAAATTCAGACGATAAATGCCGTTTTGACACTCTGTGGTGTGACTGGTCACTGAGCACAGTTCAAGCGGCCGCGCGTGAACGCGATCATCTGTGAAGGCGATCGATCATCTCATACTAAAGAATAAACATGAATGACCATCTGAAGGTATGCTGATGATGCATTACATCTTACTGTCATGTATATATGTGGTGTAATCGCTCAATCAGTGTTTCAACGGCGGAAAGGCGTCAATATAACAGCTGTAAACTAAATGTCATGTAACGTTAGCATCACATTTACCTCAGGCAGTCATTCAGTGTCCACAGAATCATATTCACTAGAGAAATCAACTCTTTCACTAAATATATGCTCTATATTAGCCGTTATATTCATTATACCTGTTAGTGATGTCTTGATTATTTCATGCATGTTAAATAAACCGGTCATGAAAATGACACACTGTGTGTAAATTATTATATTTTAACAACGAATTGGAGAAAAAAAACTATTTTATAATTAGATTTAGAAGTTAATGCAAAAACTGCCTTATGTGAAGTTTGCATAATGTGTTATTTGAGTGTTGATTATTATACCTAAAAATAAATATCAACTGAATTTAGGCTAATAGTTTGGGCTCCGTTGTGAACCTTTAATATTAATGTGCAAGTAAGGGCTCCCTATGTAATTTACAGAAATATCTTCAATACACTTTTAGATACAAGTTAATTCATTCAAGGACAGACACTTTTCTTCTTCAGTAAACCACTGTTAAATATAAGAAATAAAAAAAAAGCAATTTTGTAAAACTGTTGTATCGAACTCGTACCGAACCGAGGTACGTACCGAACCATCAGTTTTGTGTACCGTTACACCCCTAGTGTCAGTCTTTTATTTTTTGTGTCATGCCTCTCAACACTTCCTTGAGTTAAGTCACGCTCCGAAATGTCATTTGCATATTAAAATAAAAAAAAATCGAGCCGGGGGCACGCCCCCCACCCCCCGCAACACTGTCACCTTTTTTAATCTGAGGAGTTTGCAGGTCTGTGTAATGCTGAGATGTGTGTTTTGTGCGTCTCCAGCGGAGGTGAAGCGTGTGGGAGATACTCTCCTGGGAATGGCCACTCAGTGCGTGCAGGTGAAGAACGTGGTGAAGACGTCCCCTCAGACGCTGTCCAACCTCTGTCTGAAGATCAACGCCAAACTAGGGGGCATCAACAATGTGCTGGTGCCACATCAGAGGTGGGGTTGTGTATTATGCTGTCTATAGCACTTCACATTGAAGAATACAAGATTGAAACATCAAATGTGAATGATGAGAGTGTGGCCCAAACAATGCTGGCATAAAATGTCCACTCAAAAAAAATAACCATGTCACCTAGCAACAGGATTGACTATTGTATACTTTAAAGACACCATATTATGCCCTTGATTGTGTCTCTGGCTCTACTAGAGCAGGTTTTCCTGCTTGAGTGTTGATTATTCCTCATATCCTCCATTGTTGCGGCTCCTCTCTTCCCAGTCTGTCAGTAACGCTCTGTTTACTTCCTGTCTCTATGAAGCCCCGCCTTCTGAAAAGCACACTGATAAACCAAATCATTCTGATCACAGACTTTTGCTGCGTTCCACTCCAGTTTTAGACACACACTTGCGAACTTCCTTAAGCACTTCCCCTTGGGTGAATCCCCGCCGCCATTTTGAAGTGCGTTTAACTTCGTGAAGTGGACAAGGGAAGTTTATATGGACAGACCCTTGCTCCCTCGATTTTGACCGAGGGAACGAGTCTACTTCATATGTACACTTCATGCAGCTTCATATACCATAATGCAACACGATTGTGACGTCATCGCATATCACTTTGAAACATGTGACTGCCTCAATTGGGCACTTGCACTACATCACCAAAAGTGTTGTGACCCCTGCCTTCACATGCACATGAGCTTTAATGCCATCCCATTCTCCATCTGTAGGGTTTAATATGGAGTCGCAGCTCTAACAGCTCCAGCTCTTCTTTCCTCAAGGGTTAGGAGTGTGTTTATGGGGATTCTTCTAGAAGCGCATTTGTGATGTTGGACGAGAAGGCCTGGCTCTCAGTCTCCGCTCTAATTCATCCCAAAGGTGTTCTATCGGGTTGAGGTCAGGACTCTGTGCAGGCCAGTCCAGTTCCTCCACACCAAACTCGCTCATCCATGTCTTTATGGAGCGATGCTTTGAGCACTGGAGCGCAGGCATGCTGGGACAGGAAGGGGCCGTCCCCGAACTGGTCCCGCAAAGTTAGGAGCATGAAATTGTCCAAAATGTCTTGGTGAAGCATTAAGAGTTCCTTTCACTGGAACTAAGGGGCCATCCACACCCCATAATCCCCCCTCCACAAAACTTTACACTTGGCACAATGCAGTCAGGCAAGTCCCGTTCCCCTGGCAACCGCCAAACCCAGACTCGTCCATGGGATTGTCAGACAGAGAAGCGTGATTGGTCACTCAGAGAACACGTCTCCACTGCTCTAGAGTCCAGTGGCGGCGCACTTTACCCCACTGCATCCCACGCTTTGCATTGCACTTGGTGATGTAAGGCTTGGATGAGCTGCTCGGCCATGGAAACCCATTCCATGAAGCTCTACACACTGTTCTTGAGCTCATCTGAAGGCCACAGAAGTTCGGAGGTCTGGAGCTCTTGACTCTGCAGAAAGTTGGCGACTTCTGTGACCCTCAGCATGCGCTGACCCCGCTCTGTGACCCTCAGCATGCGCTGACCCCACTCTGTGGCTGAGTTGTTGTTGTTCCCAATGGCTTCCACTAACAGTTGAGCGTGGAATATTTAGTAGTGAGGAAATGTCCCGAATGGACTTATTGCACAGGTGTCCAGCGATCACGGCCCCACGCTTGAGTTCTCTGAGCTCCTGAAGGCACAATACCTTCGGCAATAGTGTGTGTTCATGCACATATCCAAAAATGCACATAAACTAGGAGGATGGAAACATAGCTAGTGCACACTGCTATAGAGAATAACTCCCTTTGGAGTGACTTTGCAGAGCTTTTTCATGATCAAACTGTCTGTTTAATGCATTGACAAAATCCCCAAATCTTCATGTGTGTTTGCTCTCCGTCAGGCCCTCGGTGTTCCAGCAGCCGGTCATCTTCTTGGGGGCGGACGTCACTCACCCTCCTGCGGGCGATGGCAAGAAACCGTCCATTGCAGCAGTGGTGGGGAGCATGGACGGACACCCCAGCCGCTACTGTGCCACGGTGCGGGTGCAGACCTCACGCCAGGACCTGTCCCAGGAACAGCTCTTCAGTCAGGAGGTCATCCAGGACCTCACCAACATGGTGCGAGAGCTCCTCATTCAGTTCTACAAGTCGACCCGGTTTAAGCCTACGCGCATCATCTACTACCGCGGAGGGGTTTCTGAGGGCCAGATGAAGCAGGTGAGATTCTGAGATGTGTTAAGAAATGTAGTTCTGTCATTTGCTCACCCTGAAGATATTTAATGAAATCTGAGAGATTTCTGTCCCTCCATTGAAAAGTCTATTCACCCAAAAACCCACTTCAGAATATTCATAAAGGCCCGTTCACACCAGGAACGATGACGATATAGTTCTCAATATTAATGAGAAGCGGAGTTCACACCACAGCGATAAAGGCACAGAGAAACGATCGTTGGGATCACTTTCAGAATGATTTTATCCAGCGGATGAACGATACAAACACTGACAGCCAATCAGAATCGATTCCACTGTAATGAGCTCAAGAATTTAAAGAGACACGGTCACTTTATATGATCGACAGATTTAATTTAGGCTTTTATTCATACTGATCAATGTGACCACAAAACCAGTCATAAGAGTCAATTGAGATTTATAGATCATCTTCAGATGAATTAATAATCTTTCCATTGATGTATTTTGGAATATTTGGCTGAACTATTTGAAAATCTGGAATCTGAGTGTGCAAAAAAGTCTAAATATTGAGAAAATCTCCTTTTAAAGTTATCCAAATGAAGTCCTTAGCAATGCAAATTACTACTAATAATACATTTGATATATTTACGGTAGGACATTTACTAAATATCTTCATGGAACATGATCTTAATATCCTGATGATTTTTGATATAAAATAAAAATACAATGTATTTCTGGCTATTGCGAAGCTCAACCGTACTAGCTGTATGCGTGAGAACGAACCTCGTTGGTTCTCATGCTTGAGCTTCTGTTTACCATACTTGAATGCTGTTAAAATTGCTCAGTTTTCATTAAAAATAACTTAATTAACATTTTTTTAGGCAGTGGCTATTTGCACTAAGTGAAGAGAGCATATTTTCTTAGCTGTAGATGCGATTTACTAAGTGAAATAGTGATATATTCTATTTACATCATGTAAAAGTAGCAGTTCTTTCCAATATGTGTAAAAAATACTAAGATGCTATTTATACTTTATACGTTATTTTGACAGAGACACACTATTTGCACCTCAGTGTTGTTGTACATTAACAGGATGTTTATATAATAATAAAGCATTTCAAACGCAAATTAAGCATTTAGTGCGAGTGATTTACATGTTAAGTCGATGCAAAGAAATCTGAACTTCGGCGGATATTCGCGCCGCGTTAACCAATCAGGAGCTTGCTCTAGTAGTGACAACAATGAGGACACAATCATATGTGGATACCCGGAGCTGTACGTGACATCTTTATAGAAACAGGAATAAAAAGGATCTTGCTTGGAATAAAGTGAGTGAGGGGGTCGGGCAGTCTGTGCTGACAATCAGTGCTTTTATTATTATTATTAAGCATTTCGTTAGGCACTTTATTTCCATCCATCCATCCATCTTCTTCCGCTTATCCGGGGCCGGGTCGCGGGGGCAGCAGTCTAAACAGAGATGCCCAGACTTCCCTCTCCCTAGACACTTCTTCCAGCTCTTCCGGGGGGACACCGAGGCGTTCCAAGGCCAGCCGGGAGACATAGTCCCTCCAGCGTGTCCTCGGTCTTCCCCGGGGCCTCCTCCCGGTTGGACATGCCGAAACACTTTCCCGGGAAGGCGTTCAGGAGGCATCCGGAACAGATGCCCGAGCCACCTCAGCTGTCCCCTCTCGATGTGGAGGAGCAGCGGCTCTACTCCGAGTTCCTCCCGAGTGACTGAGCTTCTCACCCTATCTCTAAGGGAGCGCCCAGCCACCCTGCGGAGAAAGCTCATTTCGGCCGCCTGTATCCGGGATCTTGTCCTTTCGGTCATGACCCAAAGCTCATGACCATAGGTGAGAGTAGGAACGTAGATTGACCGGTAAATCGAGAGCTTCGCCTTACGGCTTAGCTCTTTCTTCACCACGACAGACCGGTACATCGACCGCATTACTGCAGAAGCTGCACCGATCCGTCTGTCAATCTCCCGTTCCATCCTCCCCTCACTCGTGAACAAGACCCCTAGATACTTGAACTCCTCCATTTGGGGCAGGAACTCTCCACCAACCACTTTATTTCCACTTTTAGAAAATTTTTGTAAATGCCTTTCCGATGTGAAATGTGATGGGGAAAAGAGAGAAGAGCGAGCTCTGCAAAAGGCGGATTCAAACCCGGGTCGAAACCATCAAAACCAAGTTCCTTAAGCCTTTAGTCACTACGCCACTGGGGACGTTAGAACATGTTTGTTCATCTTCTTTGGCCCGACCAGGCATTGCTAGGCGGAGCTAGAGTGAATGGCACTTGCCAATAGGGCTGCAACAAATGATTATTTTGAAAATCGATTAATCTAACGATTATTAGAACGATTAATCGACTAATTGTTGATTATTGTTATTGCCGTCGACGACTAATCAGTACATTTTGACCAATTATTCCGCTTTCCCAATTAGTTAAAACATTGAGTTATACTTATTCTAACTATAATATATAAAAAAGAAAATCACTTCAACTTTTGAAATGGATGTTTTAATGAACTTTGAGCCAAGTTCTCAGAACTCAAATCACACACAAATGCTCTCTAAGCATTGTTTAAATATTCTGTTCGCTTTCAGTTGAAAAAAATAATAATAATAAACAAAAATTAGCTGCATTACAGACAAAAATTTTTTTTTTTATATAAACATCTATTGGCAGCAGTATTAAAGGCATAGTTCATAGAAAATGAATAATTTACTTTCCCTCAAGTTGTTCCAAACCTGGATGTGTTCTGCTGAACACAAAGGAAGATATTTTGAAGAATGTTTGTAACCAAGCAGATTACCATAGTAGGGGAAAAATATTATGGTAGTGGATCTGCTTTGTTACAAACATTCTTCAAAATATCTTCCTTTGTGTTCAGCAGAACACAGAAACTCATACAGGTTTGGAACAAC
>CM042261.1:1244279-1246779 GCA_023566225.1 Romanogobio albipinnatus | reverse complement strand
ACACACACACACTCCAGTGTAGATCAGCTGTACACACACACACACACACACACACACTCCAGTGTAGATCAGCTGTTCTCTATGTGAATATATAGTAAAGTGTGATTTATTCCTGTGATTATCATCATTACTCCAGTCTTCAGTGTCACATGACCCTTCACCGATCTCTCCAGTTGAACTGCTCAGGACAAACATCACAAAACACACACACACACACACACAGCCGTGGATCATCATGGAACGCCACAGCCCCTTTAATTTGTGCATCACATTAAGTTTTCCAGATAAAATCCTCACGATCTTGTTTCTTTGCATTGACTCAGGTCGGGAAGAGTGGCAATGTCCCAGCAGGCACTACAGTGGACAGCACCATCACACACCCCTCGGAGTTTGACTTCTACCTGTGCAGCCATGCTGGTATCCAGGTGAGTCTCCGCCCGGGTGTTTGTTTGTGGAATAGTCCATTGATGGCTCTTCATGCGTCTCCTTCTCCTCCCACAGGGCACTAGCCGTCCCTCTCACTATCACGTCTTGTGGGATGACAACTGTTTCACCGCCGACGAACTGCAGCTCCTGACTTACCAGCTCTGCCACACCTACGTGCGCTGCACCCGCTCCGTCTCCATCCCCGCGCCAGCCTACTACGCCCGGCTCGTGGCGTTCCGCGCCCGTTACCACTTAGTGGACAAAGACCATGACAGGTACATCAGCACTAAAGCAGGACGCTCTCGTGACATTAAAGGGATAGTTCACCCAAAAATGAAAATGACCCCATGATTTACTCTCCCTCAACTTTTCCTTGGTGTGTATATCATTCTTCTTCCATCCATCATAAAAGTGCATCCATCCGTCATAAGTGCATCTATCCATCATAAAACTGCATCTATCCGTCATAAGTGCATCTATCCATCATAAAAGTGCATCTATCCATCATAAAAGTGCATCTATCCATCATAAAAGGGCATCTATCCATCATAAAAGGGCATCTATCCATCATAAAAGTGCATCTATCCATCATAAAACTGCATCTATCCGTCATAAAAGGGCATCTATCCGTCATAAACGTGCATCTATCATCATAAAAGTGCATCCATCCGTCATAAGTGCATCTATCCATCATAAAAGTGCATTTATCCATCATAAAAGTGCATCTATCCATCATAAAAGGGCATCTATCCATCATAAAAGTGCATCTATCCATCATAAAAGGGCATCTATCCGTCATAAACGTGCATCTATCATCATAAAAGTGCATCTATCCGTCATAAAAGGGCATCTATCCATCATAAAAGTGCATCTATCCATCATAAAAGTGCATCTATCCATCATAAAAGTGCATCTATCCATCATAAAAGGGCATCTATCCATCATAAAAGTGCATCTGTCCATCATAAAAGTGCATCTATCCATCATAAAAGGGCATCTATCCGTCATAAAAGTGCATCTATCCGTCATAAAAGGGCATCTATCCGTCATAAACGTGCATCTATCATCATAAAAGTGCATCTATCCATCATAAAAGTGCATCTATCATCATAAAAGGGCATCTATCCATCATAAAAGGGCATCTATCCGTCATAAAAGGGCATCTATCCGTCATAAAAGGGCATCTATCCATCATAAAAGTGCATCTATCCATCATAAAAGTGCATCCATCCGTCATAAGTGCATCTATCCATCATAAAAGTGCATCTATCCATCATAAAAGGGCATCTATCCGTCATAAAAGGGCATCTATCCATCATAAAAGGGCATCTATCCATCATAAAAGTGTATCTATCCATCATAAAAGGGCATCTATCCGTCATAAAAGGGCATCTATCCATCATAAAAGTGTATCTATCCATCATAAAAGGGCATCTATCCGTCATAAAAGGGCATCTATCCGTCATAAAAGGGCATCTATCCATCATAAAAGGGCATCTATCCATCATAAAAGTGTATCTATCCATCATAAAAGGGCATCTATCCATCATAAAAGTGCATCTATCATCATAAAAGTGCATCCATCCGTCATAAGTGCATCTATCATCATAAAAGTGCATCCATCCGTCATAAGTGCATCTATCCATCATAAAAGTGCATCTATCCATCATAAAAGTGCATCTATCCATCATAAAAGTGCATCTATCCATCATAAAAGGGCATCTATCCGTCATAAACGTGCATCTATCATCATAAAAGTGCATCTATCCATCATAAAAGTGCATCTATCATCATAAAAGGGCATCTATCCATCATAAAAGTGCATCTATCCGTCATAAAAGGGCATCTATCCATCATAAAAGTGCATCTATCCATCATAAAAATGCATCCATCCGTCATAAGTGCATCTATCCATCATAAAAGTGCATCTATCCATCATAAAAGGGCATCTATCCATCATAAAAGGGCATCTATCGTCATAAACGTGCATCTATCATCATAAAAGTGCATCTATCCGTCATAAAAGGGCATCTATCCATCATAAAAGTGCATCCATCCATCATAAAAGTGCATC
>CM042261.1:1209279-1239279 GCA_023566225.1 Romanogobio albipinnatus | reverse complement strand
GGCGTGAACCGAGGAACCGGACAAGGGCGTGAACCGAGGAACCGGACAAGGGCGTAAACCGAGGAACCGGACAAGGGCGTAAACCGAGGAACCGGACAAGGGCGTAAACCGAGGAACCGGACAAGGGCGTAAACCGAGGAACCGGACAAGGGCGTCACATGCAATAAATCGGAATGGGACGGCTTCCAGAGAACACCGCAATGTTTGAATAGCGTATGTCTGTGTCCTTTTTAGGCGGTTGGCTAAATTGTTACATGAGCGTTTCTATCATGATATCATTGCGAAGCAATATAACCCCAAATCTAGAAGAGTTTAAACGCTGTAATCGTCGATGTGGCCGTTGGATTTGTTTGTGTACTTACTTTGCTTGTATCAATCAGTGGGAATGTGCATATGGTGGACTAGCTCTTTAGGCTCAATGTGGAAAAATGTTCAAATTTAACCCGTGCTCGCCTGCATGCCAGAGTATTGTTATGAAATATTTATTATGTTTTGTTTTTTCTATGAGTAGCTCGAACGGTGAGAGCGTAGCGGCGATTTTAAAGGTTTTCTCTGTAACCGAGGGACAGACGCTGAAGGCGCGAGGACGCCGCTCTTGGCGAGCTCCGACCCAAACGAGGTACTTTCTTCAATCACCGGGCCGCTGAGAGCGCCAGCCCCGCGCGTTCGTCCCGATGAGGCGTCCCGTCTGCTTCCCTCTCCAGTGCTGTGGCGCCGCCCTGGTGGCTCCTCCACACATCCTCTCTGCGCGCAAGATTACCTCTTTTAACCTCTCGTCTTGTTTTTTAAGCCATTCTCTGCCCCGATTTAAAGAGAGCATGATTTTTTTTAATTCCTATTTGATATATATGGCTTTGTTATTTGAATAACGTGTATTGTAATTTAATTTTTTGTTTCTCTTACTGGTGTGTAGCTTTTTTGTGCGGTTCTGTTCTCGTGTTCTGAGCTGTGTGATTCGTGTCCAATAGCAATAGTGGGCACTTCTTCTTCTTTGACCTGCTGGGGAACGCCTGTAGCTTCTCCCACCCGAGTGCCCCGTCAATCGCTGTATTGCTTTGTGACATTTAAAAAAAAAAAAGAAATCTCTCCTCCCGTGTTTTTTTTTTTCTTTTCGTTTTTTTTTTTTTAGCCTGCAGGGAATATTTGTGTTATTGTGCAAAGTAATAAATTGGTATTTTATGCCTATAACACACACACCTATGTGTCCTGTCATTATTGAGTGTGGTTATCAGACTCACAACGTCTGTGTGTATTAACCCTCTGCTGCTCTTCGTTTAGGGGTCGCATTGGTCATCTTCCCGTCAGAAGTGACCGGACACCTAAAAATTAAACTTCCTCCACCCCAGTAAAACCAATGCAATTTATTTTTCCTAAATAATATTTTTTTCTTTTTAATTTTGTATTTTGAGATGATTTGATGGTATTTTTTAAATATTTATACAATAACTGTGGTCTATTTTTGCCATTGAAAATTATACAAACTTTTTTTTTGTTGTCATTTTTGTAAAATAAAAATTATTGCAGTATTTCAGGTTAAAATAGAGACTAGGCCTTCTAAATAATATTTTGTTGAAGGCAGATTAGCGCTTCTTTTGTAATTATTTAACGAATCTTGCAACCATGGGTACAACCACTAGAGAATTGAGGATTCCTTAGTTCTCTTTTGAACACATTTAATGCTTTTTTTTTAATGGGTTTGAATATATATTTAAAAAATCTCAAAGACTATTTGTTAAAAAGTTTTAGATTTTATTTTTTTTTGTTAGAAATATAGATTTTTTTTTTTCTGTGAATTTGTGTTTTTGCAGATTTCCTATTCATTTCCTACGGTGTCATTTTTGACCGAAGAACACAAGTGGGAGTATTATTTAGCATGCTCGAATCAGGCCCTCAATTTTTGTGTGTTTACAGTCCTAATGCTAGAAAAGTCACCAAGTTTCATATCATTCTGATGAAGCTGAGATTTTTAAAAATTCAAACATTTTCCGGTCAGAAATGGCCGAAGAGCACCAGAGGGTTAAAGCTCTGGGACCATTTCCATCTGGATTTGTCCGACACACACACACACACACACACACACACACACACACACACACACACACACACACACACACACACACACACACACACACACACACACACACACTCTCTCTCTCTCTCTCTCTCTCTCTCTCTCTCTCTCTCTCTCTCTCTCTCTCTCTCTCACTCACTCACTCACTCACTCACACACACACACACACACACACACACACACACACACACACACACACACACACACACACACACACTCTCACACACACTCTCACACACACTCTCACACACACTCTCACACACACTCTCACACACTCTCTCTCTCTCTCTCTCTCTCTCTCTCTCACTCACTCACTCACACACACACACACACACACACACACACACTCTCTCTCACACACACACACACACACACACACACACACACACACACTCTCTCTCACACACACACACACACACACACACACACACACACACACACACTCTCTCTCTCTCTCTCTCACTCACTCACTCACTCACTCACTCACTCACTCACTCACACACACACACACACACACACACACTGTAATTTAGTGTAAATAAGTGACTCTGTGTAAAACAAATGCCAAAGTGATGCACATCTGCAGAAGTAGCGACTCTGAGCTTTCAGATGAGGTCAGAGCTCCTCGGGTTTAATTCCCAGCCACTAGATGGCATTGCCTGCTAATCGCTAGAGCTCACTGATGAACACTAGCCAGAGGAAAGGGTGTTGTTATGGAGCAGAGCAAGATTTGTGTCCTTGTTACACACAGTGCTTAACAAAGTTATTACACCACCTGTCATATCAAAGAGAAAACACAAACACTTGGCAAATAACAAACTGAAGCAACTAATAGTCTTTATTCACACATAACCAAAAAACTTGTTTTTATTCAGGACTTTTCCACAGTCTCTGCTGTTATTGACCTCCACATAGTTTCTACACTGCAAAATATGCTTTTCTTACTTAGTATTTTTGTCGTTTTCAGTCCAAATATCTAAAAAATCTTACATTAAGAAGCATTTACTAGAAAAGCAAAAGTTTTTGTATTGTTTTGAAGAAAAAAAACTCAAAATTAAAGGGAATAAAATTAAGGGAGTTTTTGCTTAAAATAAGCAAAATAATCTTAATTCAAACAGAAAACAAGATTATTTTGCTTACCCCATTGGCAGATTATTTTGCTTATTTTAAGCAAAAACTCCCTTAATTTTATTCCCTTTAATTTTGAGTTTTTTTCCCTCAAAACAATACAAAAACTTTTGCTTTTCTAGTAAATGCTTCTTAATGTAAGATCTTTTAGATATTTGGACTGAAAACGACAAAAATACTAAGTAAGAAAAGCATATTTTGCAGTGTAGTTGTTCCCAAAGACTTGCTTTAGATGAAACGTTCGTGAGCTCCATCTTTGAATCACTAAATCCCAAATCTGTTCGCTAGGACTGAAGTCCAGACTAAAGAGCAGACGCATATAAACTGGTGGATTAGCCGTTACAGAAACACTAATGATTCTGTGGCACAAACCGTACATCGGGTGGGGATCCAATACATTTATCAAGCACTGAATATTACATGTACGGAAGTAATAACAGTAAATCCTAAGTTTAACACATTAAGTATATCACTATAATGACGCTGTATCACGGTGTGTGATTAGCATTAGGCTTTGTATCAGTAGAAACCAGTAGTATATTTGAATGATGGTTCTTTCCCCCCTCATATCCTCCTGAGACGAGAGAATTATGCATTTTATTTCTGGAAAAAATCCTCAGATGACGCAAATATCGTCATTATTTGCAAATATCGCAAATAAAATGCATAATTCTCTCTTTTGGCCGGAGGCTGGAGACTACAGCCAGTAGATGGAGCTGTTCCGCATGTCATCCACCCGCCCACAGGGGAGAGATCTCACGCACAGAATGTAAATGCGCTCGGCCTCGGGCGTTCATAACGGAGCGCTGCAGAGCAAAGTGAGCGGTTCAACTTTCCAATGAATTCCTCTGAAAGTTTAGCTTTCCGTATCCTCCTGGGAGCCGCGAGCAGGCGTTTGTCCACTGTAGTGGCCGTTATATTTGAGGGAATTTCTCTGACATCATACATGTCACATGTCCCAGTCGGGATGTCCTGTAAAGAGCACATTCGGAGAGACCAAACGTTTGGAGGCTTCACCAGGACAACAACAACTTCTTGCTCTTTAAAAACGGCCGACATTAATGTTTAGCACTCTTACGGAAATATGAGAAGATTTATTCTTTATCATTTAAATCGGATTCATTTTCAAATTGTTTGTCATAAATCAACATCTCAGGAAAATGTTCTGGGGTTTCTGATCAAAATATGACTTTCTGTTCCAGAGCAGGGCATTGATCTCATAAATGAGAAGCCACTGTAGAGACGCCAGGACTAAATCAGGATTATCAGCCATTCTGGAGAACGGGAAGAAGTTACAGATCAATATTCCTATGAAATATTAGATATTATTAGACTTATTTTACTTATACTAATTACATGTTGCACCAAGAACACATTCATATGCAAATTAGATGCAGTGTTTTGAATGGGAAAATCCCAGTATGGCCATTTTACACACATATTGCATAAAGCAAAATGGCATATCAAATCTTTCATAACATAGTTCAGAATCATCTTTAAACAAAGTTTATTTGAAACCTAAAAATTGATTGGTTGATTAAAAATAAATCCATTGTTTTTGCCTGTACATGCAATTTCATGTCTTTTTATTTTTTTTAAGTCCTGGTGTCACTACAGAGGACACATAACATATGAATAAAATATAATTTTTCAAAAAGGTTTTTTTTTTTTTTTTTTTCATTTGTTTCTTATGCTCTAAAAAATGTAATGACATGAAAAAATACTAAATTAAAACAACTTTTTGTTGTTTATGAGATCTGACTCTGCTGCGTTTGTCCTGTGACGTTCGTTCGGCTCACTCACACTTTATTGAAAATACTTGTTCAGTTTTTAATTGTAGTGTTTATTCTCTAACTGAACTACAGCGGCATGAGAAAGTGTGTGAACCGCTTGCAGAATCTGTGAAAATGGGAATAATTTTAACTAAATAAGAGGGATCATACAAAATGCATGTTATTTTTATTTAGTGCTGTCCTGAATAACATATTTTACATAAAAAATGACATACAGTCCACAAGACAAAAAAATAGCAGAATTTATTCAAATAACCCTGATGAAAAGTGTCTGAACCATTGTGTGCGTGCGTGTGCGTGTGCGTGTGCGTGTGCGTGTGCGTGTGCGAGTGTGCGAGTGTGTGAGTGTGTGTGTTCTGTGATGGTTGTTCACGAGTCCCTTGTTTGTCCTGAGCAGTTAACCTGCCCAATGTTCTTCAGGTCCAGCACATTCTTCAGTTTTCAGCCTCTTTTTCACATTTGAACCCTCTCCAGCAGAGACTGAATGATTTTAACATCCATCTTTTCACACGGAGGGCGATTGAGGGACTCAAACACAACTACTAAACAAGGTTCACACATTCACTGATGCTCCAGAAGGAAACACGACCCATTACGAGCCGGGGGGTGAAAACTTTTGAACAGGATGAAGACGTCCAAATTTGTCTTATTTTGTTTAAATATATATATTTTTTTCATTTAGTACTGCCCTTCAGAAGCAACAGAAGAGACTTGCATGTTTCCCGGAAGACAAATTAATTACAATTTACCTTGATTTTCAAATTCAAAAAGTTTTCACCCCCCGGCTCGTAATGGGTCGTGTTTCCTTCTGGAGCATCAGTGAATGTGTGAACCTTGTTTAGTAGTTGTGTTTGAGTCCCTCAATCGTCCTCCGTGTGAAAAGATGGATGTTAAAATCATACAGTCATTGCTGGAGAGGGTTCAAATGTGAAAAAGAGTCTGGAAACCTGAAGAATGTGCAGGACCTGAAGAACATTGGGCAGGTTAACTGCTCAGGACTCGTGAACAACCATCACAGAACACACACACACACACACACACACACACACACACACACACACACACACACACACACACACACACAGCACTGAGAATCAATGGTTCAGACACTTCTCATCAGGGTTATTTGAATAAATTCAGCTATTTTTTTGTCTTGTGGACTGTATGTAAACATTTTTTATGTAAAATATGTTATTCAGGACAGCACTAAATAAGAAATAACATGCATTTTGTATGATCCCTCTTATTTAGTTAAAATTATTCCCATTTTCACAGATTCTGCAAGCGGTTCACACACTTTCTCATGCCGCTGTAAATGATTGTATTATTATGTAGATCAAAGCGACTGGGGGCGGTGTAGGGAGGGGCCTCGTAGGGCAGTGAAGCAAGTGCATTCTGGGAGTTGTTGTCTTTCATCCACATGAGACAAAAATACATTTTCTGTCTTTTCTCGGTCTAGAAGGCACCAAATTCAAAAATAATTCTACTACATAAATGACCCAGTTTAAATACACATTCATCTTCCCAGCGCTGAAGTGCCCTTTAAGCTGCTTCTGAAAGCTTCGGTCAGCATTTATTCTCACTGAATGAAGAGCAGCTCGTTCTGATTGAATCTTTTGTGTTATGCTGAAGAAAGTAAGTCATAAAGCCTTATTTTTGTTTCTGTTGTTTTTTCAATGTCATCCGAGAACTGCGTTCTGTGTGTGGATGCTGATCATTACAGATCAGCGGATGATATTACATTTCTTTATTGCTCAGCTGGCATCCGTGTATGATTGTTAAAGCACTCGAGAGCTGGGCCGTCACTCTTTCGTCTGCGCTCTTTGTTTTGTGTCCCCCCTCTCTCATTTCCTGTCCTGTGCTGTTGTCATGACCACTGTTGCCAAGGAGAGCCAGAGAAAGGAAACTTAAACCAGGGATCTTGTAGCCATAATATTTAATTCATCACCACAGACACTAATGTCTGCACATGGAGCAGGACAAAACAAGGGCAAACACCATTTATTGGTCTATTTAGCAAAGCATTATTTTAAAGTGCAAAAACAACAACACTATCAATCGCCTTGCGAGGTAATTGGATCATTTGTCCCAATTAAAAATATCCCTAAAACTTCACATCCGTGTAAATTCACACTGTAATGCTGTTATACTGAGAGTGGCATACTGTTGAGGATTCGAGAAGGAAGGCGAGCACTGTTTTTCCAGCGGCCCTTCAAAAGCCTTGAGCATGTTGTTGATGGCCCATAGATTGTCTTTGTGTTAATTGATTCGCTCGCTCGCCCTCCCTCCCTCTGCTTTTATATCCCTCCATCCGCTGCTTTTCTTTCAGGATGAGAGTGGCTTTGCTTTCAAAACTGGCACACTTGAATCACCTGTAAGGGTCATCAGGCCGCCCAATCGGCGATCCCCGCTCTGAACGCAGCCAACCAACCTGTGCAGGTTTTGTTGCATGGAGGGATTGCTTTTGTTGTGTAAGTGGCCTCGACTCTCGAAAAGAGCATCCAACGTAAAGATCTTGAAAACAGGACGTCTTCCCTCCTCAATGGCTTCTAGGTTTCTTTTTCTTTCAATCGAAACTGTTGGATAATTTACGGGAGGACTTTATTCAGACTCTAGGTTGTGTTTAACGGGTCCTTGGAAGTAATGCATCTTTGACAGCCACTGCATCCACGTCACGGTGTCCAATTCAATCGGCTTGACCTGTTTGGGTAAGGCAACACCGGACGGGGAGGCAACAGAGACACATGTCAGATCTTTCTTTACCGGGAAGACTTTACACGGGTGCCAGACCGACTTCTACCCTCCGGACGCAACTCTCATTGAAGTTCAGTCCATGTATGCGAGATGAGACGAGAGGCAGCAGAGCTCTGAGTTCATCAATTATTCATCAGCTCAAGGAAAGACCAGGCGAAAGTGAGCACAACTGTCTGAGAGACCAAAAGACAAAACTTTACTCTGAGATATTTGGAAGACAAAACTGGCAAGGAACTTTCGAGAAGGGCTGACGGAGGCGGGTTGGCAAACGTGACCTTGGGTTTGAAAGACAAAACCAAGAGGAACTTTCTTGAAAAACCTACCAAAACTAATTGCTGAGGATTGGCAAACGTGACCCAAAGACGGACTACAATGCAGCTAAATGAAATTTTGCTCTGAGAAATCTGAGACGACGCTGGCTAGGAACTTTCAAGGAGTGACACTTCCTGCTGAGGATTGGCAAACGTGACCCAAAGAACGACTAGAATGAGGCCAAACGAAATTTTGCTCTGAGAAATTTGAGACAAAACAGGCAAGGAACTTTTGAGGAGGACTGAGCGACGCTTCTTGCCGAGGATTGGCAAAGGTGACCCAAAGACGGACTGAGACCACATTTTTAATTGAGAAATTTGAGACAACACTAGGCGAAGAACCTTCAAGGAGGACTGAGCGACGCTTCTTGCCGAGGATTGGCAAAGGTGACCCAAAGACAGACTAAGACCACATTTTTAATTGATAAATTTAAGACACAACCGGCAAAAAACCTTCAAGGAGGACTGAGCGACTCTTCTTGCTTAGGATTGGCAAACATGACGCAAAGACCGACTAAAATGAATTCAAACGAAATTTTGCTCTGAGAAATTTGAGACAAAACAGGCAAGGAACTTTTGAGGAGGACTGAGCAACGCTTCTTGCCGAGGATTGGCAAACGTGACCCAAAGACGGACTAAGACCACACCTTTAATTGATTCATTTAAGACACAACCGCCAAAGAACCTTCAAGGAGGACTGAGCGACGCTTCTTGCAGAGGATTGGCAAACGTGACCCAAAGACCGACTAAAATGCAGCCAAACGAAATTTTGCTCTGAGAAATTTAAGACGACGTTGGCAAGGAACCTTCTAGAAGGACTCAGAGCGACACTTCCTGCTGAGGATTGGCAAACGTGACCCAAAGACGGACTAAGACCAAATTTTGCTCTGAGAAATTTGAGGCGACACTGGCGAAGAACCTTCAAAGAGGACTGAGCGACTCTTCCTGCTGAGGACCGGCGAAAGTGCCGACCTCTGTGGGCAAGGAGGGCCGAGGCAATTATCCATAGTCGGACCTCCTGCAAGCGGAAAGGTGTCGTCGAGGTTGTGGCCCGAGGAGGCGTGGTACTCAGAGGGTGGCGAGATGGTGAACACGGGCATGCAGTTGATCAGCTTCACCTGCGCTGTGACCGGTTGGGTGATGGCTATAGCGGTCACCGCACTCCCCCAATGGAAGGTCACGGCCTTCATTGGCAGCAACATCCTGACCTCCGAGATCGTTTGGCAGGGGATCTGGATGAACTGCATCTACCAGACCACCGGCCACATGCAGTGCAAGACCTATGACTCCATGCTGGCTCTGCCGCCCGATATCCAGGCGGCTCGGGCGCTGATGTGCATCGCCATCTTTCTGGGCTGGTTGTCCTGCACCGTCTCTTGCTGTGGAATGAAGTGCACCACCTGCGCCGGGGACGATCGCCATGCCAAGGCTGGCATAGCGCTGTCCGGTGGTGTGCTCTTCATCCTGACGGGCCTGTGCGTCCTAGTGCCGGTTTCCTGGACAGCAAACTCTGTGGTGCAGGACTTCTACAACCCCAACGTTCCCCTCCAGCACAAACGAGAGCTGGGTCAGGCCATTTACCTGGGATGGGCGGCAGCGGTGATTCTTATGATCAGCGGGGCGGTTCTGAGCAGCACCTGCCCGCACATGGAGAGAGGCGGGTACCGACGCGGGTACATCGGCCGCAGCTTTGCAAACTCCAGGCCTTCTGCTCCCGACCTGCCCAAGCCGATCACCACCAGCACCCTTCCTCTTAAGGAGTACGTATGATAGAGAGGCGTGGGACAATAATTAAAGATGCACTCTGTATGTTTTTGTTTCAATGGATGGATGCATTTTATGGCATTTGAAGTCCTGTCGTTTATCTGCTCTGTTTATTTCTTTGCTCATACTTGTGTTTGGTAGCACATGTTGATGTATTATGTTGTCTTTAGCACACATATTGTTGGGTTTGCTTTCGTTTATGTCTAGTGGCACCAAAATGCAATTGCAATCCATTTTTTTTTTTTCTTCAATGCAACCCTGGATCAGCCGTGAGTCATTTTTGCAATTCTGTTTGGTGTCTCTTTCACCTTTAAAGCTTTAAAACATGTCTGTGGCGAGGTTGAAGAGCGTGAGACGTGGGAGGAGCGAGCGAGACCGGTGCGTGATTGAGAAAGAGCATCACTTGTGAGGCACGCCAGTCGCTTGTCCTTATATGCCTCCGGGCCATAGATATACATAATAAAGGCTAGATGTCTTACGGCGGAGTCTCTAACGTCATCAACGGCAGCCATCTTGACACAGGCAAGCTTTCTAGCGTCCATCTTGTCACAGGCAAGCTTTCTGGCGGGCTCCTGATGTAAGGTGAGTGATCTGAACACAAATACTCTTATCTCGCTGAAATCTTGATGGATTTACAAATGGTTTGGTTTCTTTCAAACGTTAACATTTGGATGCTTGAACAAATTATGAATAATTATTCATAAGTATGTAGTGTCTGATGTTTATAGCAAACCAAACAGTTTGAAAATCGGTAGAAAATTGAGCAAGTTATGGTTATTTATAAAGTGCAAGCACCATTAAAACACAATGTTACGAGTGACAAGATGGCCGCCAGGTGTGGACGTCAACCTCCATTGGCCAGCAGAGGGGACGAGACATCTAGCCTTTATTATGTATATCTATGCTCCGGGCTCCCTCATGAGACGACTTGAGACCATTCACAACGCTCATTCTCAATCACTCACCGGTCTCGCTCGCTCCTCCCACGTCTCTCGCTCGTCAACCTCGCCACAGTGTCATTTCTGCAATGTCAGGCTCGCCGCAAACACTGATAAGAAATTCTTATCTTCACTGTACTCACGAGGGCTGAGCGCACATAATTTTTTCATATCAAAAGCATTATTAATATCTCTAGGTGTAACTTTTTAACGTGGGAAAATGTACTGAGTGCACCTTTAATTAAAGACGGTCTAGTATCTAGAGCGAGGTCTTAGTGTTGAGTGCTCATTTTGCAGTGGGTCCAAGAAACATTTTCTTTCCCTAACGTGTGTCACTCTCTGCTGTTACTGTATATGAGGTGTTTATACTATTTATGAGTTTAGATTTTACGTCTTACGTCACTTTAGTCTGGGGAACATTCACTGTTAACTACCTCAATTATAGCAGTTAGTAAGGTAGGTAAGTTTAGGTATAAGGGATGTAGAATATGCTCCGGCATTAATATGTGCTTTATAAGTACTAATAAACAGCCAATTTGCTAGTAATAAGCGACGTTAAAAGTGAGAATTGGACCCCAAACTAAAGTGTTCACTTGTTTATAAATAGTTTTTTAGTCCAATAGTATGAACTGAACTCTTATGCAGTGTTGTTATTTTGTAAATCATATTTTTTTCTTGTGTTTTGTAGAGGAATATCATTAATCCTTCGATTCAGTTCACTCACACTCCTGTGTTCACTGTGAGTTCTCTATTTATTGAAAATGTGTGTATTTGAACCATTTTAGAAATAAAAAGGATGTGTGATGTGACATTCAATAAATGTTATCAATCAATTACATTTTTTAAATATAATTTCTTACTGGTAACGAAACTTGGTAAAGGTTTTGGCATTGCTGTGTGAACAAAACAAGGTGAGAAAGGATTTAGAAAGGTTAAATGATCCTGGAAAAAATAGTCAGGTGTATTGTTTGCGGTGAAAAATGAGCACATTGGAAAATTAAAGGGAGATGAATTTCCCTAGTGACCGTGTTTGGTTCTGCAGCCAAACTAACTCTCACCGAAAGCTCATTTTTTAAGATGTCAAACTCAAATTTGGAACACAGCTTTAACGTCCTCATTATTAGATAACATGTCAAAAATATGATTTTAAAAGTCCTCATTATTAGATAAAATGTCAAAAATATGATTTTAAAAGTCCTCATTATTAGATAACATGTCAAAAATATGATTTTAAAAGTCCTCATTATTAGATAAAATGTCAAAAATATGATTTTAAAAGTCCTCATTATTAGATAAAAAAGTCACAAATATGACATGCTAAGTCATAATTATAAGATAAAATGTTAAAAATAAGATTTTAAAAGTCGTTATTACATAAAAAATCAAAAATATGATTTTAAAAGTCCTCATTTTTAGATAAAGTCAAAAATATGACATGCTAAGTCATAATTATATGATAAAGTGTTAAAAAATATGATTTTAAAAGTCCTCATTAGATAAAATGTTGAAAATATGATTTTAAAAGTCCTCATTATTAGATAAAATGTTGAAAATATGATTTTTAAAAGTCCTCATTATTAGATAAAATGTTGAAAATATGATTTTAAGTCTTCATAAGATAAAATGTTAAAAATATGATTTTAAAAGTCCTAATTTTTAGATAAAAAGTCAAAAATATGATTTTAAAAGTCCTCATTATTAGATAAAATGTTTGAAAATATGATTTTAAAAGTCCTCATTATTAGATAAAAAGTCATAAATATGACATGCTAATTCATTGAGAGATGAACAGTTGAAATTATGACTTTAAAAGTTCAAAATTTGGATATAAAGTAAAAATTATGACTAAAAAATCTAAATTATGATGAAAAGTCCTATTTATGAGATAAAAAGCTGAAATTAGATTTAAAAAAGTCTAAACTATGACCAAAACACACACTAAGACATTAAGAGATTAAATTATGCTTGTTATTTTTTTAATGCGCTTTTAATTTTTTGATTCACACTTATAATAATATTTACATTATTGTTTTCATTTTGTGCAATAAAGTGTGTGTGTGTGTGTGTGTGTGTGTGTGTGTGTGTGTGTGTGTGTGTGTGTGTGTGTGTGTGTGTGTGTGTGTGTGTGTGTGTGTGTATGAAGAGCTGGAGAGATAAAGAGGAAAAAAGTGAATAAATGGATTATAGCTACTGCATAAATATCATTTAGTACCATAAAATCCCCTAAAAATACAAGATATTAAATAAAAAACATTATCGAACTCAAGTATAGTACATTCATTTCATTTAAATAAAAGAAAACATAATTTTTGACCGACACACAAACAGTACCAGAGGGTTAAATAAGCATGTTTATTAAAATAGAGCCCTGCTCGTACAGTAGTGCTGATGTACAGTCCTCGTCATGTGTACACAGATAACACACTCTTCTCTCCGGATCTGTGAGAAGCCACAGCAGTGGGAATCACCTCATCATTCAGTCTCCATGAAGAATGACACTTGGCACAATGCATCTAAAACACACACACACACACACACACCATGAACACATATGTATACCGCACACACACGTGTTCAGTGCTAACCGCGTGTCCTCAGATCAGAGCCTGATCTAATCATGAGCACACACCTGCGACTCTCTCCTCTCCGCTCGCCGAGTGCAGGGACTCCCATCTCTTGGGCGCCGCTTCCATTAGCGCGAGGTCATTGGGCGTCAGCGTCTGCAGGAGGCTCCTCCTCTGCACTAATCTGACCAGACCAATTCAGGAAATCACTACAGAGGTCAGCTAGCGCAGATACAGACACATGCTAACAGAAAACATACTTCATTCAGTGCTTTTGTGTTCACTCGCATGAGTTTTGACAAATCATTTTCCCTGTGTTGGAACATAAATAATGACTGACTCCGCCCTATTAGCATAGACCCCACCCACGACTGCTGACAGACTCCGCCCTATTAGTAAAAACCCCACCCACGACTGCTGACAGACTCTGTCCTTTTAGCATAAACCCCACCCACGACTGCTGACAGACTCTGCCCTATTAGCATAAACCCCACCCACGACTGCTGACAGACTCTGCCCTATTAGCATAAACCCCACCCACGACTGCTGACAGACTCTGTCCTTTTAGCATAAACCCCACCCACGACTGCTGACTGACTCCGCCCTATTAGCATAGACCCCACCCACGACTGCTGACAGACTCCGCCCTATTAGCATAAACCCCACCCACGACTGCTGACAGACTCTGTCCTTTTAGCATAAACCCCACCCACGACTGCTGACGGACTCTGTCCTATTAGCATAAACCCCACCCACGACTGCTGACGGACTCTGTCCTATTAGCATAAACCCCACCCACGACTGCTGACAGACTCTGTCTTTTTAGCATAAACCCCACCCACGACTGCTGACAGACTCTGCCCTATTAGCATAAACCCCACCCACGACTGCTGACAGACTCCGCCCTATTAGCATAAACCCCACCCACGACTGCTGACAGACTCCGCCCTATTAGCATAAACCCCACCCACAACTGCTGACAGACTCTGTCCTTTTAGCATAAACCCCACCCACGACTGCTGACAGACTCTGTCCTAATAGCATAGACCCCACCCACGACTGCTGACGGACTCTGTCCTATTAGCATAAACCCCACCCACGACTGCTGTGAGACTCTGTCCTTTTAGCATAAACCCCACCCACGACTGCTGACGGACTCTGTCCTAATAGCATAGACCCCACCCATGACTGCTGACGGACTCTGTCCTATTAGCATAGACCCCACCCACGACTGCTGACGGACTCTGTCCTATTAGCATAAACCCCACCCACGACTGCTGACAGACTCCGCCCTATTAGCATAAACCCCACCCATGACTGCTGACGGACTCTGTCCTATTAGCATAAACCCCACCCACGACTGCTGACGGACTCTGTCCTATTAGCATAAACCCCACCCACGACTGCTGACGGACTCTGTCCTATTAGCATAGACCCCACCCACGACTGCTGACGGACTCTGTCCTATTAGCATAGACCCCACCCACGACTGCTGACAGACTCTGTCCTATTAGCATAGATCCCGCCCACAAATGCTGACAGACCCCATCCACGACTGCTGACAGACTCTGTCCTATTAGCATAGACCCCACCCATGACTGCTGACGGACTCTGTCCTATTAGCATAAACCCCACCCATGACTGCTGACGGACTCTGTCCTATTAGCATAGATCCCGCCCACAAATGCTGACAGACCCCATCCACGACTGCTGACAGACTATGTCCTATTAGCATAAACCCCACCCACGACTGCTGACGGACTCTGTCCTATTAGCATAAACCCCACCCATGACTGCTGACGGACTCTGTCCTATTAGCATAGACCCCACCCACGACTGCTGACGGACTCTGTCCTATTAGCATAAACCCCACCCACGACTGCTGACAGACTCCGCCCTATTAGCATAAACCCCACCCACGACTGCTGACGGACTCTGTCCTATTAGCATAAACCCCACCCACGACTGCTGACGGACTCTGTCCTATTAGCATAAACCCCACCCACGACTGCTGACGGACTCTGTCCTATTAGCATAGACCCCACCCACGACTGCTGACGGACTCTGTCCTATTAGCATAGACCCCACCCACGACTGCTGACAGACTCTGTCCTATTAGCATAGATCCCGCCCACAAATGCTGACAGACCCCATCCACGACTGCTGACAGACTCTGTCCTATTAGCATAGATCCCGCCCACAAATGCTGACAGACCCCACCCACGCCTGCTGACAGATACTGTCCTATTAGCATAGACCCCACCCACGACTGCTGACAGACTCTGTCCTATTAGCATAGATCCCGCCCACAACTGGTGACAGACTCTGTCCTATTAGCATAAACCCCACCCACGACTGCTGACAGACTCTGTCCTATTAGCATAAACCCCACCCACGACTGCTGACAGACTCTGTCCTATTAGCATAAACCCCACCCCCGACTGCTGACAGACTCTGTCCTATTAGCATAGACCCCGCCCACGACTGCTGACAGACTCTTTCCTATTAGCATAAACCCCACCCACGACTGCTGACAGACTCTGTCCTATTAGCATAAACCCCACCCCCGACTGCTGACAGACTCTGTCCTATTAGCATAAACCCCACCCACGACTGCTGACAGACTCTGTCCTATTAGCATAAACCCCACCCCCGACTGCTGACAGACTCTGTCCTATTAGCATAAACCCCACCCACGACTGCTTACAAACCCCACCCACGACTGTTGACAGACTCTGTCCTATTAGCATAAACCCCACCCACGACTGCTGACAAACCCCACCCACGACTGCTGACAGACTCTGTCCTATTAGAATATACCCCACCCACGACTGCTGACAAACCCCACCCACGACTGCTGACAGACTCTGTCCTATTAGCATAAACCCCACCCACGACTGCTGACAGACTCTGTCCTATTAGCATAAACCCCACCCATGACTGCTGACAGACTCTGTCCTATTAGCATAAACCCCACCCACGACTGCTGACAAACTCTGTCCTATTAGCATAGACTCCGCCCACGACTGCTGACAGACTCTGTCCTATTAGCATAAACCCCACCCACGACTGCTGACAGACTCTGTCCTATTAGCATAAACCCCACCCACGACTGCTGACGGACTCTGCCCTATTAGCATAGATCCCGCCCACAAATGCTGACAGACCCCGCCCACGACTGCTGACAGATTCTGTCCTATTAGCATAAACCCCACCCACGACTGCTGACGGACTCCGCCCTATTAGCATAAACCCCACCCACGACTGCTGACAGACTGTCCTATTAGCATAAACCCCACCCACGACTGCTGACAGACTCTGCCCTATTAGCATAAACCCCACCCACGACTGCTGACAGACTCTGTCCTATTAGCATAAACCCCACCCACGACTGCTAACAGACTCTGTCCTATTAGCATAGATCCCGCCCACAAATGCTGACAGACCCCACCCAGGACTGCTGACAGACTCTGCCCTATTAGAATAAACCCCGCCCATGACTGCTGACAGACTCTGTCCTATTAGCAAGGACCCGCCCGCATAGATCCCGCCCACGACTGCTGACCGACTCCGCCTTAGCATAGACCCTGCCCATGACTACTGACTGACTCCACCCTATTAGCAAAGACCCCGTCCACGACTGCTGACTGACTCAACCCTATTAGCATAAACCCCAGCCACGACTGCTGACAGACTCTGTCCTATTAGCATAAACCCCACCCACGACTGCTGACAGACTCTGTCCTATTAGCATAAACCCCACCCACGACTGCTGGCAGACTCTGTCCTATTAGCATAAACCCCGCCCACGACTGCTGACAGACTCTGTCCTATTAGCATAAACCCCACCCAAGACTGCTAACAGACTATGTCCTATTAGCAAAAACCCCACCCACGACTGCTGACCGACTCTGTCCTATTAGCATAAACCCCACCCACGACTGCTAACAGACTCTGTCCTATTAGCATAGATCCCGCCCACAAATGCTGACAGACTCCACTGTGTGTTTTTGACCGTTTAAGAGGTTAAAGAGAACTTAGTTTGATACTCACGGGACGCGCCGTCTGACACACAGCTTTCTGTGCGCGTGTGTGTGTGTGCGCTCAGAAAACCATTTATCAGAAGTTTAGACTGGTATGGCTTATAGATAATAAACTTCCATGATGATAAAGAACTGCAATGTCACGCGAGAGCGATAGAGATGATCATCACGATCATCAAAACCAAACAGATGTTGTAGTTTTTTGCAGAGTATCCGAGACACGAGCTGTACAGGCTCCGCCCTCTTCTGGAAAGTGGGCGGGGAGCAGCAGCTCATTTGCATTTAAAGATACATGCATGTTTTTCCTTCCACCTAAAAATGGTGTAATGAATTATCTGATTTTGAGCTGAAACTTCGCAGACACATTCTGGAGACTTAAAGGTCCCGTTCTTCATGCTTTTTTGAAGCTTTGATTGTGTTTACAGTGTGCAATATAACATGTGTTCATGTTTCGCGTGTAAAAAAAAACAGTATTTTTCACACAATGTACTCATCTGTACACCGCTGTTCTCACTGTCCTGAAAACGGCTGATGACTTCCTTTATTCTATGAAGTCCCTCCTTCAGAAATACGTAACGAGTTCTGATTGTGCCAGCGGTTCCTGTGTTGTGATTGGACCGCAGCTTAGCGCACGTGGAAAGGTCACGCCTCTTAACGGGAGATGTATGCGCTCAATGATCTCTACAGCGTCCCTGGGAAAGCCAAACAAAGGTGATTTGACTCCGGGATGAAAATAACAGCGTCTCGACGACATGGCGACAAACACACTCAAACGCAACACTTCCTTTTCTCCACGCGACACGTCCTCTTCTCCACGCGACACTTCCTCTTCTCCACGCAACACTTCCTCTTCTCCACGTGGGACAGCAACAAGACCAGGCCCCCTTTTTTCGCGTATTCTTGTGGGCGGAGGTTAGTCTGTTCTACTGTTCTACTGACGTCATTAATGAAGGAAGTACCAGGATGTAGTCCAAGCCGGCCGTTCGCTGTAGGCTTTGAAAGGGAACTTCTGTTAAATAAAATATCTCGCTTGGCATTGAACTTTGAGCTTTATAATTTTACAGGTATTATTTATGCTCTAACAGCAACATTACACACTAACTAAAGTTTGAACAGTGGGATCACGAAGAACGGGACCTTTAACAACAATGAATAAATGTTTTGATTTCATGGTGAAGGATACTGCAGGCGGTAGTGGCGTTCTGCATCCTGGAGCCACTCCAACATGTCTGAGATGGAGGGGCAGACGGCTGATCTGGACACACAAACGGCGATGTCAAGAGTGTGTGCGTTTTTCTCGTAGAGCTGGAAGACAGCAGAAACCTGCTGACCGATGGTGTCCCGCACTCGCTGAAGAGCATCCCTGAAAATACAGACGCCGTTAAACCATGCATAGGATGTGCATTAAAATGAATGATCATCAAACAGGACTCACATCTTCTCTGCTAGCGTCCCCAGAGCCGCATCCACAGCCAGGGACAGTTTGTAATGAAGGCGTTCATGTAAACCAGGGAAACTGGACAGGGGTGTGTTTGTGAGCTGTGTGTTGGTCAACGCCTTCATCTGCACTGCGAGGTTTCCCAGAGAGCCCAAAAGAGGCTCACACTCAGCACATGCACTGTCCCACACGGCTTTATTCACCCGCAACACCTCAAAGCATTGCTTCAGCTCTTGGTGCATTGATAATAAACCTGGACTCGACATTTTAAAACACTTTACAAAGCACTCATTTAACATATGTATCTATTTAAAGCTTTAATATCAATCACACACATCCATATATGTCTCTAATCAGCTCAAATGTACAAAATCAGCCCGTTTCCCTCTTAAAAGTACATGTGAAATGAGCTCCTTCCGGGTAAGTGTATATCATCCACCAATCTGCTTGTTTCTTTCTTTCACCATCACAGTAAGACAGTCAAGCATTGGCCAGATTTTGTGTTCAAGCGAGGCGGTGTTTGATTGGTCAGAACGCGGACATTTCTACCTAGCGACAGTCAAAGCCGCACGCTGATTGGCTTAGAGACTGAACAGCGTTAAATTTGAAAAGTTGTAACGGCGGTCGTTCGCCTCAGACGCGCAGATTAACATAAACACGGTTATTAAGGTAAGAAAATATAAATATAAACGCGTTTTATTTAACTAGATGTGTAATGCTAATATATATGAGCGTGATATGCGTGAGGTTGAGTGTTTTTTTTGTTCAGGATCGGAATGGCACCGAGAAAACGAACTCAAAATGCTAAAAGCAAGAAGAATCCCAAAACGCCCAAACTCGAAGCTTTTCTGCTCGATTTCGACGACGAAGGTAACTTACATTTGTCTGAATACTTCATGTTTAGGCTGTAAAGGATTATGTTGGTGTGGTTTTTAGTGTATAATTGTACAGGTAATGCCTCATGCTTTGTTTGCAGTTCATACCATCGTGGAAAGACTGAAGGAGAAGACGAACAATCTTCTGAAAGATGCGGATAATCTTTACAAAACGGCTCTGATCAAGCTTCCCATGGCCGTGAGGAAGATGAACTGGATCGATTACTGCAGTGAGGATTATATTCTTACACGTCTGTCAAATATCATCAATCTTGGTCCTTTTTTTAAACATAATAATCCAAAACTGATTCTTGAGGTAACATGTTTAAACAACGGTACATTATTAAACAAAGGTCTCGAATAATGAACCATGTGACGATAAGGGAACAGGTTATGAAAATATTTGTTTAAAAAAATAGTATTTATAAATTAAAGGCACAATATGTAAGATTTTTGGATTCAAATATCCCAAAGCCACTAGAACAGTGGTATATATTTTGTTGACGTGTACATATTTCCAAGTGTGTTTAAATCCAGAGAAATAAGTGATTTTAACTTATATTTCAGGGCTCAATGCTAAGGATTTTTTACAGGGGTTAAAATTTTTACGGATAAATAAAATAAATAGGCCTAGTATTGTTTTTGAGCCATGTAACCTTAATAAATAAGGTTATGTCACTATTATCCTAACTCATATAATTTTTTTATATTGTTAAAGACAGTCAGTACAACAAATAATCAAGTACAAATAAATACAGCAGAACAAACTTATACAAATTAAATAAACATTATTTTCATGTAGGTCTAAACTAGATTGTCAGGTACAAAAATAGCAATCAAATATAAAATATCACTGCATAGTCTGCATAAAATTGTCACTGCGTATAAATATAGATTAACCCTTATTAAAAGTTATTCAGTCAAGAGCAGTGAGTGATTTATTTTGCCATATTTATATAGCCAATGACGATATTTTCCGGCTTTCCATGTGTTCACTGTTATACGGTAACGTTATAGCGCATTTCCTGTACGATTACAGATTCTCTTGAGCAAAACACAGACGAAGAAGTGGCAGCGTGCGATATGTGTAAGCAGATGTAAAATAACGTGATCACCATTAAACAGCATCAAAACTGCCTAATGTTATTGAATGAAATGTCAATAGGACTGAAGCTTTGGGGTGTTGATGGACTCGATCTACAACATCTGTGTTTGATCATCGATCGGACGTAACGTTAGTCTTTTACAAAAGCGTGATTTTCTCAGCTTTATGCTCAATGTTGCTTTTTCATGAAACTTGCAACATTAAAGTGTTGATTAAAAAACTAATGTATGAAGCTGGAATAAAACTGTTCTTTCTTTTGATAAATTGCATGTTTAGATATTCATAGCCTACAAGATATTCTGTGCGCCATGAAACTTGTGAAAATGCAAATTTCATGTTTACGTTCATTTAAAAGAGCTAACCGACTATGTTTACGATGATACTCAACAAGACACTCATTTTGATTTAATTCTGTGTGAATATTCGCGCGCTGAGACGCGTGGCCATGCGTATGTGCTGATGCTGCACTTCGTGAGAGACTCTCTTTCTCGTCTGTGAGCGCTTGAATATTTAAATTGGCAAGGCTTAAAAATGCGCAAATGATCAACTTCGGTGAAGATGCAGCTCTGGCCAGAGTGTCTTTAACGCTGGCACTGGACCATCGGGCGATTCTTATTGTCGACCGTAATGACATTGACAAATAATTTTTGTCATTCATTCGGGAGGGGGGGGGGGTCGTTTTGGGAGAGCGGGCCGTCCCCCCAAAACGATGGTAGAGGAAACACTGCTTTTATTAAGAAATGTTATTTAGCAAAGACACGGTTTAAAATGTCATTTAATATTAACTTTATTTGTTTTTATATATATAAATATATATATATATATATATATATATATAAATTATTTTTTTTGCGACAATGCTGCATTGATTCTGAACCCGGCAGCTCAGTAACACAAGAATTCACGTTGCAAAGGAGTTATTGATTGCATTTTAAGCAGAAAGTTTTACATTAAATCACATTAATGATGTTAAATCAGACAATGCACCGGCAATTTGGTGATATCCTTACAGTTGTGGTCTTGATTGGTCTTGGGAGAAAATCCTCTAATGGTGCGTTCACACCGGACGCGATTTGCGTGAGTGATTTACATGTTAAGTCAATGCAGAGACGCGAAATGGCATTCTGCGGCGCGATTGAGGCGGCGAGACTCGCGCGATTGAGGCGGCGCGAATTGAGCGTTTTGAACGCGCGATTCGCTCAAGTTGAAAAATCTGAACTCTGGCGGATATTTCGCGCCGCGTTAACCAATCAATCCAACGAATTTCACGCGCGAATGAAGCGCCTCTCTGAGCCGTCAGATTTACACTAAAATATCTTCATCTGTGTCTGAAGACGAACGGAGGTCTGACGGGTGTCCGACGACATGAGGGGACGTCATTAATGACAGAGTTTACATCTTTGGATGAACTGGCCCTTTAAGAGATTGCACTTTGTGCACTGGAGGCACTCAAATGTCTGTTTTGTAAAGCTAGCTCTGTAAAACAGGAAGTTATTTATTCATTTCTTCAGAAGTTGTAGCATATTCCTTTTGTAAAGCTACAGAACTTGTTTGACTCAATGTTTGGTAAATTTGAGCCGTGTGTTTATTAAGGTCTTCAATAAAACAAGATGAGATCTTAAATATTCCCAGCACTTTCTGTGATGTAGTGCTTTTTTTCTCTTTTTCATCAAACCGCAGTTTTTGCAAGTTTCCGCAATTTTATCGCATAAAATTGCATAAATATCCCGCATTTTCCATCGCATTTTTTTAGAAAACATGCCGCATAATCAAGGATTTTTGTCGCAACAATCACAAAAAAAAAGCAGCATTTTTCTGGAAGGACTGAGAAATGCAGTCGAGACAGAGGCAAGACCTTCAAAAAATGGTCTTAAGACTGTTCTCGAGTACTAGAACACTAGTAAGTACACAAGTCAACACTGATATAGTGGCTTTTGGAGATTTTTTTTTTTAATCCGAAAATCTTACATATTGTGCCTTTAATGTGTTAATTCCGTCAGACGCACTAAAAACACATTTCCTTTAGATGTAACTTTTTAATTTTTTTTTTTTTGTGTGTTGATATTCTTACATTTTAACATTGTGTGTGTGGGACATCTTTTGTCCCTTATTTGATGTGTAGTCTCAATAATAATAATGTGCATAATAATGTCAATAATAATATGATATATATATTCTGACTCAGATTCTCATTTTCACCTTCAGATATAGAGAAGCCGAAGTCACCAGTGGACGATTCAAAGGTACTCAAGTTAATGTCACTCATGTTTCGGTCACATTTATCCCTGTTAGTGTTGATTTAAAAGGTCTCTGTCTCTTCAGGTGAGGGAAGAAGCTGCTCAAGTGGAGCTCGCCATTGCTGAGAATCATGTGATTCCCAAGTTCGCTGGAAAAGGTACCTTTTGCATCCCATCAGCTTGTGAAACATTATTGCCTGCATTTTCAAAGCTGATTTTCTCACGTTCACCACATTTACAGAAGCTAAGAGCGATGCAAACTCTGTGGATGAGAATGTGGCTCCTCTGAAGTCCACGGTGAAAAAGGTTTGTGCTATTATGGGCTTTAAAGCTATTTAATTTACATCAGAGTATAGGTTTGTCATTATAAAACACTGGCAACTGAAGTCACCTGTGAATAACTCTAATGGTGCGTTCACACCGGACGCGAATGAAGCGTTTCGCGCGAGTGATTTACACGTTTAGTCAATGCAAAGACGTGAATAGACATTCTGCGGTGCGAATGACACTGCGCAAATTGACTTATCGGTAAGCCACGCCCCCCTTAGTTACTGTTGCTAACTCGGACAAACAAACAGTTAACCTTATCCCAAGATGTTTTTGGACACAGAATGTTGCGTATACCCCGTCTGAATGATGGCCGAACTTAACTGATGGTTTATCAAGTTTGTGTCCTTTTTTCACTCCAAAAAATCATAGTAAGAGCTGAACAAACAAAGCATAATGTGGCGTTCACACCGGACGCGATTAGCGCGAATTATTCGAAGGTGGACGCTTGAACATTTTGAGTTTACTCGCTTCATTCGCGTGTGACAACTGCACAACAGAAGAGAATTCGTGTCATGGGAGGGGCTTCTATATGAGCCAGCTCGACTCGGTCACTTGACGTCTTTTTTGTAAAAAATACTACTATTAATGTGTGACAAAACGTAGTTTAAAGACTTTTTCAGGCGATAATATAGTTGTTTAAAGCTCAAATCTGTGGTTAATTTATAAAAAGAGCCTATTTGAGCATTTTATCTGGCGTTTTCGGAGTTGTGAGATCCAGGCGATCAGTGACATTCCGCGCTCGTTTACCCGGCGAGACCCGCCTTTCCTCGGCTAGTGCTTCTCTCATTTGCCGCTGGCTCTGGCTCTTTTTTTCTGCTCCAGTCTCGTTGTGAAATGGCTCACAATAACTCACTTTCTTCCAAGCAAGATCCTTTTTATTCCATCAGACTTCTAAACATCTAAGTAAGGCGTTTAAGGCGGCATATAGCTTGTTTATGCTTTTATCCGAATTGACTTGCATTGCATTTAAGGTAAACATTTTATTCATGCATTCCCTAGGACGCTTTACTGTTTGAGCTACAGATAGTTTTGGTTAACTGCTTTGTAATCTTGGTCTTGTGTGTACGAAGCCTAACTCTGTTTAATGTCTACTGTAGAAGAAGGCCTCAAAGAAGGCGCCTTCAACGTCCAAGAAGGCCAGAGCTCTCTCTGTCAGCAAACAGAGCAACGCCATCCAGAGGTGAAGATTCCTGACTCCGCTTCCTCTCAGACGCCGGCGGTTCGCTCTTCTCAAGTCTCATCCCATGTTTGGTTTCTGTTCAGGTCCACAAGAAAGCCCTTGATCACGCCTGCTAGAAGTTTCCTCGAGTCGTCGGTCATTGGCTCCACGCCGCTCATCACGCCACGCTTTGACCCGAGGTAAATACTGACACGCACCATTGAAGTGTTCGCTGAATATTTGGAACCTTTTTGTATTTATTTCATACATTTATTGGCTTTGTGGAAAAAGTCATCACAGTGCATTAAAGGGATAGTTCAGCCAAAAATGAAAATTAGCCCATGATTAACTCAACCCATCATAAAAGTGCATCCCTCCATCATAAAAGTGCATCCCTCCATCATAAAAGTGCATCCATCCATCATAAAAGTGCATCCATCCATCATAAAAGTGCATCCCTCCATCATAAAAGTGCATCCATCCATCATAAAAGTGCATCTCTCCATCATAAAAGTGCATCCATCCATCATAAAAGTGCATCCATCTGTCATAAAAGTGCATCCATCCATCATAAAAGTGCATCCATCTGTCATAAAAATAGTGTGTAAATGTCTTTTGTCGGTCAGATTGCCGAAGACTCCAGGGCTGAGACTTGCGCATCACCGGGAGAAGGTGTACAGCATGTCCGTCAACGGCTCACCTATTGCTGGCGGCGGAGAGGACGTCGTCATTAGCGTCCCGCTCGGAAACGGAGAGGTGTGTGTTTGCTGCTGGTACTCCTGGAGCGAAGCACATTTTGTGTGTATGTCTGTGTCACATGATTTGTTCCTGGTTTCAGTGCATTCAGCTGCTGGCCAGTGAGATGGACTCTGTAGACTTGAGTCAGCTGGACGAGAAGGCCCTGCGCAGCATCAGAAACCTGCAGGTACAGTCGCTGTGCTCCTTCCTCATGCCAGGAAACGGCTGCTTTACTGAATTTAAATTAAATCAGGGTTTCTGCAGGTTTTAATTCACCCTTAAGGTAAGGACACCAAACCGATGCCAAAGAAGTAGCGCTGATAAAAGCCGTCCATGGAAAGAAACCGCACCATAAGGACTGCAGGCGACTGTCAGCTAGCACACGCGTGTAAATGAGATACCGCTCTATCTAAGCAGATATATTCATCATCCAATGAGGGAAAGTGAAACTCAGACTGCAGTCTGCAGGTGTACAGATCATAAAGCAGCACATGCTTACCGTTTGGAATATCAATCACGCTCTTTATTCCAGGCCGCTCATGTGTTAGTGGAGGGCGGAGCACGATGCGCGGACACTGATTATTACTATAGGGATGCACCGAAATGAAAATTATTGGCCGAATACCGAACGCGGTTTTTAGACCCCCCCCCCCCCCCCCCCTATTTATTCCCCCAAGATTCATGCATTTTGTTTGTTTTATTGCCATGTGTGACTATTGTGCATCTAACATAATGATATGCAAAATGTGGCATCCTAATTATGAATGACCACCACAAAATCAGTAATTTTGATCTCTCAAATTTATAGACATGCACACAAACACACACACACACACATATATTCTCTACTGGTCAAAAGAACGGTAAGATTTTAAAAATGTTTTTAAAGAAGTCTCTTCTGCTCACCAAGGCTGCATTTATTTGATTCAAAATACAGCAAAAACAGAATTATTTATTTATTTATTTTTACAATTTAAAAAAACTTTTATATTTTAAAATGCAATTTATTTCTGTGATTCAAAGCTGAATTTTCTGCATCATTACTCCAGAATTTAGAGTCACATAATCCTTCAGAAATAATATTTTTTACTTTCTATTTCAGATCAATGCTGTTCTTTAGAACTTTCTCTTCATCAAAGAATCCTAAAATGTTTTACACCACTGTGTTCAACACTGATAACCATAGATGTGTGTTGATCATCAGATCCTCATATGAGAAGGGTCATGTGACACTGAAGACTGGAGGAATGATTTGATCACAGGAATGCGTTACACTTTACTGTATATTCACACACAGAACAGTCACAATATTACAGGGTTTTGTTTGTATTTTTAATAACATAAATGCAAACTGGCACTGGCTCTGAACGAGCACCGGTTCATTCTGGTGGAAAGGGGTATAAGAGACGAAGGACAACCCTTTTGAGCCGAGCGCTTTCCCCGTCGTTAAACTAGCAAACGTGTATTCGGACACGCGCTGAGCTCAGATCAGTGAAATAGGGCCCTTTGAGTTTCTCCCTAGACGTCCTGTTCCCTTATATTCATTCCATAAAGGTCTTAAAACGGTCTCTGAAACCTGCAGAAACCCCGAGTTTACACTGAATTTAAACCCATCCGTAGTGAGACCTTTATATGAGTTAACACACACATGCTCTTTCTCTTCCTAATGCAGAATCGCCTCACGACGCTCTGTGGAAGCTCAAAGTGAACTGCGTCCTCTCAAACATCAGCACTGAGTTCTCATATTCACACACATTTTATTCTTGTATCATAACCCCGTGTGGCTTTTACTCTTTATTTTTCCTTCATGTTTCCAGAATCTGCTTTACCTTTTAAAAGCAATGCAAGCCGAATGTAAATAGTGCTCATGAGCTGTTGTACCTTTTTGTAAATATGACTCTTAAAAGACCCTGATTCCACACCCCGCCTGCCTGATGCTTTATTAGATGAGTTTAACGTGTGTGTGTGTGTGTGTGTGTGTGTCCGTGGTCCTGAAATGATCGAGCAGCTGCTCCCTCTGCTGGAGGCTCTGGAAACACTCATGGTCTGATGTGGAGCTGCGGATGAGATTGACTGATGGATAAAATATTATTGATCATATAATATTACATAAATATACACCAATCAGGCATAACATTATGACCTAATATTGTGTTGGTCCCCTGACCAATGAGGCAGTGTTTCCTCTAGGATATTTTTCAGGGGGTGTGGTAGACCTCCCAGAACCACTAGTGTTGCGGAGCGCGAGCGTTACGGATACATGTTGTTGTCATAGACACGGCGCGAAGTAGGCTGTAAATTTGGTCAATAAATATTTAAATTATTTATACATCACAACTATTTACAACACAACCGAGGTTGGCTTTGCTTGAGTTGTTTCTCTGGATTTTGTTGCCTTTAAGAAAAAACAAATTTTTGCCTGTTTAGGTTCATCACTTTCTCCATTACATTTTTACTGCTAAAGTTCCGACATGGAGCTCCAAATCAGTTTTTGCTAAGGATTTTTTTCAGGGGTTAATTTTTACCAGAACTTTTACTTACCCCACCACAAAAAAAAGGATAAATAAAATAAAATAGGCCTAGTATTGTTTTTGAGCCATGTAACCTTAATAAATAAGGTAATGTCACTATTATCCTAACTCATATAATTTTTTTTATATTGTTAAAGACAGTCAGTACAACAAATAATCAAGCACAAATAAATACAGCAGAACAAACTTATACAAATTAAATAAACATTATTTTCATGTAGGTCTAAACTAGATTGTCAGGTACAAAAATAGCAATCAAATATAAAATATCACTGCATAGTCTGCATAAAATTATGTCACTGCGTATAAATATAGATTAACCCTTATTAAAAGTTATTCAGTCAAGAGCAGTGAGTGATTTATTTATTCATTTTGTCTTATATCGATCTTTATATAGCCAGTGACAATATTTCCCAAGGTTTCCCAGCAGAACATTGCCCAAAGCATCACTGCCTCCGCCACCACACCTTTTTCCCATAGTGCACCTGGTGCCATGTGTTCCCCAGGTAAGCCACGCACACACACCCGGCCATCCACGTGATGTAGAAGAACACGTGATCATCAGAGCAGGCCACCTTCTTCCATTGCTCCGTGGTCCAGTTCTGATGCTCGTGCCACTGTTGGTGCTTTGGGCGGTGGACAGGGGTCAGCATGGGCACTGGTCAGCGGCTGTGCCGCCCCATACTCCTCAAACTGAGATGCTCTGTGTGTTCTGAGCCCTTTCTATCAGAACCAGCATTAACTTCTGGAGCAGTTTGAGCTCCAGTAGCTCGTCTGTTTGATCGGACCACACGGGCCAGCCTTCGCTCCCCACGGGCATCAATGAGCCTCGGCCGCCCATGACCCTGTGGCCGGTTCTCCACTGGTCCTTCACTTCTGATAGAGACTGACCACTGCAGACCGGGAACACCCCACAAGAGCTGCAGTTCTGGAGATGCTCTGACCCAGTCGTCTAGCCGTCACAATCTGGCCCTTGTCAAACTTGCTCAAATCCTCACGCTTGCCCATTTCTCCTGCTTCTGACACATCAACTCTGAGGACAACATGTTCACTTGCTGCCTAATATATCCCACCCACTAACAGATCATCAGTGTTATTCACTTCACCGGTCATAATGTTATGCCAGATCTGCGCTTGTGTATATAAATATGTAAATATGACCCCTGTGCTGCTGATGTTGTGTCACTAGAGGGCAGTATTCTAACTTTTTATAAAATTAATATTATCAATGAAAAAGAAACCTCTCTTCCTCCGACTCCGGCCTTCTGGGTTGGGAAGAGCTGGTTAATGTGACGCCCTCATTACAGGAGAGAGCTGGAGATGAGGTCAGCATCACCTCTGACCTCTGATGCTGCGTCCGGCGGGACACACACACACACTGCCCATAAACCTACCCATCACACACACACACACACTGCCCCTGCCCCTAAACCTACCCAACACACACACACACACACACACACACTGCCCCTGCTTCTAAACCTACCCATCACACACTCACACACACACTCAGTGCGGCTGAAGATCAGATGAACAGATGTTGGGCTCGCTGAGGCGTTGAGTTCAGATCCCCTGTTAGCAGACGCACAGCAGCACCTGCTCCATCAAACGCTTCCCGGCCCGCTGAGCTGAGCCCCGTCCCCGGAGACACGCCGGATCTGGGAGCGCCACTGGACTCCACTGGCATTACATCTAACCGGGACATTACAATAAAATACTGCTAAAGGTTTGGCTTTATGATGTAAAACGCATCACAGAAGTGTCTTGCTCATCTGATGACCCTGTTAATTACCATGAGACTGATGATGATGATGGTGGTGGTGTTCCCTCGGGCCAGAGCACAGGAGGGTGTCGGAGCGTCCGCAGAAACACTGAATGAGCCACGGAATATAAAACAGGGCCGCAATGTGTAAATAATGCTAGCAAAACATGCTAATGACGTTAAAACAGGGCCGCAATGTGTAAATCATGCTAGCAAAACTTGTTAAAACATGCTAACGACGTTAAAACAGGGCCCGCAATGTGTAAATAATGCTAATCATACTAGCAAACATGTTAAAAGTCCAAGTCATCCTAGGAACATGTTAAAACATATTAGCAACATGTTAAAACATGCTAACTATGTGGTAATTATGCTAACAATGTTAAAAATATGTTAGCAATGTGCAAAATAATGTCAGCAAAACATGTTAATAATGTGCTAATCATGCTAACAATATGT
>CM042261.1:1189279-1204279 GCA_023566225.1 Romanogobio albipinnatus | reverse complement strand
CATTTGTCATTGTTACGAAAATGCACAAAAATACAATTTTCAATTTTCGTATGAAATGTCCATCTGTTTCTGAGGCTGATATCTCTCAGAGGGTTTGGGCGCAGGATCAAACGCTTCCGCAAAACACTTCAGTCAAAAATCACCAAAAGTACAATTATTATTATTAAATTATTATTGAATTGCTTTGAAAAACAAGTTTAAAAAACTCAATTAAATTAAGTTGCATCCCATTTTTTCCTTCTTTTCTCCGTTTAGTTCCTCAGACGGATCATACGGTCCGTGCACGTTTGGATAGTTTGTTTTCCAATTTGAAATGAAATGCGCGGAAACGAGAAAACGGTCGTTTTTCGTTTGTAAAAAAAATGAGATTTTGGCTCGATTTTCATTTTTTCGGGTCACGGATAGAAAACAGAAACACGACTTCAAATCTCGTTCTCCACATGTGGGCGGTCATTACACGCCCCTTTCAGCCGATTGGCGAATCAAATCTGAGACAGTGATGTCATCATCAGTTCGTTCACCAAAATAAGAGTCCTCTGCTGCTGTATCAGAATATCATCTCTTCTGTGTAAGCGTATTTCACAGAAACAATGCTCAGATATATTTTTTTTTAAACCTACAGTACATTAATTAAATCTGTTGTTAGCATTAATAGGCTGTGCGCTCTCGTTTGTGTTCGTGTGTTTTAATTTATATTTGAAGACTCCAGATGAAAAAGCCTCTGAGTGCAATCTGATGTTCTTCCAAAATGTGCGCTTTTATCCCGCTCATATGTTTATGTCCGGTTATTTCACTTTAATGGCAAAGCCTTAAACCGCTCAAGGCTCGTGTTTTTAAGTGTTAAATGTAAAAGCCTCTACATCTGTAGCTAAAGCACATGACCGGATCTATGGGCTATATATAATTATAGGCTATTCTCTATTATAGATCAGTGGCTACTGCACTAATTTTTTTTGTTTACATTTAAATTAAGTCATTTAGCAGACGCATTCCTAGCAGTATATAGTAGGATATGCAGTCATTTATAATAATTACAAATAGGCAGGGCCGGCCCTGACCAGTGTGCTGCCCTAGGCCAGATTTGATTTGGTGCTCTTGTATGAAGGTTTAGCTCTACATGTTTTCAGTCTCAGTTGCGGAAACACTGGAACTGTTTTATTTTTTTAATGCATTGATGTTTTTTAATTTTTATTGCTTTATATGATGTCCAGTCCATTCTACCCCGTCATTATGTTCATGATATTATTATTATTTAATTTTTTTAAAAGGCTGATGATAGTTAAACTATACAAAAATAGCACCTACACCACATTACAGCCTAAACACAAATAACAAGAGTGCATCTGCATTCATGCACAAACTAGCAAGAACTAGCAAAAGTGTTTGTTTTCCAGTAGATGCAGCAAACTTCCACTAATATGCACATTCATGTTTTCACCATGAATTAAACTGAGAAATTTAGATATTTAATGTGTAATTTACATAAAATGTTGCTATTTTAAAAATACATTTTAAAATGTCCATATGTCCCCTTAAAACTGCACAGCTGTAGAGTAAAAACATTAGGCTATTAAAAAAGTGATATTACATGCGTTTAAAAAAACAGATATGATTCTTTTTGACAAATCCACTGGAGAACCCAGAACAGCTGCTGGCATATAGTCTAAGGTCAAACTGGAATTAATTAGCGTACATTAGTATTTTACTACTATGCAAATAAATAAACTGTTCATTCATTACAGCACTTTCCCTCTGTCTTTACACTGCAGAAAATGCTCTTCTTATTCAGTCATTTTTTCTTGTGTCCAGTCCAAACATCAAAACATTCTTAAATCAAGATGTATTTACTAGTTAAATGACATTAGATCATTTGTTCCTTGTTTTCTGGGGGAAAAAAATCAAAATGAAGTGAGTTTTAGCTTAAAACTAGCACAATTATCTGCCAAATGGGGTGAGAAAAATGATCTTATTTCTGTTTGGGACAGAAACGAGAAACAAGATTTCAATCAGAAACAAGATTATTTTTCTCGCCCCATTGGCAGATCATTGAGCTTGTTTTAAGCATAAACTCACTGAAGAAAAAATATAATTTTACTCATCTAGTAAATGCATCTTGGTTTAAGAATTTTTTAGATATTTAGACTAGAAACAAGACAGAAACACTAAATAAGAAGAGCATGTGTGCAGTGTTTCCCTTCTCTTGCCTGCATCAGAGCTTCTGTTTTTATGACACTACAATTCGGCCATCCGTCATAAATGATCCGGCAACTTTCCCCGTGTCTACACCTGGAGCGAGCGGCCAAGCTCCCTAAACAATGAGAGCAATCCTGTCTATATCAGATGCGTATTAGAGAGGCGGCGCGACACAACTCATTCCCAACGCTAAACTGATCACGCGTTATATTTCTGACACACTTCAAGCTCGGCGGGGGAGCTTGATGAGGCGGACCGGGAAGATGAGGGGACTTAAGTTTTTTTGCGCTTTATTTGGTAATATTTCAAATTAATATGAATAAAATAGTATCAGTAATACATTTTGGTGCCCCTATGGATGAGTGGCGCCCCTAGCATTGGCCTATTCCGCCTATGCCACGGGCCGGCCCTGCAAATAGGCTATATCCACTAGGTGGCGCACGGGGACAACAATCCCCATGGACGCGGCAAAAGGCGTTCGCGATCCTTTTTTCATATTTTCAGTGTTATTAATGCAATACTAAATTGCTGCGAAGTGTGTGTGTGTGTTGCATTTGATGATCGTAAAATTTTGCTTTTATGATACTAATTATATTTATGAAGCCGTTTGGGTTTCACTCGTGATAAACTGCACATTAGATAAAGCTGAAGCTGTTCACGCACTGAAGCCTCAGGAGAGAGTAAAGGCCCTTCGTGTTCCTCTTCACATCTGAGATGGCCTCGGATATCTGTGATCAAAGCAATAAACACACACACACACACACACCCGCCGCTTTTACTGCACACACACACACACACACACACATGGGAAACGGCAGGTGTGTGAGGATGGATCATGTAATACACCGCTCATGTATGATGGTGTTTCTGATGTGTGGAGCACTGCTAGAGCAATCAGACGATATGCACGAGGGTTATTTTATGAAATGGCCCCATTTAAATCAGTCAGGACCCAACGGTTGCCACGGTAATGTTGTCTTTTGCTGCTGCGCGACTGGGATTGGGCTGGTGGGTTTTATAGATCGAGCATCTCAAAATTAAGAGACCTGAAAACGACCTGAGCTGCCTCCTCCATAGCAATATTACACCGAGCACAACGCTCCGCTCTGACCCGCGGACGGAGGCGCGGAATGGGAAACCTGGGCAGATCAGGGAGACATGCGGGACTTTAGTTTATTCTGGCAAGGATGCAGATCTCAGAACCATAAATACATTAGGATGAGGCATGTGATGGGCGGATGGATGTATGGATGAACGGATGGATGTGCACGTGATAGATGGATGGATGGATAAATGGATGGATGGCCGGACGGATGGATGGATGTGCACATGATAGATAGATGGATGGATGGATAAATAGATGGATGGATGGATGTGCACGTGATGGATGGATGGATGGATGGATGTGCACGTGATAGATGGATGGATGGATAAATAGATGGATGGATGGATAGATGTGCATGTGATGGATGGACGGATGGATGGATGTGCACGTGATGGATGTGCATGTGATGGATGGACGGATGGATGTGCACGTGATGGATGGATGGATGACTAGATGAAAAGATAGATGGATGGATGGATGAATAGATAGATGGATGGATGGACGAATAGATAGATAGATGGATGGGTGGATGGATAGATGTGCATGTGATGGATGGGCAGATGGATGAGCACGTGATGGATGGATGGATGGATGAATAGATGAAAAGATAGATGGATGGATGGATGGGTGGATGGATGGATGAATAGATGGATGGATGGATGGATGGATAGATAGATAGATGGAAGGATGGATGGATAGATAGATGGATGGATGGACGAATAGATAGATGGATGGGTGGATGGATGGATGGATGAATAGATGGAAGGATGGATGGATAGATAGATGGATGGATGGACGAATAGATAGATGGATGGGTGGATGGATAGATGGATGTGCATGTGATGGATGGACGGATGGATGTGCACGTGATGGATGGATGGATGAATAGATGAAAAGATAGATGGATGGATGAATAGATAGATGGATGGGTGGATGGATAGATGGATGGATGGATGAATAGATGGATGGATGGATGGATAGATAGATAGATAAATAGATAGATAGATGGATGGATGAATGAATAGATAGATGGATGGATGGATAGATGGATGTGCATGTGATGGATGGACGGATGGATGTGCACGTGATGGATGGACGGATGGATGTGCACGTGATGGATGGATGGATGGATGTGCACGTGATGGATGGATGGATGGACGAATAGATAGATGGATGGGTGGATAGATAGATGGATGGATGGATGAATAGATAGATAGATGGATGGATGGATAGATAGATAGATAGATGGATGGATGTGCATGTGATGGATGGACGGATGGATGTGCACATGATGGATGGATGGATGGACGAATAGATAGATGGATGGGTGGATAGATAGATGGATGGATGGATGAATAGATAGATGGATGGATGGATGGATAGATAGATAGATGGATGGATGGATGGATAGATAGATGGATGGATGGATGGATAGATGGATGTGCATGTGATGGATGGACGGATGGATGTGCACGTGATGGATGGACGGATGGATGTGCACGTGATGGATGGATGGATGGACGAATAGATAGATAGATGGATGGATGGATAGATAGATAGATAGATGGATGGATGGATGGATGTGCATGTGATGGATGGACGGATGGATGTGCACATGATGGATGGATGGATGAATAGATGAAAAGATAGATGGATGGATGGATGAATAGATAGATGGCTGGATGGATGAATAGATAGATGGATGGATGGACGAATAGATAGATGGATGGGTGGATAGATAGATGGATGGATGGATGGATGAATAGATAGATGGATGGATAGATAGATGGATGGATGGATGGATGGATGGATGGATAGATAGATAGATATATAGATGGATGGATGAATAGATAGATAGATAGATAGATAGATGGATGGATGGATGGATGGATGGATGGATAAATAGATGGATGGATGGATGGATAAATAGATGGATGGATGGATGGATAGATGGATGGATGGATGGATGGATAAATAGATGGATGGATGGATGGATGGATAAATAGATGGATGGATGGATGGATGGATGAATAGATAGATGGATGGATGGATGGATAAATAGATGGATGGATGGATGTGCATGTGATGGATGGACGGATGGATGTGCACGTGATGGATGGATGGATGAATAGATAGATGGATGGATGAATAGATGGATGGATGGATGGATGGATGAATAGATAGATGGATGGATGGATAGATAGATAGATGGATGGATGAATGAATAGATAGATGGATGGATGGATGGATAAATAGATGGATGGATGGATGTGCATGTGATTGATGGACGGATGGATGTGCACGTGATGGATGGATGGATGAATAGATGAATAGATAGATAGATGGATGGATGAATGAGTAGATGGATGGATGGATGGATGGATGAATAGATGAATAGATAGATGGATGGATGGATGAATAGATAGATGGATGGATGGATGGATAAATAGATGGATGGATGGATGGATGGATGAATAGATAGATGGATGGATAAATAGATGGATGGATGAATGTGCATGTGATGGATGGATGGATGAATAGATAGATAGCTTCAAAATAGTTTCCAAAAAATATATGGTCACGTGACAATAAAAGTGTGCGGTTGCCAAGATAAAGGGCTCACCCACTGGCTCATCTTACCCCCATCTTCTTTTGTGTTCAGCAGAACAAAGAAGTCCATACAGGCTTTGAACAACTTGAGGGTGAGTAACTGATGACAGAACTTGCATTTTTGGTGAACTATCCCTTTAACCCTCTGGGGTTCTTCATTTATGGGTCACACTCAGGACCTTTGGGTCAAAAATGGCAAAGATGGCTCTGTATGACATCATAAAGGGTGGAAATCCTCATATGGGCACTTCTCTCGGATGAGCACACACACACACACACACACACACACACACACACACACACACACACATCACAGAGCTTCGTTCGGGTTACAGGAGCCGGTGGTGGAGCTGGCGTTGTGTTTTTAGACACGAGATCAACAATGTCACTAAAGAAGTGTGTGTGTTTGTGTGTGTGTGTGTGTGTGTGTGTGTTTGTTCTCGTCATGACTGGAAACCGCAGGCGGTGTGTGAGTGTGTGTGTGAGGGTGTGTGTGTGTGTGTGTGTGAGAGAGTGTAATTAGATAGATGGATGGATGGATGTGCACGTGATTGATGGATGGATGGATGAATAGATGGATGGATGGATAACATTTGCTATTTATTTAAAATATATATTTTTCTTCCCAGGCACTACAAATATTGTCCAATCAGAGATTGCTGTCATTTTTAAAGCAAAAGTGTTTCTAAAATATCTCAGTGAATGCTAATGATGCTTTTCCTTGGGTTTCTTCTGTTTATTTGAATAAAACTCCTTGTGTAAGACTTCAGTGTAAATATTAATCCATGTTTAAACACAAACCCATTTTCAAATAGCATACAAAGCAAAACTTTTATTTATTTTTATATTGTATTGTTTTAAATGATATGTATATGAGGGCTTTAATTTGGAAGTGTTTTTAAATATGCAGATGATTGAAGGGAATTTCATTATGGAGGCCCAGTCAAAGTAATCATGTTTTAATAAATAGAATTAACTTTTTTTCTTCTGTTGAACACAAAAGAAGATATTTAGAAGTCTATGGGGTCCATTAACTCTTTGGTTTATCATATTCTTCAAAACAAATAGTTTTACTGACAGAATATTCATTTTTTGGGTGAACTGTCCCTTTAAGTCTCGCATCGCGCCTTTTCTATCGGCTGTTTGAATCAGAATTAGCGATACCCAATCGCGAATGAATCACTCGGTTCTTTTCAATTAAATATACACACAGGTTGTATTCAGGTTGACTGGGATAGTTTTTGACATTGGGATGACTGGGAAAAAAACGCCACAATCAAACTGTAATTACTCCTGCGTGTAAGCGAAGCTGTGTGAATCGGTTCGCGATTCAGTCTAAATGAATCGGACTGCTCGCGAATCGTTTGAAGCGTGTTCTCAAAGAGTAAAACACACTCAAGATCACATCAGATCGCTGGATAAAGTGGATGTTTACCTACAATCCGTCGAAATCAAACCTCAAAGTACTTTGCCAGGCAATGCCAGCGATGAAGATGGACTCGTGAAGCTTGTGAACGACTCTGAACGACAGGTAAAGACATTTCCCAAGCGATTCACCACAGTACGCGAAAGCACTTAAAGGGATAGTTCGGCCAAAAATTAAAATGGTGTGTTCATTTACTCACACTCAAGTTGCTCAAATTCATACAAAACCTGTATGAATTTATTTGTTCTGCTGAACACAACAGAAGATATCTTGTAGAACGTCAGCAAACAGTTGCCATTGACTTCCATTGTATATTTTCCCGTAGGCTATGTTTAGTCCCCCATTATCTTCAAAATAGTTTCCAAAAAATATATAGTCACGTGACAATAAAAGTGTACGGTTGCCAAGATAAAGGGCTCACCCACTGGCTCATCTTACCCCCATCTTCTTTTGTGTTCAGCAGAACAAAGAAGTCCATACAGGCTTTGAACAACTTGAGGGTGAGTAACTGATGACAGAACTTGCATTTTTGGTGAACTATCCCTTTAACCCTCTGGGGTTCTTCATTTATGGGTCACACTCAGGACCTTTGGGTCAAAAATGACCCGGAGGGCAGGATTAAGATAAAAAAGATTTGAGTAAAATCAATGAAATATATTTTTGTTCAATAATATTTTTTGCACGTGATAGATGGATAAATAGATGGATGGATGGATGGATAAATAGATGGACGGATGGATGTGCACGTGATGGATGGATAAATAGATGGATGGACGGACGGACGGATGGATGGATGTGCACATGATAGATGGATGGATAAATAGATGGATGGATGGATAAATAGATGGATGGATGGATGTGCACGTGATGGATGGATAAATAGATGGACGGATGGATGTGCACGTGATAGATGGATAAATAGATGGATGGATGGATGGACGGACGGACGGATGGATGGATGTGCACATGATAGATGGATGGATAAATAGATGGATGGATGGATAAATAGATGGATGGATGGATGTGCACGTGATGGATGGATGGACGGATGGATGTGCACGTGATGGATGGACGGACGGATGGATGGATGTGCACGTGATAGATGGATGGATGGATAAATGGATGGATGGATGTGCACATGATAGATGGATAAATAGATGGATGGATGGATGGACGGACGGACGGATGGATGGATGTGCACATGATAGATGGATGGATAAATAGATGGACGGATGGATGTGCACGTGATAGATGGATAAATAGATGGATGGATGGATGGACGGACGGACGGATGGATGGATGTGCACATGATAGATGGATGGATAAATAGATGGATGGATGGATAAATAGATGGATGGATGGATGTGCACGTGATGGATGGATAAATAGATGGATGGATGGATGGACGGACGGACGGATGGATGGATGTGCACATGATAGATGGATGGATAAATAGATGGATGGATGGATAAATAGATGGATGGATGGATGTGCACGTGATGGATGGATAAATAGATGGACGGATGGATGTGCACGTGATAGATGGATAAATAGATGGATGGATGGATGGACGGACGGATGGATGGATGTGCACATGATAGATGGATGGATAAATAGATGGATGGATGGATAAATAGATGGATGGATGGATGTGCACGTGATGGATGGATGGATGGATGGATGTGCACGTGATGGATGGATGGACGGATGGATGTGCACGTGATGGATGGACGGACGGATGGATGGATGTGCACGTGATAGATGGATGGATGGATAAATGGATGGATGGATGTGCACATGATAGATGGATGGATGGATAAATGGATGGATGGATGTGCACGTGATGGATGGATGGATGGATGGATGGATGTGCACGTGATAGATGGATGGATGGATAAACAGATGGATGGATGGATGGATGTGCACGTGATAGATGGATGGATGGATGGATGGATGTGCACGTGATGGATGGATGGATGGATGGATGGATGTGCACGTGATGGATGGATGGATGGATAAATGGATGGATGGATGTGCACGTGATAGATGGATGGATGGATAAATGGATGGATGGATGTGCACGTGATGGATGGATGGATGGATGTGCACGTGATAGATGGATGGATGGATAAATAGATGGATGGATGGATGGATGTGTATGTGATGGATGGACGGATGGATGGATGTGCACGTGATGGATGGATAAATAGATGGATGGATGTGCACGTGATGGATGGACGGATGGATGGATGTGCACGTGATAGATGGATGGATGGATAAACAGATGGATGTGCATGTGATGGATGGATGGACGGATGGATGGATAAATGGATGGATGGATGGATGTGCATGTGATGGATGGATGGACAGATGGATGGATGTGCACGTGATAGATGGATGGATGGATAAACAGATGGATGTGCATGTGATGGATGGATGGACGGATGGATAAATGGATGGATGGATGGATGTGCATGTGATGGATGGATGGACAGATGGATGGATGTGCACGTGATAGATGGATGGATGGATAAACGGATGGATGGATGGATGGATGTGCATGTGATGGATGGATGGATGGATGGATAAACAGATGGATGGATGTGCATGTGATGGACGGATGGATGGACAGATGGATGTGCAAGTGATAGATGGATGGATGGATGGATAAATAGATAGATGGATGGATGGATGTGCACATGATGGATGGACTGACGGATGGATGGATGTGCATGTGATAGATGGATGGATGGATGGATAAATAGATGGATGGATGGATGACCCCCAAAAAATGACCCCCATAGGAAATGAATGGGAAATTGGCAAAAATATGAAAATAAAGAGTTTTTTTGTGCATACAATCTACAAATCAGCCAGGATGCAGAAAAAAAGGACTCAACAGTGAAGGGGGGAATCTCTAAAACATCAAGAGTGCAAAACAGACAAAAAAACTCACACACACTAATACACACACACACACACACACACACACAAATTAACGAGTGCCATTCCAAAAGCTAATTGTGTTTGTGTGTGTGTGTGTGTGTGTGTGAGAGTTTTTTTGTCTGTTTTGCACTCTTGATGTTTTAGAGATTCCCCCCTTCACTGTTGAGTCCTTTTTTTCTGCATCCTGGCTGATTTGTAGATTGTATGCACAAAAAAAACAATTTCCCATTCATTTCCTATGGGGGGTCATTTTTGACCCGAAGGTCCTGAGTGTGACAATTTTTTTACGATCACTTAGACTTTTTAAATCCTGTCCCCAATTTTTTTGGGTTTCATATACCGATAAAGTCACCAAGTTTCGGACCATTCCGATGAAGCTACGATTTTTTAATTTTTTTATTAAAAACATTTGGGTCAGAAATGAGCGAAGAGCCCCAGAGGGTTAAATGTTTTGAGAACCAACATGCATTTCACACTTGCCTACTGTAGTGCAGTTCATACAAAACAACAGCAATTGAACTTTATTGTTTTGGAGTTTCTTTCTTGGGACATAAACACATTTGCCAGCTCAGCAGTTCGGCCTCATTAGAAGACTTCCCGGCGTTCATGTGTGTGTGTTTACCGTTAACCTCAACTAATGTTTGCTTGCATGGCAATCCGAGCGCTTCGATTCTCCGAGTGTTTGTTTGCAACGTCACATCACATCGAAGCCGCCATGAATCCCCGACTGGAGAGCCATCTGTCATTGCTGTGGAAGATGCTCAGCCTGTCCATATCTGTGAGCTGCGGCTGGTCTCCGGGCACCTGTGGTCTCTCTGCAGTAATAACACACACTCGTGAGATGAAGCAATGAGGGCATGGCGTTCCTGTAGAGGAGAAGCCTCCGGGCGTCAGCAGAAAAGGCTTGCGTTGTCGACTCAGCGGTTTCTGAGCAGATGTTCTGCTCTCGTCGCAGGTATGGTGTGTTTGCTCCGGATCTCTCATTAGTGCTGGAGAGATCCAGAGGGTCCAAATGAGATGAACACACAGCTTTGTTTCACATGCATCACCTCACTAACTCACAGCGCTGGGGATTCTGGGGATTCTGGGGTCTAATGCTCTTGATTCTCACTGTTCGAGTCGAGTCGTGTGACGGAGTATTTCTGTGCCAAACACACTCCTTCAGGATTAGAACAAGATTAGGAACGTTTTGAGTATGGCTCTGTATGACATCATAAAGGGTGGAAATCCTCATATGGGCACTTCTCTCGGATGAGCACACACACACACATCACCGAGCTTCGTGCGTGCGTGCGTGCGTGCGTGCAGGGCCGGCCCAAGCCCTTATGGGGCCCTAAACAGAATTTTATTTGGGGCCTCTCGGCGCCACCAATACTATTGTAAATTCTTGATAATTGGCACATCAGTGTTAGTAGTTGCTGTGTTGCTTACATCATGTCTGGCTGTCATGTTTTTACCCTTATACGGTTTTTAATTGTGACAAGAGTGCTCAGGTGTTAATGTTCAAAGCCTTACAGTACTACAGTTCAGACTGGGATATGAATGTTTTTATTTATTTGAGTTTTTTTTACTCTTTTAAGTAGCCTAGTCTCTCATGCTGAATGTGCTCACTTTCCCCCAGGATTCTTTAATGAATAGAAGGTTCAAAAGATCAAGAGCATCAGATCCTCATGAGAGTGATCAGTGAAGGGTCATGTGACACTGAAGACCAGAGGAATGATGATAAATTCAGCTTTGATCACAGGAATGCATTACACTTATCTCTCCTCTGCTGACTCCACCTCTCACTCTGTGTACTGAAACGCTGCACTAGTGGAGGATATTCTGTGCTTCCCTGTGAAGGCCGGACTACATGTGCTGCCAACCAGACACACCCTAGCATTATAGTTCCCTCAGAATCCCCATCCACACTGGATAACGCATTCTAACTCTGATCCCCTTGAATCAGTTGCTCATATTGTGAATGGCTGTAATGTGTAATATTATACACAGCACGCCATGACCGTATTGTTGATGTCATTGCCAGTTCTGTTCAGGACACATTTCCAAAAAATATGCCCATGAGTAAACACTGATGAGTGACACCAGACTGGTTCAGCAGCTCTGATGATGTGCTGTGGATAGAGATAGAAAGGAGCTGCTAGTCCTTGAAATAGGCTGTGTTTATGATTTGTATATGGATAGCCTTTTTCGAAAAAATGACTAAATAGCAACCCCTCCTTGCTAAGATCAGTGACCTGGGCTATGCCTGGGACAGATCCACACACACACTGTTAGTGGAGTAAGGCTGGCAGAACTCTGTCTCAGCTGTGATGGGCTGCCCTGCTGTGCTGTAAGAGATGTTTTATGAGCCCCTGAATGTCACAGCGGTGTTACCTCTGAGAATATTTGAATCCTTTCTGTAAGAAATTTGATTGGCGGATTCAAATAAAGAAATTAAAATGTGTGAGTGTGTGTGTGTGTGCGTGTGCGTGTGTGCGAGTGTGCGAGTGTGTGAGTGTGCGAGTGTGTGAGTGTGTGCGTGTGAGTGTGTGCGTGCGTGAGTGTGCGTGCGTGAGTGTGTGTGTGAGTGTGTGAGTGCGTGCATGCGTGTGTGGGTGTGTGTGTGGGTGCGTGCGTGTGAGTGTGTGTGTGAGTGTGTGAGTGCGTGCATGCGTGTGTGAGTGTGTGCGTGTGTGTGGGTGCGTGCGTGTGTGCGAGAGTGTGTGTGTGTGATTGAGTGTGTGTGCTCGTGACTCTTTAGCTCCGCCCACTGCACTCCTCCACGGCTGTGTTCAGAAAGAATCGGTTCAGTGTTTCTGTCTTTTATAAATCTGATAAACTAAAGACTCTTGTGAGATATGAAGGATCAACACTACTCTAGAGATACTCAAGACTTACACCAGTGTGTGTGTGTGTGTGTGTGTGTGTGTGTGTGTGTGTGTTTTAACTGATTTTTTATTTGTTTTAAATATTGAAATACACCACTATAAAAAAGTATAAATTTCTGTACAAAAAAATCATAGTGGCGCCAAACATTTTAACGGTAGTGTGTATTATTATTATTATTATTATTATTATTAATTTATGTGCTAATGAATTAACTTTATTTATACACCGATCAGGCATAACATTATGACCACCAGAGGGGTCAGCATGGGCACCCTGACTGGTCAGCGGCTGTGCCGCCCCATACTCCTCAAACTGAGATGCTCTGTGTGTTCTGAGCCCTTTCTATCAGAACCAGCATTAACTTCTGGAGCAGTTTGAGCTCCAGTAGCTAGTCTGTTTGATCGGACCACACGGGCCAGCCTTCTCTCCCCACGGGCATCAATGAGCCTCGGCCGCCCATGACCCTGTGGCCGGTTCTCCACTGGTCCTTCACTTTTGATAGAGACTGACCACTGCAGACCGGGAACACCCCACAAGAGCTGCAGTTCTGGAGATGCTCTGACCCAGTCGTCTAGCCGTCACAATCTGGCCCTTGTCAAACTCGCTCAAATCCTCACGCTTGCCCATTTCTCCTGCTTCTGACACATCAACTCTGAGGACAACATGTTCACTTGCTGCCTAATATATCCCATTGTTTTTCTTGAGAATGAATGCATTTCCCAAACAAAAGTCTAATGGCGTGTATATCAGAGAAGGCGTAACAGGTTCCCCGGGTGTTTCTCTCCTCGTCTGTCTGATGAGTCTGTGTGAGCAGTTTGTCTTCCCGATCCCACCCCAGCATTATTTAGATGTTTCTCCGGGTCCCTCTCGGCCCGCCTCTCCTCCTCCTATTGGGTTTTCTCTCTTCCTCCTACTCTTCTCGGTCTAATGATGCAGAGTAAATGCTTACTCTTCTCTTTCTCTCTTTAATTGCCCGTCATCAATTAGACGTTGACTCGCGCTCCGGGGTGTGCGGGATAGATCTCGTTATTCCGTGGAAGGACCCGGCTGTAGTCGTTCTCTCCCAGAGTTGTTCTGGAGCAGATCCCGGTTATCGGAGGAGGGTGTGTGAGGCGTCTGGCCCCGGGGACGGGATCCTAATGTGTTTTTAATGAGCACAGAGACGCTGCGTAAACGGCCGGTGTGATGTAGAAGTGCGCGCTCGCTCTCAGGTGTTTATCCGCCGCTCTTCCCTCTTCCGTCCTCCTTTGTGATTCAGTAATGACCACTTCAAACAAAAGCTCTGTCTGTGTTATTCCCTATTAATGCGCTGTATGTTTAATATCTCGCGCTTTAGAGGCGCATAATAAGAGAGAGTTATTTTAATAAGATGACAGCGATTAATATTCTCATTTCTCCAGCGATGCACGGCCTCCGGTGCGGCATATATTACAGTCTGTGCGCTCCATCTAATATTAATACGGTGTGCTTGGGTATTTTAATATGTCTTGGGCTAAACCGATGGGTGCGCGGGGAGATAGATGGCTGACAAAAGAAACCTCTGCTTCATTATTGAGCCACTCAATCGAAAGTAATGGAGTTGGCGGCCATGAAAGAGTGTCTGAAATATGAAGTGAGAGACTCTTTAGCCCTTCATCAGACAACACACACACACACACACACACACACACACACACACACACACACACACACACTCCAGCGGATCATAGAGCCGAGAGGACACACACACACACACACACTCCAGCGGATCATAGAGCCGAGAGGACACACACACACACACTCCAGCAGATCATAGAGCCGAGAGGACACACACACACACACACACTCCAGCGGATCATAGAGCCGAGAG
>CM042261.1:1184279-1186779 GCA_023566225.1 Romanogobio albipinnatus | reverse complement strand
CAGCTCTTCCTAAGAGAATCCACAGGCAGTGATGAATGCAGAGGCTCGCGTGTCATCGATCAGCGTCGCGTGTGTGTGTGTGCGTGTGTGTGTGTGTGTGCGTGTGTGTGTGTGTGTGTGTGTGTGTGCGCGTGTGAACTCAGTCCCTCTGGAGGAGCCGTGGGACTGTGATGAAGCTCATTCTCTTCTGATTCGGTGTTTTGTCTCTGAAGTCCCGGACAGCCGGACAGTGATTTGTACTCGAGACTCGGACTCGGTCTCGGACTCGGTCTCGAGACCATATTTCAATGGTCTCGGTCTTGTCATGGACTCGTGCGCATTTGGACTCGGTCTTGACTCGTACTCGAACATCTTAGGACTCGGACTTATTCCCGAGTCCACTCGAGTCCCATTCAAAATATTCATGATTATTACTCTATTTTAATATTTCTTTAAATTGATGTTTGACACGTCCAATGATTGGTGAATTTGTTTGATATTCAAGCATTAATATATATATATATATATATATATATATATATATATATATATATATATATATAAAGCGCAACTGCGCATGACTAACGTTAGTGCAAAGTATTTTATTTACAAAGTTAGTGCAATATTTTATTATTTATTATTAATATTAATATTACGATAATTAGGCACATTTTAGCTCAGAATAAACAGACATTCAGTATGCAAAGTGCTCCCTGCTCCCTTATGTTTCCTTCAGTTCAAAACTTTAAACTTAGCAATAAAATAGCACAGTCAAATGAGTATGATCTGCATTAATACTTGTTAAACATAATGACATACCCAAAGCTCTTTTGATGTAAATATGGCTGATTAGCAATATCTGTATGTAAATTGTTAATGTTTTGTGGACAAGAGCATTTGTCACTTGCCAGTATTAAGTCATAATTGTAATAAAAATACCTTTACACCACCTACTATGTGGTATTTTTACCCGTAATATTTTTAAACCAATACCACTCTAAGTAAATAAAACACAGTGTACATGCCATGGTATATGTACTGTTTGAGTATGTGCCGATTTTATTGTTTCCACCAAACATTTGACATATTCTTGAAGATTTCTTTAGGTCTTGTCTCAGACCCAACCTTATGTGGACTTGGACTTGTCTTGGGGTCTCTCTGGTCTCGGTCTCGACTCGGACTCGACCCTCTCTGAACTCGGACTCGACTCGGACTCAACCCTCTCTGAACTCGGACTCGACTCGGACTCGACCCTCTCTGAACTCGGACTCGACTCGGACTCGAATGAGCTGGTCTCGACTACAACACTGCAGCCGGAATCCCTTACGCCTCTGAGACCTGAGCTCAGATCAGTTTCCGTTTATAATCACTGTGACGGAGTTTGTATGTTCAGGGAAGAAGGAGGCGGGAACCGGCGACATTCAAGATACTTTAATCCAAAATAAACACAAAATGAAAGTAAAAGCGACAACCCCTCATGGACGACTGTCGCACACACATAACCAAACGTAAACAAAACACAATGTAAAGTCCAGGCCTGGTCCTCCTCCGTGAGGTCATCATCATTAATGACCGTCCCGCCCTCACAGTCCCTCAGCCTCACTGCTCACCACAATCACATTTATTAAAGCATATCCATCCATCCACCCACCCACCCATCCATCCATCCATCCACACATCCATCCACCCATCCATCCACACATTCATCCATCCACCCACCCATCCATCCACCCATCCATCCACACATTTATCCACCCACCCACCCATCCATCCATCCACCCATCCACCCATCCCCCACACATCCATCCACCCATCCATCCATCCACCCACCCATCCCCCACACATTTATCCACCCACCCATCCATCCACACATTCATCCACCCACCCATCCATCCATCCACCCACCCATCCATCCACCCATCCATCCATCCACCCACCCATCCATCCATCCACCCATCCATCCATCCATCCATCCATCCATCCACCCATCCATCCACACATTCATCCACCCACCCACCCATCCATCCATCCACCCATCCACCCATCCCCCACACATCCATCCACCCACCCACCCATCCATCCATCCACCCACCCATCCCCCACACATTCATCCACCCACCCATCCATCATCCACACATTCATCCACCCACCCATCCATCCACCCACCCATCCCCCACACATCCATCCACCCATCCATCCATCCACACATTCATCCACCCACCCATCCATCCACACATTCATCCACCCACCCACCCATCCATCCATCCACCCATCCCCCACACATCCATCCACCCATCCATCCATCCACCCACCCATCCCCCACACATTTATCCACCCACCCATCCATCCACACATTCATCCACCCACCCATCCATCCACCCACCCACCCATCCATCCACCCACCCATCCATCCATCCACCCACCCATCCACCCACCCATCCAGCCACCCATCCATCCGCACATTCATCCACCCACCCACCCATCCATCCATCCACCCATCCCCCACACATCCATCCACCCA
>CM042261.1:1174279-1179279 GCA_023566225.1 Romanogobio albipinnatus | reverse complement strand
CCCCCCCCCCCTCTCTCATCCCTCCCTCCCTCTGTCAGTGTGTGTCTGTAACCGCAGGGGATGTTTCGGTCTCTCTGGAATGAATCGCACTGGTTCCTCAGAGACTCTCTTCATCATCTGACACTCGTCCTGTCATTGTTTGCTCTCCTCGAGCTGCGTATTGTAAATGTCAATAACGGTGTGATGTACCGCTTGATCTTGCATCAGTTTTCATACAGTGGGTTATGTCTGTCTGACTGTGGTTTGGATGAAGTGCCACTGGCTCTGAGTGTGTGTGTGTGTGTGTGTGTGTGTGTGTGTGTCACTCTGTCATGTTTAAAGATGATGCGATTGAGCGAGAATTAACTCGGTTTGGAAAGATGGCTAGTGCTGTAAAAACGATTCCTGTGGGTGGCAGATCTGCTGCACTTAAGCATGTATTGTCAAGTGTTCATGTGTTTGTCGTCTCCTACTAAAACACTGGATGTTTCGTGTCGTGTGACATAATTTGTGTTGTTTTGAGTGTGGTGATATCGGCCACAAGAGATTTCCTCATAAACAGGCCGAGGAGGAAGCAGGGACAGGGAGTGTTGGGTAGTGCTGTAGCGATTGAGTGATGCAGATGCTCAAACGAGTATAAAGGGAAACAAGGAGAAAAAGAAGCAGGTGATGGAGTAAAGGGGATTGTAAATGTGAGGTCTCGTCTAATAGTTGTATCGTTTCTGGTGCTTCGAGCTACAAGGAGGATGGGAGGCAGGAAAGCATCACATGTTCAAACGACGAGTCCGAAGACGACAGCATTCGAGATGATGATTCGTGCGATGATGTCGATGTCAGTGGGAGATCTTTATTCTGTCGAGCAGATCAATCGTTTCCTAGATGAAACTAAGGGGACATTGAGGACATTTTTCCTGACCTAGAGAAAAGCTCGTAAAGATTGTAGCTGGAAGTTTTGTCGCAGCAAAAAAGGTTCAGGTTAAAGAAATATCTGACAGTAGTCAGGCAAAAAAAGAGGAAGAATAAAGAGAGTAAACGTAGATCTACTAGATCTAACTCTAAATAAGTGCACATGGGGATCTGGCCTTTTCTGTATTTCTATTTTTTTCCCTGTTTACTTTGGATGTTGTTAGAGTGGGATCCTTAAAGCTACACTGTGTAACTTTTTTAGTTTATTCTTAGCTAAAAACACTCAAAAATATATGTGCTCATTAATGTATATTTACTTCTTTCAAGTAATAAAGTATTCTCGTAAGTTTATAATATGCCATTGAAAATGCATACGGGTAAGGGGTTGGAATGGGGGTCGCCATGTGTCCCCTCCATCTTGAAAGTACATTAGCCAAAGAGGGACATACCCGTAAATTCAAGCTTCGCCTTTCGCGTTTTAACACTCGATGGCTCGCACCTCCGTCACATCAACTGATCTCTGCTCACGGAGAAAATGATATCGCCTACAATGTAAACTTTGCCTTACGCTAGTGATGTCGTACAATATCCAGAATAACGATAGCACTGATAAAAGTTACTTCACTAAGATTAGCTTGCACTCGTCTGGGAACCTGAGAGCTGATGTTAGCAATGAAATGGTAAATAAATTACGAAAACGTAAAACTATTATTCATTTTACATAGATGTCATAACCTACATGTTAACTGACTAATTAAATAACTGCAAATTATAATAGTTTTCTAAAGTAACCTCATCACTTGAAGGAACACTAATGGACGAGGTGGAACTGGAAGCCATGTTAATCTTGGACTAAATCGGCCACCGTAGGAGTTAAAACGAAATCGGAATTGGGAGGAACAGAAACTAATATTTACTGGATGGTCATAAACCTTTTCACCGCTAGATGGGGGAAAATATCACACAGTGTAGCTTTAAATGTAAAGAGGGACAGAAGTAAGTGGCCTTTATTAAAAGAGTATTTAAAGTTGAAAGGTATACAAGCAGTGTTTCTACAAGTAACACACAGTAATGTAGATAATGAAACTGATTTGGAAATGTGGTGGGATGTGTTGAGTCATGGGACCAACCTTTCTGCAGGGGTAGCAATATTATTTTCACCCAGTTGTAAAGTAAAGATTTTGTCAAAAACTGAGATGGTGAAAGGGCGCCTACTTGCTCTCAAAGTAGAAATAAAAAATAGAGTTTTTGTTTTAATAAATGTTTATGCTCCTACAACAGGAAGAGAGAGGATTGGTTTTTTTTCTCAAACTAAAAGATGTGTTTTCTTCTTATACACTCGCCTAAAGGACAATCAGGAAGACCTGTTCAGTTTCTCATTAATGCAATGATCTAATCAACCAATCCAACCTGATCTCACAGAGATCCGTGAAATGAACACGGACCCTTAACTCAAAATCCGTGGCAGTTTCACGGAATCGCCGAAAATTCCGTGATGGGTCCCCGGAAGTGATTCTTCAGTCCCTCCAGAAAAGCGTGATTATGCGATCGCATGATTTAACGCATAATCAGCCAAAGTCCGCATATTTATGCGGGGGCTGCATTTTTTCAAATACGCCGCACTTTCGCCACGTAAATTGCCTATTTCCACGTGCAAAATATGCGGGGCTAGCATGATTTCATAATCCCCGCATTTTCGTTGCAAAAGTCACATATATATATATTAGCAGAAAGTTGACAAATGTTTGTTTACTTCACACAAGAGCCGCCATTTCCCCCTGTTGCCATGGGAACGCTTTGAAGTGAAAAACCCCCGCGGAGAAACCATAGATATCAGAGAAACCATGATGAAGCGCAAACTCCCATTGGCCAAAAATAACAGCAAAAGACGCGCAAAGCACAGCATCATGAAGCTTCAGAGCGTTATGAATCAGTGAGTCGATTCAGCGGTTCAGAGCGTTATGAATCAGTGAGTCGATTCAGCGGTTCAGAGCGTTATGAATCAGTGAGTCGATTCAGCGGTTCGGAGCGTTATGAATCAGTGAGTCGATTCAGCGGTTCGGAGCGTTATGAATCAGTGAGTCGATTCAGCGGTTCAGAGCGTTATGAATCAGTGAGTCGATTCAGCGGTTCAGAGCGTTATGAATCAGTGAGTCGATTCAGCGGTTCAGAGCGTTATAAATCAGTGAGTCGATTCAGAGGTTCAGAGCGTTATGAATCAGTGAGTCGATTCAGCGGTTCGGAGCGTTATGAATCAATGAGTCGATTCAGCGGTTTGAAGCGTTATGAATCAATGAGTCGATTCAGCGGTTTGGAGCATTATGAATCAGTGAGTCGATTCAGCGGTTCGGAGCGTTATGAATCAGTGAGTCGATTCAGAGGGTTATGAATCAGTGAGTCGATTCAGAGCGTTATGAATCAGTGAGTCGATTCAGCGGTTTGGAGCGTTATGAATCAATGAGTCGATTCAGCGGTTCGGAGCGTTATGAATCAGTGAGTCGATTCAGCGGTTCGGAGCATTATGAATCAGTGAGTCGATTCAGCGGTTCGGAGCGTTATGAATCAATGAGTCGATTCAGCGGTTCGGATCGCCAAAGTCACGTATTTCAGCAGTTTGACACGAGATCCGAATCATGAATTGACTCACAGATTCATAACGCTTCGAAGCTTCATGATGCATTGTTTTGAAATCGGTCCAAATTGAGCCATGTGTTTATTAAGGTCTTCAATAAAACAAGATGAAAACTTAAATATTCAATTAAAAATATCCGCTTTTTTTCTCTTTTTCATCAAATGCATAAAATCGCATAAATATCCCGCATTTTCCATCGCATTTTTTAAGAAAACATGCCGCATAATCAAGGATTTTTGCCGCAACAATCACAAAAAAAAGCCGCATTTTTCTGGAAGGACTGATTCCTATGCAAGTCAATGACAGTAAAAACCAGACATGATTTTATGAATATTTATAGGCTACTTTTATATTTTGGAGCAACTAACTCCACTCCTACCCTAAACCTACCCACTCTCAACAATATAAAACACATAACAGGCAAATACAAGTACAGTCACAGGTATTTATTGCAAAAACTGACCAAAAACAGCATAAAAGTATTAACTCATGTTGCATTCCAAGTCTTCTGAAGTCACTCGATGTCTTCATGTAAAGAACAGAGTTGATTTGAATGTTTTAATCGCTAAAATGATGATCCCGCCGCTCCGTGAACACACTCATTCATATCCCATTCAAATAATACACATGACTCTTTAGCGTGACGCAATCTGTCACGAGACACACGAGAGCCAATGGCATTTTACAATCAAAGCCGACGTCATGACGTGATTGGTCACGAGACATACGACAGCCAATGCTGTCAAAGCTGACGTAACGTTTCTTCCGGAGGTAAAATTTGAAATGTGTTTTTGATCTTTGGCGAATGGACTCACTTTTGGGGATTTTCTTCACACAAATCAATCGTTTGGCCTTGTGCCTGCAGTCGGATCTGCCTGTTATATCCTGTGTTTTATAATACACAAATGGGTAGGTTTAGGGAAGGGATTGGGTTACGTGTTCAAAACGTGTCTAAATACTGTAAATAAATAAAAAATGAAAATAATTATAATTAAATTGGCTGATTAAATCGAGAATCACACTCCATGTCATAATGGCAAAAATCATAGTTTCATGATGAAAACAATGCCCAACGCGTCTGTATTCTGTCATTGACTTACATAGGAATCTCTTCCGTGGACCCATCACGGAATTTTCGGCGATTCCGTGAAACTGCCAAGGATTTTGAGTTAAGGTCCCGTGTTCATTTCACGGAATTCTGTGAGATCAGGTTGACCAATCACATGGCAGTTGCTTCAATGCATTTAGGGGTGTGGTCCTGGTCAAGACAATCTCCTGAACTCCAAACTGAATGTCGGAATGGGAAAGAAAGGGGATTTAAGCAATTTTGAGCGTGGCATGGTTGTTGGTGCCAGACGGGCCGGTCTGAGTATTTCACAATCTGCTCAGTTACTGGGATTTTCACGCACAACCATTTCTAGGGTTTACAAAGAATGGTGTGAAAAGGGAAACACATCCAGTATGGGGCCGTCCTGTGGGCCAA
>CM042261.1:1141779-1156779 GCA_023566225.1 Romanogobio albipinnatus | reverse complement strand
TGCAGTGTTGACAGAACTGGGCTAATATGGTCACACTTCCTGGTTCTAGTAAGAACTGGAGCTGCTGCGTTTTGGATCAGCTGGAGTTTATTTATTAGCGAGCAGGGCAACCACCCAATAGAGCATTACAATAATCTACAGCTCATGAACGCATCAACTCACTGTCACTGAGAGCATGGGCCGTAATGTAGAGATATTTTTAAGATGGTAGAATGCAGTTTTACAGATGCTAGAAACGTGGCTTTCAAACAAAAGATTGCTATCAAAGAGCACACCCAGGTTCCTCACTGACCACGAGCACTGGACAGAGCAGCATCAAGTGTTAGACAGTATTCTAGAACTACTTGTGGAGCTTTTTTGTCCAATAATTAAATATTCAGTTTTTTCTGAATGGATGTACGACGCTTTCCACTGGAACTGAATTGATAATAATCAATTTAAAAATATATCATATTTCATTATGTAATGCAACCCTCTGGGGCTCTTCGGTCATTTCTGACCCAAATTTTTAAAAATATATATTTTTTTAAATCGTAGTTTCATCGGAATCGTCCGAAACTTGGTGACTTTATCGGTACTTGGTATATGAACACCCAAACAAATTGGGGAAAGGATTTGAAAAGTCTAATGGTGCGTTCACACCGGACGCGATTCGCGCGAGTGATTTACATGTTAAGTCAATGCAGAGACGCGAAATGGCATTCGCGCGATTGAGGCGGCGCGAATGACGCAAATTGAGCGTTTTGAACGTGAATCGCTCAAGTTGAAAAATCTGAACTTTGGCGGATATTTCGCGCCGCGTTAACCAATCACGAGCTTGCTCTAGTAGTGACGCATTTACAAGCGGAGGCAGAAATCCCAACAACAATGGAGGACAAGATAATCGTGGCCGTATGTGGAGACCCGGAGCTGTGATACATCATCCTATCACTACAGGAACAGGAATAAAAGGAATAAAAGGAATAAAAAGGATCTTGCTTGGAAGAAAGTGAGTTATTGTGAGCCATTGTGAGCCATTTCACAACGAGACAGGAGCAGAAAAAAACAGCCAGAGCCAGCGGCAAATGTGAGAAGGACTAGCCGAGGAAAGGCGGGTCTCTCCGGGTAAACGAGCGCGGAATGCCACTGATCGCCTGGATCTCACAACTCCGAAAACGCCAGATAAAATGCTCAAAAAGGCTCTTTTTATAAATTAACCACAGATTTGAGCTTTAAACAACTATATTATCGCCTGAAAAAGTCTTTAAACTACGTTTTGTCACACATTAATAGTAGTATTTTTTACAAAAAAGACGTCAAGTGACCGAGTCGAGCTGGCTCATATAGAAGCCCCTCCCATGACGCGAATTCACGTCTGTTGTGTAGTTGTCACGCGCGAATCGCGTCCGGTGTGAACGCCACATTACACAGTATTTTAGAACTACTTGTGGAGCTTTTTTGTCCAATAATTAAATATTCAGTTTTTTCTGAATTGAGTTGCAGGAAATTACCGGTCATCCAGTGTTTTATATCAGCTCTGCATTCCGTTAATCTTGTGAATTGGTAAGTGAAGAAATATAGAGCTGAGTATCGTCAGCATAACAATGAAAACTAACGCCATGCTTCCTAATGATATCTCCCAGTGGTAGCATGTACAGGGTGAAGAGCAGCGGTCCTAGCACTGAGCCTTGTGGTACTCCATACTGAACATGTGATCAGTGTGACATCTCTTCATTTACTGCTACAAACTGAATACGGTCACATAGGTATGATTTAAACCATGACAAGGCAATTCCACTAATGCCTACATCAGGAGCAGACGAGCAGAAGAAGCTTTCAGGGATCAGCTCTGTGTGTTTCAGAGTCGATCTCCACTGAGAGCACGGATTGCATAAACACGGCACATGTAGTTGTATTTCTCAGGAGAAGCCGACTGTGCAGGAGGAATTAATCCTGGATTAGGGATTATTTTATTTATTTAGAAATCAATCAAATCCAACATTACAGATGACAGCACCTGTCCCTAACCTCTCTCTCTCTGTGTGTGTGTGTGTGTGTGTGTGTGTGTGTGTGTACTCAGTTGTGTGTTGATTGTTACATTGAAAATTTTCAGTTGGTTCAACAACTAAAGTGTCAATGTTAAAAGACATTCAGTTCACATAATTTATTCGAGACATATGAACTTTTTTTAATGCAGTCAACATGAGTTTTGATCTCCAAAAAAGGTCCATGAAATAACATATAATGGAGGAAGACTTTACTGCCAGTTAACGTCATGTATACACACACACAGCTCCATTGCAGGTCCCCTGTTGGATAGGTAGACATCGGTCAGGTCCCCTCTTTGCATGTTTTTTTAAAAATAATAAAAAATGCACATTTGAAGTTATATTATGAAAAAAGACCTTAAAACAAAATTGTGTATGTAAATTTTGTTTCTTTAAAATGACCAGAAACACGGGTCCCCTCTTGAACAGTGTAGAGCGATAGTCCCCTCTTGGCAATATAGACGTGTGTGTGAATGTGTGTGTGTGTGTGTGTGTGTTAGAGCTGTTGGTGGGGCGACTCCATATTAAACCCTACGGATTGAGAATGGGATGGCAGTAAAGCTCATGTGTGTGTGAAGGGGCGTCACATCACTTCTGGGGATATAGTGTAGATGTTTATACAATAATACTATTATGGCAATATATATTTAATATGTGCTGTGTTGTTAAATTGAGCTCATAGTTTCTGTAATTAGCAAAGAATTAAACACCTTTTCTGTAAACACCGTTTTGAGTTTCTGCGTTTAATTATGTGTTTATTTATTTGCATAATCGCTCCGGCGAGCTGTAGCTGAAGTCATTTCACGAGCTGACGAATCACACGCCGGCAAGACTGAACACACACACTAAATACATAACAACACTAAATACACAACAACACAACAACACTAAATACACAACAACACTAAATACACAACAACACAACACTAAATACACAACAACACTAAATACACAACAACACAACACTAAATACACAACAACACTAAATACACAACAACACAACAACACTAATTACACAACAACACTAAATACACAACAACACTAAATACACAACAACACTAAATACACAACAACACTAAATACACAACAACACAGCAACACTAAATACACAACAACACAGCAACACTAAATACACAACAACACTAAATACACAACAACTCAACACTAAATACACAACAACACTAAATACACAACAACACTAAATACACAACAACACTAAATACACAAAAACACTAAATGTATAATTTAAAACATTAAGACGAGCTCATTCTAGAAGGGAGTAATATTACAGATCTGCACTGATGGGGGTCTGATTGAGTGATTTCAGTGATTCTGTGATTGAGTGATTGAGTGATTTCAGTGATTCTGTGATTGAGTGATTCTGTGATTGAGTGAATGAGTGATTCAGTGATTCAGTGATTTCAGTGATTCTGTGATTCTGTGAATGAGTGATTCAGTGATTTCAGTGATTCTGTGAATGAGTGATTCAGTGATTTCAGTGATTCTGTGATTGAGTGAATGAGGGATTGAGTGATTGAGTGATTCTGTGATTGAGTGAATGAGTGATTGAGTGATTCTGTGATTGAGTGATTCTGTGATTCTGTGATTGAGTGATTCAGTGATTTCAGTGATTTCTGTGATTGAGTGAATGAGTGATTCAGTGATTCTGTGATTGAGTGATTGAGTGATTCTGTGATTGAGTGATTCAGTGATTTCTGTGAATGAGTGATTCAGTGATTCTGTGATTGAGTGATTGAGTGATTCTGTGATTGAGTGATTCAGTGATTTCTGTGAATGAGTGATTCAGTGATTTCAGTGATTCTGTGATTGATTGAGTGATTCTGTGATTGAGTGAGTGAATGAATGAATGAGTGATTGAGTGATTTCAGTGATTTCAGTGATTTCAGTGATTCTGTGATTGATTGAGTGATTGAGTGATTCTGTGATTGAGTGAATGAATGAATGATTGATTGAGTGATTCAGTGATTTCAGTGATTCTGTGATTCTGTGATTCTGTGATTGATTGAGTAATTGAGTGATTCTGTGATTCTGTGATTCTGTGATTCTGTGATTGAGTGAATGAGTGATTCAGTGATTCAGTTATTCTGTGATTCTGTGAATGAGTGATTGAGTTATTCTGTGATTCTGTGAATGAGTGATTGAGTGATTCTGTGATTGAGTGAATGAGTGATTGAGTTATTCAGTTATTCTGTGATTCTGTGATTGAGTGAATGAGCGATTGAGTGATTTCAGTGATTTCAGTGATTCTGTGATTGAGTGAATGAGTGATTGAGTGATTGAGTGATTCTGTGATTGAGTGAATGAGTGATTGAGTGATTCTGTGTTTGAGTGAATGAGTGATTGAGTGATTCAGTGATTCTGTGATTGAGTGAATGAGCGATTGAGTGATTTCAGTGATTTCAGTGATTCTGTGATTGAGTGAATGAGTGATTTCAGTGATTGAGTGATTCTGTGATTGAGTGAATGAGTGATTGAGTGATTCTGTGATTGAGTGATTCTGTGATTGAGTGATTTCAGTGATTTCTGTGATTGAGTGAATGAGTGATTCAGTGATTCAGTGATTCTGTGATTGACTGATTGAGTGATTGAGTGATTCGGTGATTTCTGTGATTGAGTGATTCAGTGATTTCTGTGATTGAGTGAATGAGTGATTCAGTGATTCTGTGATTGACTGATTGAGTGATTGAGTGATTCGGTGATTTCTGTGATTGAGTGATTCAGTGATTTCAGTGATTGATTGAGTGATTCTGTGATTGAGTGAGTGAGTGAATGAATGAATGAGTGATTGAGTGATTTCAGTGATTTCAGTGATTCTGTGATTGATTGAGTGATTCTGTGATTCTGTGATTGAGTGAATGAGTGGTTGAGTGATTCAGTGATTTCAGTGATTCTGTGATTGAGTGATTGAGTGAATGAGTGATTCAGTGATTTCAGTGATTCTGTGAATGAGTGATTCAGTGATTTCAGTGATTCTGTGATTCTGTGAATGAGTGATTCAGTGATTCAGTGATTTCAGTGATTATGTGATTGAGTGAATGAGTGATTGAGTGATTCTGTGATTGAGTGAATGAGTGATTGAGTGATTCTGTGATTGAGTGATTCTGTGATTGAGTGATTTCAGTGATTTCTGTGATTGAGTGAATGAGTGATTCAGTGATTCTGTGATTGACTGATTGACTGATTGAGTGATTCTGTGATTGAGTGATTTCAGTGATTTCTGTGATTGAGTGATTCAGTGATTTCAGTGATTTCAGTGATTGATTGAGTGATTCTGTGATTGAGTGAGTGAGTGAATGAATGAATGAGTGATTGAGTGATTTCAGTGATTTCAGTGATTCTGTGATTGATTGAGTGATTGAGTGATTCTGTGATTGAGTGATTGAGTGATTGAGTGAATGAATTAATGTTTGATTGAGTGATTCAGTGATTTCAGTGATTCTGTGATTGAGTGAATGAGTGGTTGAGTGATTCAGTGATTTCAGTGATTCTGTGATTGAGTGAATGAGTGATTCAGTGATTTCAGTGATTCTGTGAATGAGTGATTCAGTGATTTCAGTGATTCTGTGATTCTGTGATTCTGTGAATGAGTGATTCAGTGATTCAGTGATTTCAGTGATTCTGTGATTTCAGTGATTCTGTGATTCTGTGATTCTGTGAATGAGTGATTCAGTGATTCTGTGAATGATTGATTCAGTGATTCAGTGATTCTGTGATTGAGTGAATGAGTGGTTGAGTGATTCAGTGATTTCAGTGATTCTGTGATTGAGTGATTGAGTGAATGAGTGATTCAGTGATTTCAGTGATTCTGTGAATGAGTGATTCAGTGATTTCAGTGATTCTGTGATTCTGTGATTCTGTGAATGAGTGATTCAGTGATTCAGTGATTTCAGTGATTCTGTGATTCTGTGATTCTGTGAATGAGTGATTCAGTGATTCTGTGAATGATTGATTCAGTGATTCAGTGATTGAGTGATTCTGTGATTGAGTGAATGAGTGATTCAGTGATTCAGTGATTTCAGTGATTCTGTGATTCTGTGAATGAGTGATTCAGTGATTTCAGTGATTCTGTGATTGAGTGAATGAGTGATTGAGTGATTCTGTGATTGAGTGATTCTGTGATTGAGTGAATGAGTGATTGAGTGATTCTGTGATTGAGTGATTCTGTGATTGAGTGATTCTGTGATTCAGTGATTTCTGTGATTGAGTGAATGAGTGATTCAGTGATTCAGTGATTTCTGTGATTGAGTGAATGAGTGATTCAGTGATTCTGTGATTGAGTGATTTCAGTGATTTCTGTGATTCTGTGATTGATTGAGTGATTCTGTGATTGAGTGAGTGAGTGAATGAGTGATTGAGTGATTTCAGTGATTCTGTGATTGATTGAGTGATTGAGTGATTCTGTGATTGAGTGAATGAATGAATGATTGATTGAGTGATTCAGTGATTTCAGTGATTCTGTGATTCTGTGATTGAGTAATTGAGTAATTGAGTGATTCTGTGATTCAGTGATTCTGTGATTGAGTGAATGAGTGATTCAGTGATTCTGTGATTCTGTGAATGAGTGATTGAGTTATTCAGTTATTCTGTGATTCTGTGAATGAGTGATTGAGTGATTCTGTGATTGAGTGAATGAGTGATTGAGTTATTCAGTGATCCTGTGTTTGAGTGAATGAGTGATTGAGTGATTCAGTGATTTCAGTGATTCTGTGATTGAGTGAATGAGTGATTGAGTGATTTCAGTGATTTCAGTGATTCTGTGATTGAGTGAATGAGTGAATGAGTGATTGAGTGATTCTGTGATTGAGTGAATGAGTGATTGAGTGATTCTGTGATTGAGTGATTCTGTGATTGAGTGAATGAGTGAATGAGTGATTGAGTGATTTCAGTGATTTCAGTGATTCAGTGATTCTGTGATTGAGTGAATGAGTGAATGAGTGATTGAGTGATTGAGTGATTCTGTGATTGAGTGATTCTGTGATTGAGTGATTCAGTGATTCTGTGAATGATTGATTCAGTGATTCAGTGATTGAGTGATTCTGTGATTGAGTGATTGAGTGAATGAGTGATTCAGTGATTCAGTGATTTCAGTGATTCTGTGATTCTGTGAATGAGTGATTCAGTGATTTCAGTGATTCTGTGATTGAGTGAATGAGTGATTGAGTGATTGAGTGATTCTGTGATTGAGTGAATGAGTGAATGAGTGATTGAGTGATTCTGTGATTGAGTGATTCTGTGATTGAGTGATTCAGTGATTTCAGTGATTTCTGTGATTGAGTGAATGAGTGATTCAGTGATTCTGTGATTGAGTGATTGAGTGATTCTGTGATTGAGTGATTCAGTGATTTCAGTGATTTCTGTGAATGAGTGAATGAGTGATTCAGTGATTTCAGTGATTCTGTGATTGATTGAGTGATTCTGTGATTGAGTGAGTGAATGAATGAATGAGTGATTGAGTGATTTCAGTGATTATGTGATTGATTGAGTGATTGAGTGATTCTGTGATTGAGTGAATGAATGAATGATTGATTGAGTGATTCAGTGATTTCAGTGATTCTGTGATTCTGTGATTGATTGAGTAATTGAGTGATTCTGTGATTCAGTGATTCTGTGATTGAGTGAATGAGTGATTCAGTGATTCAGTTATTCTGTGATTCTGTGAATGAGTGATTGAGTTATTCAGTTATTCTGTGATTCTGTGAATGAGTGATTGAGTGATTCTGTGATTGAGTGAATGAGGGATTGAGTTATTCAGTGATTCTGTGTTTGAGTGAATGAGTGATTGAGTGATTCTGTGATTGAGTGAATGAGTGATTGAGTTATTCAGTGATTCTGTGTTTGAGTGATTGAGTGATTCTGTGATTGAGTGATTCTGTGATTGAGTGATTCTGTGATTGAGTGATTCTGTGATTGAGTGAATGAGTGATTGAGTGATTTCAGTGATTTCAGTGATTCTGTGATTGAGTGAATGAGTGAATGAGTGATTGAGTGATTCTGTGATTGAGTGAATGAGTGATTGAGTGATTCTGTGATTGAGTGATTCTGTGATTGAGTGATTTCAGTGATTTCTGTGATTGAGTGAATGAGTGATTCAGTGATTCTGTGATTGACTGATTGAGTGATTGAGTGATTGAGTGATTCAGTGATTTCAGTGATTTCAGTGATTTCTGTGATTGAGTGATTCAGTGATTTCAGTGATTCTGTGATTGATTGAGTGATTCTGTGATTGATTGAGTGAGTGAGTGAGTGAGTGAATGAATGAATGAGTGATTGAGTGATTTCAGTGATTCTGTGATTGATTGAGTGATTGAGTGATTCTGTGATTCTGTGATTGAGTGAATGAATGAATGTTTGATTGAGTGATTCAGTGATTTCAGTGATTCTGTGATTGAGTGAATGAGTGGTTGAGTGATTCAGTGATTTCAGTGATTCTGTGATTGAGTGATTGAGTGAATGAGTGATTCAGTGATTTCAGTGATTCTGTGAATGAGTGATTCAGTGATTTCAGTGATTCTGTGATTCTGTGAATGAGTGATTCAGTGATTCTGTGAATGATTGATTCAGTGATTCAGTGATTCAGTGATTGAGTGATTCTGTGATTGAGTGATTGAGTGATTGAGTGAATGAGTGATTCAGTGATTTCAGTGATTCTGTGACTCTGTGAATGAGTGATTCAGTGATTTCAGTGATTCTGTGATTGAGTGAATGAGTGAATGAGTGATTCTGTGATTGAGTGAATGAGTGATTGAGTGATTCTGTGATTGAGTGATTCTGTGATTGAGTGATTCAGTGATTTCTGTGATTGAGTGAATGAGTGATTCAGTGATTCTGTGATTGAGTGATTCTGTGATTGAGTGATTCAGTGATTTCAGTGATTTCTGTGAATGAGTGATTCAGTGATTTCAGTGATTCTGTGATTGATTGAGTGATTGAGTGATTCTGTGATTGAGTGAATGAATGAATGATTGATTGAGTGATTCAGTGATTTCAGTGATTCTGCGATTCTGTGATTGATTGAGTAATTGAGTGATTCTGTGATTCAGTGATTCTGTGATTGAGTGAATGAGTTATTCAGTTATTCTGTGATTCTGTGAATGAGTGATTGAGTTATTCAGTTATTCTGTGATTCTGTGAATGAGTGATTGAGTGATTCTGTGATTGAGTGAATGAGTGAATGAGTGATTGAGTTATTCCGTTATTCAGTGATTCTGTGTTTGAGTGAATGAGTGATTGAGTGATTGAGTGAACGAGTGATTGAGTGATTCTGTGATTGAGTGAATGAGTGATTGAGTGATTTCAGTGATTTCAGTGATTCTGTGATTGAGTGAACGAGTGATTGAGTGATTCTGTGATTGAGTGAATGAGTGATTGAGTGATTCTGTGATTGAGTGATTCTGTGATTGAGTGATTTCAGTGATTTCTGTGATTGAGTGAATGAGTGATTCAGTGATTCTGTGATTGACTGATTGAGTGATTCTGTGATTGAGTGATTGAGTGATTCAGTGATTTCTGTGATTTCTGTGATTGAGTGAATGAGTGATTGAGTGATTTCAGTGATTCTGTGATTGATTGAGTGATTCTGTGATTGAGTGAGTGAGTGAGTGAATGAATGAATGAATGAGTGATTGAGTGATTTCAGTGATTCTGTGATTGATTGAGTGATTGAGTGATTCTGTGATTCTGTGATTGAGTGAATGAATGAATGTTTGATTGAGTGATTCAGTGATTTCAGTGATTCTGTGATTCTGTGATTGAGTGAATGAGTGATTTCTGTGATTGAGTGATTTCAGTGATTCTGTGATTGAGTGAATGAGTGATTGAGTGATTTCAATGATTCTGTGATTGAGTGATTCAGTGATTTCAGTGATTCTGTGATTGAGTGAATGAGTGATTGAGTGATTTCAGTGATTTCAGTGATTTCAGTGATTCTGTGATTGAGTGATTTCAGTGATTCTGTGATTGAGTGATTGAGTGATTCAGTGATTTCAGTGATTCTGTGATTGAGTGAATGAGTGATTCAGTGATTTCAGTGATTCAGTGATTTCAGTGATTCTGTGATTGAGTGAATGAGTGATTGAGTGATTTCAGTGATTCTGTGATTGAGTGAATGAGTGATTCAGTGATTTCAGTGATTCTGTGATTGAGTGATTTCAGTGATTCTGTGATTGAGTGATTGAGTGAATGTGTGTTTGAGTGATTTCAGTGATTCTGTGATTTCAGTGATTCTATGATTGAGTGAATGAGTGAATGAGTGATTTCAGTGATTCTGTGATTGAGTGAATGAGTGATTGAGTGAATGAGTGATTGAGTGATTTCAGTGATTCTGTGATTGAGTGATTTCAGTGATTCTGTGATTGAGTGATTGAGTGATTTCAGTGATTCTGTGATTGAGTGAATGAGTGATTTCAGTGATTGAGTGATTGAGTGATTCTGTGATTGAGTGAATGAGTGATTGAGTGATTTCAATGATTCTGTGATTGAGTGATTTCAGTGATTCTGTGATTGAGTGATTTCAGTGATTCTGTGATTGAGTGATTGAGTGATTTCAATGATTCTGTGATTGAGTGATTTCAGTGATTGAGTGATTGAGTGATTCTGTGATTGAGTGAATGAGTGATTGAGTGATTTCAATGATTCTGTGATTCAGTGAGTTGTAGTGCTGGAGTGATTCAGTGAGTTGTAGTGCTGGAGTGATTCAGTGAGTTGTAGTGCTGGAGTGATTCAGTGAGTCAGTGATTCAGTGAGTTGTCGTGCTGGAGTGAGTCAGTGATTCAGAGAGTTGTAATGCTGGAGTGATTCAGTGATTCAGTGAGTTGTAGTGCTGGAGTGATTCAGTGAGTCAGTGATTCAGTGAGTTGTAGTGCTGGAGTGAGTCAGTGATTCAGTGAGTTGTAATGCTGGAGTGATTCAGTGAGTTGTAATGCTGGAGTGATTCAGTGATTCAGTGAGTTGTAGTGCTGGAGTGATTCAGTGAGTCAGTGATTCAGTGAGTTGTAGTGCTGGAGTGAGTCAGTGATTCAGTGAGTTGTAATGCTGGAGTGATTCAGTGATTCAGTGAGTTGTAGTGCTGGAGTGATTCAGTGAGTCAGTGATTCAGTGAGTTGTAGTGCTGGAGTGAGTCAGTGATTCAGTGAGTTGTAATGCTGGAGTGATTCAGTGAGTCAGTGATTCAGTGAGTTGTAATGCTGGAGTGATTCAGTGAGTCAGTGATTCAGTGAGTTGTAGTGCTGGAGTGATTCAGTGAGTCAGTGATTCAATGAGTTGTAGTGCTGGAGTGAGTCAGTGATTCAGTGAGTTGTAATGCTGGAGTGATTCAGTGAGTCAGTGATTCAGTGAGTTGTAATGCTGGAGTGATTCAGTGAGTCAGTGATTCAGTGAGTTGTAGTGCTGGAGTGAGTCAGTGATTCAGTGAGTTGTAATGCTGGAGTGATTCAGTGAGTCAGTGATTCAGTGAGTTGTAGTGCTGGAGTGGGAGCTGCTCTCTGGATCAGGTGCTCTGGCGATGGCCTTCTGAAGCTCCTGCGGGAACACACGCCATGAGCTCCAGAGCTCTTCCCATCCAAATCAATTTCCATCTCTGTATCATCCCATCTCAGTATGACTTTCCCCCCCGATCGATCACCAAAAGGGTTCAGAGCTGGAATTGAAATTGAATGATGGCTCCGTTGTGAGCGCGAGGATCAATGTCCAGACGCAGAAGTGCTGGCCGGATTCATTAATAAATGCATTGATTGCTGAAGAGCGGCTCGACGGGGAGCGTGCGGAGGGCTTTCTGTCTGACGTCCACGGGCCGTCCTCAGCCACCTCACAGGGGTCACAGGTCAGCACCAGCGCACCTCGAGGGGGGGGGGGGTCCTCTAAATGTCATGAGTTCATTATTTACAGTAATTCATGTGACTGTGCATTGTTAGGCTGCATCTAAAGGCCTGGCGGCGCGGCGTGAAGCTAACATTACTAGCCCTCACCGGAGTCGGGAAGAGGAGGCTTCTGGGATTGATGGCTGATTCCCTCTAATCTTCCTACTGTATTTATCACCTCACCTACAGCCACAGAAACTGCACACATTTACCCACTCATGTTTCATTATTACTATTCTAGCATTTTATTAATATGCTAGCAGCATGCTAAAACATGTTAAACTAACAACATGCTAAAACACGCTAGCTGTGTTCTAAATTATGTTATGATAACATGCTAACTCATATTATGCTAGCCAAATGTTAAAACATGCTAGCAATATGCTAAATCATATTATGCTAGCAAAATGTTAAAACATGTTAAAAATGCTAGCATTAATATGATTTAACATTTTGCTAGCATGTTTTGCTTGCAGAACATGATGTAGCACATTTTCACGGTTTAGCATATTGCTACCATAACATGATTTAGCACACATTGTTATCATGTTTTAGCATGTTGCTAGCATAATATGAACTAGCATGTTGCTAGCATTACATGATTTATAATATTGCTAGCATTTTTATCATGTTGTTATCATTACATGATTTAGAACACAGCTAGCATGTTTTAGCATTTTTTGCTTGCAGAACATGAGGTAGTTTGCTCTGAAACACTGGTTTCTGAGATCTGCTCTCGTTCTGTCCTCGATGCTTTGAATCTCCTGCCTCTTCTGTGCTCTTTCCTCCAGGCCTGTGTCCGCCGCTCGTCTGCAGGTCAGCGGCTCAGGCCTTCGAGGCCGAGAGACGCAGGACAGAGAGAGAAACCATTACATGATGTGTGTGGTGGAGAACGAAGGTCAGGGTGTTTACACCAACCCAACACTGACCACTTCAAGCACACACACACACACACACACACACACACACACTCACACACTCACTCTCTCTCTCACACACACACACACACACACACACACACACACACACACACACACACACACACACACACACACACACACACACACACACACACACACACACACACACACACACACACACACACACACACACACACACACACACACACACACACACTCACACACTCACACACTCTCTCTCACACACACACACACACACACACACACACACACACACACACACTCTCTCTCGCACATACATACGCACGCATGCGCACACACACACACACACACACACACAGTCTCACACACACACACACACACGCACACACACACGCACAGACACACACACTCACACTCTCACACACACTCTCACACACACACACACACACACACACACACACACACACACACACACACACACACACACACACACACACACACTCTCTCTCTCTCTCTCTCTCTCTCTCTCTCGCACGCGCACGCACACACACACACACACACACACACACACACTCACTCACACACTCATTCACTAACACACACACACACTCACTTGCTCACTAACACGCACTAACACACACACACACACACACTCATTCACTAACACACACACACACACACACACAAGGGGATTCAAAACATTTTCCGGCTGCAGATAGAAATACTTTTCTAAGAGGATGGTTATTATTAATATGTACGAAATAAGAAAATATTAGGAAATTAAGATAAAAAATAAAAAATTTAACTTTTTACTTTTTTAGTTTTACTATCAGTATATTACTGTTGTATTGTCAAACTCGCTCAAATCCTCACGCTTGCCCATTTCTCCTGCTTCCAACACATCAACTCTGAGGACAACGTGTTCACTTGCTGCCTAATACATCCAGGATATATAGCAGGTCACTTGTCAGGTCATAATGTTATGCCTGATCGGTGTATATAAATTATATTATCAAAATATTGCATTTTTCCTGTCTTTCCTTTTTATGCATTACAGTGTCAAGCCTTTATCTTGCTCTTTATTCCGAATGTGAAATCCCAGTGAACCTGACGGGATTGGTGCTGTCAGTGCGGAGCCAATCGGATCATATTCTGGACTTCAGTGGACACACAAGTGTCCGTCAGGGCTATGAAGAACTGACATGTCGCAGTGTCTTGATTGAGCCGGACACGCTGTTGTCCTCAAGGCGAGTGCCTGGTCTGACCTCATCCGCACGACAGATAAAGAGACGTAATGTGGCCACATGAGGAGGCTTGAAGAGCTCCAGACGGCCATTACAGTCTTAATGTGGCAGTAAAAAACAAACCAGGAGCAGCGTTTGCCCGCGGCCGTGTGTGTGTGTGTGTGTGTGTGTGTTCAGCCCTGTTACTGCTCAGATGTGAAGTTTCTATCAAATATTTGTGAATTTGCCGTAATTTTGAGTGATTACGCAGGACCCCCTCCTCAATCGCTCAGCTTTATAAAGTGAAGCCCGGCTCAATTAAGGCGTTTGATCTTCTGCAGTATTAACGAGCTGTTTAGTGTCAGCACCTGTGGAGGAGGAGCTCTGCCTGGCCAGACTCACACACTAATTACAGATAATCTCGGCTTCCTAACGAGCCAGGTGTGCCAGAGAGCATCGAGAGAGCATGGAGGTACTTCACTCTCCCCTACAGATAATGATGGAGGAAGAGCACGTGCTGGATGAAGTGTGTCAGAGAGGTGTGTGTGTGTGTGTGTGTGTGTAGCTGGAGTCGAGTAAGAGAGGTGTGTGTGTGTGTAGCTGGAGTCGAGTAAGAGAGGTGTGTGTAGCTGGAGTCGAGTAAGAGAGGTGTGTGTAGCTGGAGTCGAGTAAGAGAGGTGTGTGTAGCTGGAGTCGAGTAAGAGAGGTGTGTGTGTAGCTGGAGTCGAGTAAGAGAGGTGTGTGTGTGTGTAGCTGGAGTCGAGTAAGAGAGGTGTGTGTGTGTGTAGCTGGAGTCGAGTAAGAGAGGTGTGTGTAGCTGGAGTCGAGTAAGAGAGGTGTGTGTGTAGCTGGAGTCGAGTAAGAGAGGTGTGTGTGTGTGTGTGTGTGTGTGTGTGTGTGTGTGTGTGTGTGTGTGTAGCTGGAGTCGAGTAAGAGAGGTGTGTGTAGCTGGAGTCGAGTAAGAGAGGTGTGT
>CM042261.1:1126779-1136779 GCA_023566225.1 Romanogobio albipinnatus | reverse complement strand
CAGTCGAGTGACGTAAAGGAACAGTCGAGTGACGTAAATGCACAGTCGAGTGACGTAAAGGAACAGTCGAGTGCCGTAAAGGCACAGTCGAGTGACGTAAAGGAACAGTCGAGTGACGTAAAGGCACAGTCGAGTGACGTAAAGGCACAGTCGAGTGACGTAAAGGCACAGTCGAGTGACGTAAAGGAACAGTCGAGTGACGTAAAGGAACAGTCGAGTGACGTAAAGGAACAGTCGAGTGACGTAAAGGCACAGTCGAGTGACGTAAAGGAACAGTCGAGTGACGTAAAGGCACAGTCGAGTGACGTAAAGGCACAGTCGAGTGACGTAAAGGAACAGTCGAGTGACGTAAAGGCACAGTCGAGTGACGTAAAGGCACAGTCGAGTGACGTAAAGGAACAGTCGAGTGACGTAAAGGCACAGTCGAGTGACGTAAAGGCACAGTCGAGTGACGTAAAGGCACAGTCGAGTGACGTAAAGGCACAGTCGAGTGACGTAAAGGAACAGTCGAGTGACGTAAAGGCACAGTCGAGTGACGTAAAGGAACAGTCGAGTGACGTAAAGGCACAGTCGAGTGACGTAAAGGCACAGTCGAGTGACGTAAAGGAACAGTCGAGTGACGTAAAGGCACAGTCGAGTGACGTAAAGGCACAGTCGAGTGACGTAAAGGCACAGTCGAGTGACGTAAAGGCACAGTCGAGTGACGTAAAGGAACAGTCGAGTGACGTAAAGGCACAGTCGAGTGACGTAAAGGCACAGTCGAGTGACGTAAAGGAACAGTCGAGTGACGTAAAGGCACAGTCGAGTGACGTAAAGGAACAGTCGAGTGACGTAAAGGCACAGTCGAGTGACGTAAAGGCACAGTCGAGTGACGTAAAGGCACAGTCGAGTGACGTAAAGGCACAGTCGAGTGACGTAAAGGCACAGTCGAGTGACGTAAAGGCACAGTCGAGTGACGTAAAGGCACAGTCGAGTGACTTAAAGTCAATATTATCACTCAACTCTGACTTTATATGTTTGACGAAGCATGGAACGGTGATTTGAGTGTGACCCGAATTTCGTTTTGTGTATTTCGTGTGTGTAGACCTGGGTGTGTGCTCGTGTGTTTTGCGTTGAGCGAGAGCGAGCAACAGCCGCATCCATCAGGGAAATCTGTGGAAGGAGTTGAGGAGTCGAGGCCCGAGCAGAAGCGTGTGTGTGGGAGGACTGGCGTTCCTCATTATCACTACCTGTAGGCTCAGCGCTGGGAAAATGCAGGCTGTAGATCGAGCGGGAAGATTAGCGGTAAGAGGTGAGCAGATGCAGGGATTACAGGAATCCCTCGGCCCTCCCAGCAGCCATTAAAGCCAAACTAATTATTGAACGCCGGCCCCGGGGAGCCACAACTGCGACTTCTGTCAAGGACCCAGCTAGAGGGAAAGAAAAAGAGGGTATTTGTGTAAGAGAATGGTAATAGTTTGCAGAGTTATTATCAATAATGGAAGAAAGGATGCAAAATGGTCATAAGCAGAAAGCAGAGGAGGCCGATCGGCCCCAGATGGACCATCCAGGATGCACAGTGTGCACTAAAATGGTCTAATTGGCTTGCTAAACAACCTTTGGGAAGTCTTGCACACAGGTGTTTATCATTCCATTACAAAGCAACTTTTGTTTACAAGTTTCCAGGCTGCGAGAGTCACCGTCCTTACGCTGTATCCTCTGAAGTTTGAAGCCGTATTTGTGCCATCAAAGATGGAAAGATTGTTTTAATAGCTCTAAAGATCTTCATCTCTCTTTACTGCTCCAGTTCTTCTCTCTCCGTGTTTCTGACCTCCTGAAACGCCTCCAGTGTGTATATATTCCTCATTATAATAATTATTGCGCAGAATAAAGGGGCGGGGCTGAGTTAGTTAGTCGTGTGTTGAGACTGCAGGTTATGGTAAGGGGCGGGGCATTTCCCAAACACCAATCACAACACACTGCTCCAGCCGACCAATCAGAGCACAGTGTGCTTTTCAGAAGGAGGGGCTTCATAGAGACAGGAAGTAAACAGAGCGTTACTGACAGACTGGGAAGAGAGGAGCCGCAACACTGGAGGATATGAGGAGATAATCAACATTACAGCAGGAAAACCTGCTCTAGTGGAGCCAGAGACACATCACGACTCTGAGAAGGGCTTCTTTAAAAGATGATTGGACATTTTCACTAAATTTGTTGTATTTGAACGTAATATAAATGCTGAATAATTTTTTATGATAACCAATAAATGGCACTTTATTAAAATTCTGTACTGTTTTGAGAAAAAACACCAATATTAATTTTGAGATTTGCTACACTGTAAAAAATATTGTTGGTTTAACTTAAAAAGTAAGTAACCTGCTTGCCTTAAAATCTTGAGTTCATTGAAATAATTTTTTTTAGTTAATACAATGAAGGAAATTGGTTTAATAAATAGAAACTCAAAATGTTATTGTATCTGAACCACATAAATAAAAAATAAAAAAATTGTGATAAATCTTGAAAATAGCACACTTTGACGTTTCACTGCATTATTACAAATAAAACACAATTACGCAATATGCTTACAAAAATCTTTTAATAATATTTGAATAAAGGGTGATGTCGATTCTCAAATGTTCATTGTTTTAACTCAAATTTTTAATTTAAATCAACCAGGTAACTTACTTATTAATTTTCTTTTTTTTGTTTAGATTTGACAGTTTTATTAAATTGTTAGTGTTTTACAGATTAACTTAAAGGTGCTGTATGTGGATTTTTTTCTGTACTAAAGCACAACAACACCATAAAATGTTTGCAGATATTTAATAAGCATGCTAAATTCAAATATAAAAACAATGCTTCAGCCAGTTATTCTACACTGTAGAAATTAAAAAGTTAAAAATTAAAAAGTAAGTTACCTGGTTGCCTTACATTTTTGAGTTCATTGAAATTAAAAGTTAATACAATCAACATTTTTGAGAATCGACATCACCCTTTATTCAAATATTTCTAAAAGATTTTGTAAGCATATTGCGTAATTGTGTTTTATTTGTAATAATGCAGTGAACATGCCAAATTGTGCTATTTTCAAGATTTATCACAATTAGTTTAATTTATGTGCTTCAGATACAATAATATTTTGAGTTTTTATTTATAAAAAACAATTTCCTTCATTGTATTAAGGCAAATTTTTAATTTCAATGAACTCAAAATGTTAAGGCAACCAGGTTACTTACTTTTTTAAGTTAAACCAACAATATTCTTTTACAGTGTACTTTGAAATGTGCGTCCCGTGTCTGTTTTTGTCCGTGTGATCCTGCCCACTGACAGTTTACCCAATAGTTTTTGAGTCTGAGAAGGAGGGGGCGGAGACACAACTCTCCAATATTGTGTATTTAGACTGCAGTTTAAAGACCTGGGGTCCGTTCTTCATACCTCGCTAACTGGATTTGATTGTTGAGGATTTGGCGTGATCTTGGATTGTTTGGATCTTCGACGCTCATCCTGGACTTGCTGTCATAGCAACAGGTCCAGAAGCTAAAACCTGCTCGAGCGGTTTATTTCATGTAAACAGGATTAGATTGCATCTTAAAATCTGTCCCAGCCACTGCTACTTTATTACAAGAGTTCATTACTGAACCAGGGGCAATAATAATCATTTTAAATAATAATAATATACAAATGTTAAATTGTATATGTATATGAGAATGTGTATAATATTATAATGTTGTGTATAATACTATAGACACAGCCGCTTGATTGAGCGATTTATTTGTGATGGAATAATTACTTTATCATTTTATTGGAGGTTTGCACACATGTTGTACAGTTACTCTGAGCCGTGCATTCATTTAAGTGATGACGGATATTATGGGATGGCTTGATGCAGAGAATTTGATCTTGATCCTTAAGAAACTTTAATAGTCAAGTCAACTCAAGTCAAGTCAACTTTATTTATATAGCGCTTTTAACAATGTAGATTGTTTCAAAGCAGCTTTACAGTGTTAAACAGCAAAATAATGCAGCCTAATTTTATTCAGCTGTATAGCCATTTGATGTCATCAGTTCATTTCAATTTCCATACGGTGACAGTGTGGGCTTTAGATCAATAATTAGATCAGTAATTTAGTTTACATGGTTAAATTAGTTTATTAATTAGATTTATTTCGATGTTTAGTTGAAAAATATAGTGTCCCCAACTGAGCACGCCAAGCCAGAGGCAACAGTGGCAAGGAAACCAAAACCCCATCAGGTGACCTAATGGAGAAAAATAAACCTTGGGAGAAACCAGGCTCAGTCGGGGTGCCAGTTCTCCTCTGGCCAATTTACAAACAACGTATTATTATTATTATTCTGGCTGCTTTACAGGTCAGAGGTCATAATAGATCGGAATATTCAAAGGACCGGAGGCAACACGCTGGAGACGGGTTTATTGAGGATGATGTTGATTAAATAATTATTAAAGTGCAATATTCGAATGATCGGAGGCAACACACTGGTGACGGGTTTATTTAGATGCCGTGTCGATGAGGCAGTTGCAGGGGGAGGATAATTGACACGGTCTCTGCAGACACTTCGGGGTCCTGTGTTGGTCTTCTCTGGTCCACCATCTGATTAGGATACGGCCCGGATCCGGCTGACTGCAGTAAACCTCAGGATAAAACAGAGAGAATATCATTAGCGTAGATGCCATTCTTCTGATGATGTAACGAGTACATCAGGTGTTATGGGAAGTGTTCCCGGTTCCGGCTGACCTAGTTAATGCAGCCTAACAATCAATTAATTGATAAAGTGTTTTATGTGTATGCCACAGTAAAGAGATGTGTTTTTAGTCTAGATTTAAACTGACAGAGTGTGTCTGCTTCCCGAACAGTGCTAGGAAGACTGTTCCAGAGTTTAGGAGCTAAATAGGAAAAGGATCGACCGCCTGCAGTTGATTTGGATATTCTCGGTATTAACAACTGGCCAGAATTTAGAGATCGCAGTAGACGTGATGGAGTATAATATGTTAAGAGCTCGCTCAAGTATTGGGGAGCTAAACCATTTAGTGCTTTGTAAGTAATAAGCAAGATTTTAAAATGTATGCGATGTTTAATAGGTAGCCAGTGCAATGTTGACAGAACTGGGCTAACATGGTCATACTTCCTGGTTCTAGTAAGTACTCGAGCTGCTGCGTTTTGGACCAGCTGGAGTTTATTTATTAAGCGAGCAGGGCAACCACCCAATAGAGCATTACAATAATCTAGCCTTGAGGTCATGAACGCATGAACTAACTGTTCAGCATTTTGCATTGAGAGCATGTGCCGTAATTTTGATATATTTTTAAGATGGTAGAAAGCAGTTTTACAGATGCTAGAAACGTGGCTTTCAAACGAAAGATTGGTATCAAAGAGCACACCCAGGTTCCTCACTGACGACGAAGACTTGACAGAGCAGCCATCAAGTGTTAGACAGTATTCTAGGTTACTACTTGTGGAGCTTTTTTGTCCAATAATTAAAAATTCAGTTTTTTCTGAATTGAGTTGCAGGAAATTACCAGTCATCCAATGTTTTATGGCGGCTATGCATTCCGTTAATCTTGTGAATTGGTAAATTTCTTCAGGGCGTGAAGAAATATAGAGCTGAGTATCGTCAGCATAACAATGAAAACTAATGCCATGCTTCCTAATAATATCTCCCAGTGGTAGCATGTACAGGGTGAAGAGTAGCGGTCCTAGCACTGAGCCTTGTGGTACTCCATACTGAACTTGCGATCGGTGTGACATCTCTTCATTTACTGCTACAAACTGATAACGGTCGCATAGGTATGATTTAAACCATGATAAAGCAATTCCACTAATACCTACATAATTTTCGAGTCTATTCAAAAGAATGTTGTGGTCGATGGTATCAAATGCAGCGCTAAGATCGAGTAACACTAATAGAGAGATACAGCCACGATCGGATGATAAGAGTAAATCATTTGTAACTCTGATGAGAGCAGTCTCAGTACTATGATACGGTCTAAATCCTGACTGGAAATCCTCACAGATACCATTTCTTTCTAAAAAGGAACATAATTGTGAAGACACTGCCTTTTCAAGTATTTTTGACAGAAAGGGTAGATTTGAGATTGGTCTATAATTGACTAATTCTGTAGGATCAAGTTGCGGTTTTTTAATAAGTGGTTTAATAATAGCCAACTTAAAAGTTTTCGGTACATATCCTAATGACAAAGATGAATTAATGATATTAAGAAGAGGATCTATGACCTCTGGTAGCATCTCTTTTAATAGCCTAGTCGGTACAGGGTCAAGCATACATGTTGTTGATTTTGATGATTTAACGAGTTTAGCCAATTCTTCTTCTCCTATAGCAGTGAATGATTGTAATTTTTCCTCAGTGACACTACAATGCTCTGTCTGATGTGATACTGTAGTAGACGGCTGCATGGTTAAAATTTTCTTCCTAATATTATCAATTTTACATGTGAAGAAGTTCATAAAGTCATTACTGCTGTGCTGTTTACAATCATCAGAAGTTGAAGCTTTATTTTTGGTTAATTTAGCCACTGTATCGAATAAATACCTTGGGTTGTGTTTGTTTTCTTCCAAGAGAGTAGAGAAATAAGCAGATCTAGCAGTTTTTACGGCCTTTCTGTATGCGATCATGTGCTCTTTCCACGAATTTCGAAAGACCTCTAGTTTTGTTTTCTTCCAGCTGCGCTCCATTTTTCTGGCTGCTGTTTTAAGGGCCCGGGTGTGCTCGTTGTACCACGGCGTTGGACTATTTTCTTTAATCTTCTTTAAGCGCAGAGGAGCAACTGTGTCTAAAGTACTGGAAAAGAGAGAGTCAATAGTTTCTGTTGCAACATCGAGTTCTTCTATGCTGTCTGGGTTGCTGAGGAGATGATACTGATGAGGAAGAGTATTTAAAAAGCAATCTTTAGTAGCGGCAGTGATTGTCCTGCCATTTTTGAAACGAGGGGGCGGCTTTGCAACTTTAGCTAAATTAAGTATACAAGATACTAAGTAATGATCTGAGATGTCATCGCTCTGCTGCAGAATTTCAACGGTATCAACATTAATTCCATGTGACAATATTAGGTCTAAAGTATGATTATGGCGATGAGTGGGTCCTGACACGTGTTGCCTAACTCCAATAGAGTTTAGTGTATCTTTAAATGCTAATCCTAATACGTCTTTTTCGTTGTCTACATGGATATTAAAATCACCAACAATTAGTACTTTATCTACGGCCAGTACTAATTCTGATAGAAAGTCAGCAAATTCTTTGATAAAGTCTGTATTATGCCCTGGTGGCCTGTATACAGTAGCTAACACCAATGTTGAACGGGTTTTGTCATGTACACTACATAGCGTTACATAAAGCACCAAAACTTCGAAGGAATTATATTTGAAACTAGACTTCTGAGTAATACTGAAGATATTATTATAAATTACAGCAACCCCTCCCCCTTTACCTTTCAGACGCGGCTCATGTTTATAACAATAATCTTGGGGGGTGGACTCATTTAAGGTAATGTAGTCGTCAGGTTTTAGCCAGGTTTCTGTCAAACACAGCACATCAAGATTATTATCTTTAATAATATCATTAACAATAAGCGCTTTTGGGGAAAGGGATCTAATATTCAGCAACCCAAGCTTTATCAATTGTTCATCTGTATTATTTCTTTTGTTTATTTGTTGGACATCAATTAAATTTTTACTGTTGAATGGTTTTGATGTTTTTTTGTATTTACTAATTCGGGGAACAGACACAGTCTCTATATGATAATATCTCGGTGAAAGAGTCTCTATGTGCTGGGATTTATCTGACTCCGGTGACGTGAGACAGCTAGCAGACGGTCGGTTTAGCCAGTTTGTCTGCTTCCTGACCTGGGCCCTAGTGAGTCAAGGTTTAGCTCTAAGACTATGTGCCAAATTACTAGAGAGAAGAGCGGCACCACCCCAGGAGGGATGGATGCCATCCTTCTTCAACAGGTCAGGTCTGCCCCAAAAACTTTTCCAATTGTCTATGAACCCTATGTTATTTTGCAGACACCACTTAGACAACCAGCCATTGAGTGATGACAGCCTGCTAACTATCTCATCACTCCTTCTAACGGGGAGCGGACCAGAACAATAAACAGCCTCTGACATCGTACTAGCGAGTTCACACACCTCTTTAATGTTAATTTTGGTGATCTCCGACTGGCGAAGTCGAACATCATTAGTGCCGACGTGAATAATAATCTTAGAGAATTTACGATTAGCTTTAGCCAGCACTTTTAAATTTGCTTTGATGTCAGGCGCTCTGGCTCCCGGTAAACAAGTGACTATGGTGGCTGGTATCTTCACATTCCGTGTAATAGAATCGCCAATGACTAGGGCACTTTCAACAGGATACTCAGTGGGTGCTTCACTGAGAGGGGAGAACCTGTTTGATGTTCTAACCGGAACGGAAAAGCGTTTTTTTGGTCTGCGACTATGCTGCCTCACTGTCACCCAGTTGCCCTGCTGCGAGGGCCCTGCAGCCGGAACCGAAGAATGTACAGAGTTCACTAAGCTATTCACATCCAAATCAGTGTCTAAAGCTGTTACATCCTCACTACTCTCAGATAAAGTATGGATGCGTGTTTCTAATTCTGAAATCTTCTCCGTCAGCCTAACTATCTCCTTACATTTATCACATGTGAAGCCCTGTTCGCCAGCGGAGAAGCCTATACTAAACATGCAGCATGAAGTGCAAGTGATAATGACAGGAGAAGACATGACTTACCGTATTTGTTGATTAATCCAATTTACCACTTACCACAATCGTATGCTTGACACTATTTACTAATCCAACTAATGAACTCAGAGAGCAGGAGACCCGGGTGCAGAGATGACAAGCTAACAGGCTAGCGAAATGCTAACGTGTGATGGTGATTTAGATTAAAAGCTAGCGATGTCAAATTTAACGTGATAGGCAATTTTTAAACAATTTATGGTGATGAGTAAGTTATATTTAGCAGTAGAATAAAGAGGAAATATCAAGATAAAGATTCAAACGTGAGCAAGGCTGTACAGAGCTACAAACAGGCACACAGGAGGCACACAGGAGGCACACAGGAGACAGGAGCAATCGATCCAGACAGGAGCAATCGATCGTTACAAATCGTAAATAATCGTACAAATCGTTACAATAGTCACGTTACAAATCTGCTTCGAATTGCATTAAACATTGAATTACAACATTGAAATAAAAATGTAAAGGGTGTACAAATACTGTATAAAATCGTGAATATAAATAATTGGTAATCATGTTAAAAAAACATTTATCATTGATCTATTATAACTTTTATGTTGGTTTGGTCGTTTAGCCGTTTCCTTATAAAGCTCCAGATATTCGTGTTTTTTTGTGTAATTTGTCGAGTTTTTTGCCAGGTGGCTTTTTTAATTATATGATGTCATTACGTTGCTGTCTTGACGCCAGCCAATCGCTGCACTGCTGATCGTGGTTTCGAGTATCGATGCATCTGCCCTCTTCAGGGAACACAAGAACGCGCACTGATCTCAGATCATTTCATCCAGATATTTAAATCCAATCCGCAAATTCGTTTGAAGAACCAAATTAGCCAGACATCAGTTATCACGATTAACAGATCTGGGATCTGTCAAATCATCTCAGATGTGTTAAGCGAGGTACGAAGAACGGACCCCAGCACACTCACTGGACCCAACACAAGAGAGTGCGGCGCAGGCCTGAAATTAACACCCGACCACGTGCCAAATGCGGGTGAATTTTGCCATTGGTGGGTAACACAGTCAATCTACCTGCCACAGTGGCCAATGAGAATTGAATGATTCTTTGAGCAGTTTGAGAGGATGCGACTGCTGTTTCGGAACATTCATGCGATCGGAAAGATGAGGCCCTTCTCTGACTACGTTTGGATGTGCGAGTATTAAACTGTTGGTGAGATGGGATGTCCCGTTACCGGTAACTTTACCAGTAATAATAATATTAATTTAGTTCTGTTTAACGGTTCCCGAACGCTGTA
>CM042261.1:1111779-1119279 GCA_023566225.1 Romanogobio albipinnatus | reverse complement strand
GAGTAGAGTTGAATAGAGTAGAGTTGAATAGAGTAGAGTAGAGTAGAATAGAGTAGAGTTGAATAGAGTAGAGTAGAGTAGAATAGAGTAGAATAAAACAGTAGAATAGAATAGAGTAGAGTAGAGTAGAGTAGAATAGAGTAGAGTAGAGTAGAATAGAGTAGAATAGAGTAGATGTTTTCTTTCAGCTGTGGAATGAACACTAACACACTTGTTTTGATTCTCTGAGAGACACCACTGATAATGAGCCGGGGAGCGTGAGAGAACATGATGTAGAGTAGAGTAGAGTAGAATAGAGTAGATGTTTTCTTTCAGCTGTGGAATGAACACTAACACACTTGTTTTGATTCTCTGAGAGACACCACTGATAATGAGCCGGGGAGCGTGAGAGAACATGATGTAGAGTAGAGTAGAGTAGAGTAGAGTAGAATAGAGTAGAGTAGAGTAGAATAGAGTAGAGTAGAGTAGAGTAGAGTAGAGTAGAATAGAGTAGAATAGAGTAGAGTAGAGTAGAATAGAGTAGAGTAGAGTAGAGTAGAGTAGAGTAGAATAGAGTAGAGTAGAGTAGAATAGAGTAGAGTAGAGTAGAGTAGAGTAGAGTAGAGTAGAGTAGAATAGAGTAGAGTAGAGTAGAATAGAGTAGAGTAGAGTAGAGTAGAGTAGAATAGAGTAGAGTAGAATAGAGTAGATGTTTTCTTTCAGCTGTGGAATGAACACTAACACACTTGTTTTGATTCTCTGAGAGACACCACTGATAATGAGCCGGGGAGCGTGAGAGAACATGATGTAGAGTAGAATAGAGTAGAATAAAACAGTAGAATAGAATAGAGTAGAGTAGAATAGAGTAGAATAGAGTAGAGTAGAGTAGAGTAGAGTAGAGTAGAATAGAGTAGATGTTTTCTTACAGCTGTGGAATTAACTCTAACACACTTGTTTTGATTCTCTGAGAGACACCACTGATAATGAGCCGGGGAGCGTGAGAGAACATGATGTAGAGTAGAATAGAGTAGAATAAAACAGTAGAATAGAATAGAGTAGAGTTGAATAGAGTAGAATAGAGTAGAGTAGAGTAGAGTAGAGTAGAATAGAGTAGATGTTTTCTTACAGCTGTGGAATTAACTCTAACACACTTGTTTTGATTCTCTGAGAGACACCACTGATAATGAGCCGGGGAGCGTGAGAGAACATGATGTAGAGTAGAGTAGAGTAGAGTAGAGTAGAATAAAACAGTAGAGTAGAGTAGAGTTGAATAGAGTAGAGTTGAATAGAGTAGAGTTGAATAGAGTAGAGTAGAGTAGAATAGAGTAGAGTTGAATAGAGTAGAGTAGAGTAGAATAGAGTAGAATAAAACAGTAGAATAGAATAGAGTAGAGTAGAGTAGAATAGAGTAGAATAAAACAGTAGAATAGAATAGAGTAGAGTAGAGTAGAATAGAGTAGAGTAGAATAGAGTAGAATAGAGAAGATGTTTTCTTACAGCTGTGGAATTAACTCTAACACACTTGTTTTGATTCTCTGAGAGACACCACTGATAATGAGCCGGGGAGCGTGAGAGAACATGATGTAGAGTAGAGTAGAGTAGAATAGAGTAGAATAAAACAGTAGAGTAGAGTAGAGTTGAATAGAGTAGAGTTGAATAGAGTAGAGTTGAATAGAGTAGAGTAGAGTAGAATAGAGTAGAGTTGAATAGAGTAGAGTAGAGTAGAATAGAGTAGAATAAAACAGTAGAATAGAATAGAGTAGAGTAGAGTAGAATAGAGTAGAATAAAACAGTAGAATAGAATAGAGTAGAGTAGAGTAGAATAGAGTAGAGTAGAATAGAGTAGAATAGAGTAGATGTTTTCTTTCAGCTGTGGAATGAACACTAACACACTTGTTTTGATTCTCTGAGAGACACCACTGATAATGAGCCGGGGAGCGTGAGAGAACATGATGTAGAGTAGAATAGAGTAGAATAGAGTAGAATAAAACAGTAGAGTAGAGTAGAGTTGAATAGAGTAGAGTTGAATAGAGTAGAGTTGAATAGAGTAGAGTAGAGTAGAATAGAGTAGAGTTGAATAGAGTAGAGTAGAGTAGAATAGAGTAGAATAAAACAGTAGAATAGAATAGAGTAGAGTAGAGTAGAATAGAGTAGAATAAAACAGTAGAATAGAATAGAGTAGAGTAGAGTAGAGTAGAATAGAGTAGAGTAGAATAGAGTAGAGTAGAATAGAGTAGATGTTTTCTCTCAGCTGTGGAATTAACTCTAACACACTTGTTTTGATTCTCTGAGAGACACCACTGATAATGAGCCGGGGAGCGTGAGAGAACATGATGTAGAGTAGAATAGAGTAGAATAAAACAGTAGAATAGAATAGAGTAGAGTTGAATAGAGTAGAATAGAGTAGAATAAAACAGTAGAATAGAATAGAGTAGAGTAGAATAGAGTAGAGTAGAGTAGAGTAGAGTTGAATAGAGTAGAGTAGAGTAGAATAGAGTAGAATAAAACAGTAGAATAGAGTAGAGTAGAATAGAGTAGAATAGAGTAGATGTTTTCTTACAGCTGTGGAATTAACTCTAACACACTTGTTTTGATTCTCTGAGAGACACCACTGATAATGAGCCGGGGAGCGTGAGAGAACATGATGTATCTAATTAAAAGCTGATGAAGTAAAACTGATCTTAATTTATTCCAGCTTGCTTTTTTTATTCCAGTTTTAAACCAGCGCTATCAAACAATTAAGTGTGTGCCCGCGCCCCACGGGGTCAGTTCCTCCTTCATTAGACGGAAACGCTGAAGACGAACAGGCATTAGACGAGGCGTCACGTTCACCCAAACCTGTGAACACACCGTCCTGACCATCAGCCGTCCGGGAGGAATCCTGGGCCGCCATCGCCTCTGACGGGCAGAAGGGCAGGAAACACACACACACTCCTGCTCTTCTTATGATGTTACACGTTTATTGAACAGGGGAGGGATTATGACATCATCTTTCATATGACAGGATAGAGATGCACCAATAAACTATTATTTTAGGAAATATAATTAAACATCACTGATATTACAATTGTATAATATATATTTTATAATATATTTATACCTTAATTATATATATATATACATTCAGGCAAAACATTTTTGTTTTAGTTGACTATAATAACCCTGATTCATATGAGTGTGTGTGTGTGTGTGTGTGTGTGTGTGTGTGTGTGTGTGTGTGTGTGTGTGTGTGTGTGTGTGTGTGTGTGTGTGTGTGAGTGTGTCTGTCTCTGTCTGTGTGTGTGAGTGAGTGTGTGTGAGTCTGTCTGTGTGTGTGAGTGTGTGTGTGTGTGTGTGAGTGTGTCTGTGTCTGTCTCTGTCTGTGTGTGTGAGTGTGTCTGTCTGTGAGTGTGTCTGTGTGTGTGTGTGTGTGTGTGTGATCTTCAGGTTAAAGTCATATATGGAAGGTTGTGGTCCTGGGATAGACCGACAGGGTTCTCATTACCTCTGGAGCTCGTGCTCCATTTTCTCATTCCTGCTCCCCTGATAGAGGGAAATTAATTAAAACTTGTCTGATTAACTCTGAGCTCCCAGGAGGACTCGGCTCGGCATGAAGCACGGACTCGACCTGAGCTCACCCCCTCCAGCTCTTCTGTCCGCAGGGACACACCAACACACACACACTTTCAGATCTGTTCGACCGCTGATGTGATGAGCAGATAAAGAGAGGAGGAACGAGGGAAGGAGAGAGGATTTAGGACAACACCGCAGAGGAACCCGAGTGAGAGAGAGGAACGACGTCTCTATATAGAGCTCAAAAAGCCCGAACGCTTCTATATAAGGAGACATGTCTAAGTGAAGCATTAAGAGTTCCTTTCACTGGAACTAACCCCTGAAAAACAACCATACCCATAATCCCCCCTCCACCAAACTTCAAATATAGTGTGTATTTGCCCTCTGAAAAGAGTCTCATCAGAATCACTGTATCCCAGGAGTTTCCCTTTATCCCAAAGCATGTCACACACTCACTACACTACACTTCCGTCCTCTATCTGTTTCCCCCCATCATCAATTCAATTCAATTCAATTCAATTCAATTCACTTTATTGTCACACAGCTATATACACAAGTGCAACAGCAGGTGAAATTCTTGGTGCAGTTCCGAGCAACATAGCAGTCACGACATGACATGTACAACATTTAAGCAACAACAGATTACACATCTGATGCGCCCACAATTACTCACAGCACAGTAAACTCTACAATAAACAATAAATAATTTACACAATGTGAGTGTAGTTCTCACAGCTTTTAGCCAATATACACATACTTACAATATACATATACTTTAAACAATATACACTAAACATACATTAAACAGTATACATTAAGCTATAATAATAATAATAATATACAATGTACAGTATACATTATTATTCACAGTAGAGATCCAATTATGTACAATAGGTGCTATATGATAAATGATAAATAATAAATGATACATAAATGTGTATATAATGTGTGTGTATCTACAGTGGGTTGTGCGGAGTGATATTCTGTCCAGTGTGTGTTATGATCCTGATGGATCAGGAGTTAAGTAGTCTGATTGCTTGTGGGAAGAAGCTGTTCTGGAGTCGGCTGGTGCGTGTTCTAATGCTGCGGTACCGTCTGCCTGATGGCAGCAGTGAGAGCAGCCCATGGTTCGGGTGGCTAGAGTCTCTGATGATCCTCTGAGCTCTCTTCACACACCGCCTGGCGTAAATGTCCTGGAGGGAGGGAAGCTCACCTCCGATGATGCAGCTGGCCGTGCGCACTACCCTTTGCAGGGCTTTGCGGTTGCGAGTGGTACTGTTGCCGTACCAGGTGGTGATGCAGCCAGTCAGCAGACTCTCGATGGTGCTGCTGTAGAAGCGTGTGAGGATGTGGCGGTTCATTCCAAACCTCCTCAGCCGTCGCAGGAAGAAAAGGCGCTGATGAGCCTTCTTCACAACGGCCTCGGAGTGGACGGACCATGAGAGTTCCTCTGTGATGTGGACACCGAGGAACTTGAAGCTGCTGACTCTCTCCACCGGTGCTCCATCGATGGTGATGGGGCGGTGTTCTCTCTCATTCCTCCTGAAGTCGACCACCAGCTCCTTGGTCTTGCTGACGTTGAGGGAGAGGTTGTGCTCCTGACACCACCGTGTCAGAGTGTGCACCTCCTCTCTGTAGGCCGTTTCATCATTGTCGGTGATAAGACCTACCACCGTCGTATCGTCAGCAAACTTGATGATGGTGTTGGAGCTGTGGGTAGCCACACAGTCATGTGTGTACAGGGAGTACAGGAGTGGGCTGAGAACACAACCCTGAGGGGCTCCAGTGTTGAGAGTCAGTGATGAGGAGATGTTACTGCCCATTCTGACCACCTGGCGTCTGTTTGACAGGAAGTCCAGGATCCAGCTGCATAACAGGCTGTTTAAGCCTAGAGCCCGGAGTTTCCCGTCAAGTATGGAGGGCACAATGGTGTTGAATGCTGAGCTGTAGTCCACAAACAGCATTCTCACATACGTGTTCCTCTTTTCCAGGTGGGAGAGAGCAGTGTGTATTGTAGATGAAATGGCATCGTCAGTGGAGCGGTTTGTGCGGTATGCAAACTGCAGTGGGTCCAGTGAGGGGGGGAGAACAGAGCAGAATCATCATCAGAGCATCATCCCATCATCCCTCTGGTGTCGTCTCTCGTGATGGAGACTCTCCTCCGCCTCTCTGAGCTCCAGTGTCAGGCCTAATGGGACTCTGGAGTGGCTCTCGAGTGTGTGAATGTGTCAGGAGGAGACGAGGAACGAGAGTTTCGCCCTCACCAGCCCTGCAACGACTGGAACAACAACAGGTGAAATAATTAAATGTGAGTTTGAATATTGTTTATAGCCGCACTGAGAGCAGCGATGGATAATCAACCTCAGATCCTGAAAATACAGGAAAGGAAACGAGAATGTTTCAACAAACAAGTGCTTCAGTCGCTCAGTGTGCATTCTAATAATGTAAAATGGCATAATATTTATGAATTTGATTATGTGCTTATTTCGTTCAAGTGCAGTGCGCCTGCTGAGAGACTCCGCCCACACGCTCTTCTGATTGGCTGTGAGCTTGGATTGATTTGGTTGCGAGTGCGCTTGCAGAGACTCCGCCCACACTCTCTTCTGATTGGCTGTGAGTTTGGATTAATTCGGTTGCGAGTGTGCCTGCAGAGACTCCGCCCACACTCTCTTCTGATTGGCTGTGAGTTGGGATTGATTTGGTTGCGAGTGCGCTTGCAGAGACTCCGCCCACACTCTCTTCTGATAGGCTGTGAGTTTGGATTGATTTGGTTGTGAGTGCGCCTGCAGAGACTCCGCCCACACTCTGTTCTGATAGGCTGTGAGTTTGGATTGATTTGGTTGCGAGTGCGCTTGCAGAGACTCCGCCCACATTCTGTTCTGATAGGCTGAGTTTGGATTGATTTGGTTACGAGTGCGCTTGCAGAGACTCCGCCCACACTCTGTTCTGATAGGCTGAGTTTGGATTGATTTGGTTGCGAGTGCGCTTGCAGAGACTTCGCCCACACTCTCTTCTGATAGGCTGAGTTTGGATTGATTTGGTTACGAGTGCGCCTGCAGAGACTCCGCCCACACTCTCTTCTGATTGGCTGTGAGTTTGGATTGATTCGGTTGCGAGTGCGCCTGCAGAGACTCCGCCCACACTCTCTTCTGATAGGCTGAGGTTGGATTGATTTGGTTGCGAGTGCAGTGCGCTTGCAGAGAGACTCCGCCCACACTCTCTTCTGATAGGCTGAGTTTGGATTGAGTTGGTTGCGAGTGCAGTGCGCCTGCAGAGACTCCGCCCACACGCTCTTCTGATAGGCTGAGGTTGGATTGATTTGGTTGCGAGTGCAGTGCGCCTGCAGAGACTCCGCCCACACTCTCTTCTGATTGGCTGAGTTTGGATTGATTTGGTTGCGAGTGCGCTTGCACAGACTCCGCCCACACTCTCTTCTGATTGGCTGTGAGTTTGGATTGATTTGGTTGCGAGTGCGCTTGCACAGACTCCGCCCACACTCTCTTCTGATTGGCTGTGAGTTTGGATTGATTTGGTTGCGAGTGCGCTTGCAGAGACTCCGCCCACACTCTGTTCTGATAGGCTGTGAGTTTGGATTGATTTGGTTGTGAGTGCGCTTGCAGAGACTCCGCCCACACTCTCTTCTGATAGGCTGTGAGTTTGGATTGATTTGGTTGCGAGTGCGCTTGCAGAGACTCCGCCCACACTCTGTTCTGATAGGCTGTGAGTTGGATTGATTTGGTTGCGAGTGCGCTTGCAGAGACTCCGCCCACACTCTGTTCTGATAGGCTGTGAGTTGGATTGATTTGGTTGCGAGTGCGCTTGCAGAGACTCCGCCCACACTCTCTTCTGATTGGCTGTGAGTTTGGATTGATTCGGTTGCAAATGCGCCTGCAGAGACTCCGCCCACACTCTCTTCTGATTGGCTGTGAGTTTGGATTGATTTGGTTGCGAATGCGCCTGCAGAGACTC
>CM042261.1:1091779-1106779 GCA_023566225.1 Romanogobio albipinnatus | reverse complement strand
GAGGGGAACGTGCGCTCGCTTATCAAATATGCACAGGATTATTACAGTATCGCAGTCTGGCACAGGGGAGAAATCACTAATACAGTGTGGCCTATCAGAGCTGCTCATTCCCTGCCTGCATTAGTGCAAAGGGCCAAACTGTGTGTTTTCTGCAAGATTGCTCCTCATCATCACATCAGCCAATCACAGGACAGACAAACCACGCTTGAAGACACCAGCCTTACGTGTGTTTGTTGGAAACCGTGTGGCATGTGAGAGTGCGGTGAAGGAGAGAAAGCGATGAAAAGAGGGAGAGAGGGATGTTGGTTTTCCTGTGGGACGCAGCTGCTGTGCAGTTAAAGGAATCACACACACGTGAACGTTCTGTCATCATTTACTCGCCCTCGTGTTGTTCCTGTACGACTTTCTTTCTTCAGCGGATGACAAAAGCAGATATTTTGAAGAACTGTTTTTCATTTTTTCCTGTAGAAAGACAAACATAAACCTAAATAGTAAACGTCACAGATGTGTATGGACTGAGTAATCAGTGTTTTGTAGAGGAAAATGACAACTCACCTGAGCTCTGGAGCCAAATCACAGGGGTGTAAACGTGACTTTAGAAAGATGGCAGCATCATTATTTTATTCTCACTCAGAGATTGGTAGATCTATTAGTGAAATCTGTTGACGTTATCAATCTGTGTGTCATTATATGCCAACGGTGAGCGCTCAAACATGGGGAATAAGCACTTCTGCTGTGTCTTTGCCCCAAGTTTGCATGCCTGTAACTCAAGAAGTATTAAAGATATCTGAATATCCTTTTAGATTCTGGCTCTTAACTAACTTTTCTTGTGGTGGCTTCATTTTAAAGGCCCTTGACGGTTCAGTCCCAGAGATATGGAGCTCTCAATGCGGCTCTGTGAGTAAAATGGTCAATTGTACACATTTTCAGTGGTTGAATATCAAATGTTGGTCTGGTGCAGTGTTCATTTCGACAGCATATTTTGATTTAGTTTTAGTCATATTTTAGTCCCTGAATTGTGTTTAGTTTTAGTCTCCTAAAATCTAATGAGTTTAGTTCAATTGTAACACATTAAGCATTTGAGCGTCTCATAACCGACTGTCACTTGAACTGACATTTTGACATTTTGTTTTTGACATTAAAAATACACGAAAGAGCTCAATTCACTTTTGTGTGTGTGTGTGTGTGAGACTTCCTGTCTTTTCTCTGTTAACCTGCGGCTCTTCTGTAAAACCCGCGCTCTCACTCACTCACTCACTCACTCACTCACTCACTCTCACACACACACACACACACACACACACACACACACACACACACACACACACACACACACACACACACACACACACACACACACACACACACACACACACACACACACACACACACACACACGGCTCTTCTGTAAAACCCGCGCTCTCACTCACTCACTCACTCACTCTCACACACACACACACACACACACACACACACACACACACACACACACACACACACACACACACACACACACACACACACACACACACACACACACACACACACACACACACACACACACACACACACACACACACACACACACACACACACACACACACACTTCGTTCAGGAACTTTTATGAATTAAACAGCTCAAACGAAATGTATCATTGGAAAAAAATTGAAATAACCCGTTAAACATGAACGTATTTTACAATCATTTAAAAGAGTTCAAGATCCTCGAGTCTTATATATTACACACTTCCATTATGATTTTAATATCAGACGTACAATATTAGATATGAAAGATAATGTCTCGACTTTATTCGGTTTATTGAGTTTAGTAAAAACATTTGTATTGATTATTTTTAGCTAAACGTTACATTCAAGTGTCATTTCACTATTATTGATATATAATTAATTAATATTTTGAATATTTTATATTTTCTCTTCTTTCAGTTTCATTTTTTAGTCATGCACTTTTATCATTATTACATATTTATATATTTCTGTTTTTATTTAAAATAATAAATATTTGATTAATGTTTTATTTTATTTCAGCTTTATGTTGATTACCAAAATGTATTTTTATTAGTTTTATGTTTAATGCATTTCTTTAAATTTGAACATGCAAGAAATAAAATTTAATTCAATTTACTACATTTTTATGGAAATTGTATGTAAGTTTAATTAATATAGTCTGAAACCCAGTCGCCAGTTCTGGCATTAAAATGAAAAATGTAATTTGATCCATTTTGTGTATTTTACTGTGATAATTTTGTTTTTGGTAACCCTTTATTTTACAGTAAGTACATGCAGTATTACTCAGTTCTTTAATATATATATATATGTATAATTTTAAGGTGTCATTGTTACAGTGTAATTACACCATTAAGTACTGAGTAATATTAATGAACTACATGTGTTTACTGTATAATTAGAGTTAGGGTTTGATTGAGGGTTAGTTGCATGTAATTATGCATAGTTTACAGTTATTACATGTAAACTGTGTAACAGAGACACTGTGAAATGGTGTGGCTGGTGTGTGTATAACCTGAGGTGTGTGACTCTTCGAGCTGGTTTTACTCCAGACCCTGTCAGAGGAAAGTGCAGAACAAAGACAGGAATAATGATATAGATACATCTTGTCTAAATCGATTAGTGTTCGAGTAAATGTCCAATTAATCTGCTTTGTGATAACAGTGTGTGCTTTCCAGCATGAAATATGCATGAGCGATCCCTCAGACTGCGTTTGAATATTCTTTTGATCGGGAGCCCTTCCTGTGCCGCTCGCTCTGGGACCCGGCGCTCCGGGAGCTGTTGGGATAGAGAAACACATGCAAGCGCTTTCTCTCATTCCTCTCTTCATCTCACACACGTCCAGTCCTTCAGCGCCGGCCGAGAGACGCACACGTCCTCTGCTTCACACACTTAAACACTGCAAAAAAGGTGAACTTCAGTTTCTTATTCTTATTTCATACCTTATATTCAAAATTGAATGGCAATGTTAATTCATTTCATGTTCTAAAAGTCTAAAATGCATTTTAAGCAAATTCTGAATTTCGGATTGCATTTATGCAAGTATGAAATATTATATATATACAGTGGGGAGAACAAGTATTTGATAGACTGCCGATTTTGCAGGTTTTCAAAGCATGTAGAGTCTGTAATGTTTATCATAGTTAATCTTCAACTGTGAGAGACGGAATCTAAAACAAAAATCCAGAAAATCACATTGTATGATTTTTAAGTAATTAATTTGTATTCTGTTGCATGAGATAAGTATTTGATACATCAGAAAAGCAGAACTTAATATTTGGTACAGAAACCTTTGTTTGCAATAACAGAGATCATACGTTTCCTGTAGTTCTTGACCAGGTTTGCACACACACTCTCACACACTGCAGCAGGGATTTTGGCACACTCCTCCATACAGACCTTCTCCAGATCCTTCAGGTTTCGGGGCTGTCGCTGGGCAATACGGACTTTCAGCTCCTCCACAGAGCTTCTATTGGGTTCAGGTCTGGAGACTGGCTAGGCCACTCCAGGCCCTTGAGACTGAGGGAAGGAGGTTGTTGGCCAAGATCTGGCGATACATGGCCCATCCATCCTCCCCTCAATACGTCCCCAAAGAATGACATTTCCACCTCCATGCTGCACAGTTGGGATGACGTTCTTGGAGTTGTACTCGTCCTTCTTCATCCTCCAAACACGGCGAGTGGAGTTTAGACCAAAAAGCTCTATTTTTGTCTCATCAGACCACATGACCTTCTCCCATTCCTCCTCTGGAACATCCAGATGGTCATTGGCACACTTCAGACGGGCCTGGACATGCGCTGGCTTGAGCAGGGGGACCTTGCGTGCGCTGCAGGATTTTAATCCATAACGGCGTAGTGTGTTACTAATGGTTTTACACTCCTCCATACAGACCTTCTCCAGATCCTTCAGGTTTTGGGGCTGTCGCTGGGCAATACGGACTTTCAGCTCCTCCACAGAGCTTCTATTGGGTTCAGGTCTAGAGACTGGCTAGGCCACTCCAGGCCCTTGAGATGCTTCTTACGGAGTGTTTCGGGTCGTTGTCATGCTGGAAGACCCAGCCACGACCCATCTTCAATGCTCTTACTGAGGGAAGGAGGTTGTTGGCCAAGATCTGGCGATACATGGCCCATCCATCCTCCCCTCAATACGTCCCCAAAGAATGACATTTCCACCTCCATGCTGCACAGTTGAGATGACGTTCTTGGAGTTGTACTCGTCCTTCTTCTTCCTCCAAACACGGCGAGTGGAGTTTAGACCAAAAAGCTCTATTTTGTCTCATCAGACCACATGACCTTCTCCCATTCCACCTCTGGATCATCCAGATGGTCATTGGCACACTTCAGACGGGCCTGGACATGAGCTGGCTTGAGCAGGGGGACCTTGCGTGCGCTGCAGGATTTTAATCCATGACGGTGTAGTGTGTTACTAATGGTTTTCTTTGAGACTGTGGTCCCAGCTCTCTTCAGGTCATTGAGCAGGTCCTGCTGTGTAGTTCTGGGCTGATCCCTCACCTTCTTCATGATCATTGATGCCCCACGAGGTGAGATCTTGCAGACCGAGGGAGATTGACCGTCATCTTGAACTTCTTCCATTTTCTAATAATTGCGCCAACAGTTGTTGCCTTCTCCCCAAGCTGCTTGCCTATTGTCCTGTAGCCCATCCCAGCCTTTTGCAGGTCTACACTTCCATCCCTGATGTCCTTACACAGCTCTCTGGTCTTGGCCATTGTGGAGAGGTTGGAGTCTGTTTGATTGAGTGTGTGGACAGGTGTCTTTTATACAGGTAACGAGTTCAAACAGGTTATACAGGTAACGAGTGGAGAACAGGAGGGCTTCTTAAAGATAAACCAACAGGTCTGTGAGAGCCGGAATTATTACTGGTTGGTAGGTGATCAAACACTGTCATGCAATAAAATGCTAATTAATAATTTAAAAATCATACAATGGGATTTTCTGGATTTTTGTTTTAGATTCTGTCACTCACAGTTGAAGTGTACCTATGATAAACATTACAGACCTCTACATGCTTTGTAAGTAGAAAAACCTGCAAAATCAGCAGTGTATCAAATACTTGTTCTCCCCACTGTATATATAATATATTGCATCCATATTATTATGTAATATTGAATATGTAGTATAAATAATAAGCTATAATTCATGGTGTGTGTGTCATAATCTCACGGGTATATCTGTGCCGACAATACATTGTATGGGTCAAAATGATCATTTTTTCTTTTATTCCAAAAATCATTAGGATATTAAGATCATGTTCCATGAAGATATTTAGTAAATGTCCTATCGTAAATATATCATAAATGTATTATTAGTAGTAATATGCATTGCTAAGGACTTCGTTTGGACAACTTTAAAGGAGATTCTCTCAATATTTAGATTTTTTTGCACCCTCAGATTCCAGATTTACAAATAGTTCGGCCAAATTTTCCAAAATATATCAATGGAAAGATTATTTATTCAGCTGAAGATGATGCATAAATCTCAGTTTTATGGGTTTTGTGGTCCAGGGTCACACAAACACACACACACACACACACACACACACACACACACACACACACACACACACACACACACACACACACACACACGCACACACACACACATATGTATATAAAAAGAAAAAACACATTTTACATGTAGTTACTATAGTAATAACCGTCAATTATTCATAGTTCAAACCCTAACTCTAATTATAAAGCATGTAGTTCATTAATATCACTCAGTACTTAAATATATAATTACACTGTAACAACGGCACCTTAAAATAAAGAGTAACCAAAAACATAATTATCAAAATGGATAAAATTACATGAAAATACTTTTTTTTTTAATGCCGGAACTGGCGACTGGGTTGCAAATATGGACTATATTAATTAAACTTCCTAAAAAATTTAATAAAAGGAAATAAATGTTACTTCTAGCATGTTCAAATTTGAAGAAATGTATTTAATAAACTAAAACTATTAAAAATACATTTAAAAACAGAAATATTTAAATATGTAATAATAATAATAAAAGTATATATATATATATAGTTCATCCATATTATCTTGTAATATAGAATATGTAATATAAATGATTATGTATAAATTATGATGTATAGTAAATTATGAATCTGTTATTTTCCGGAACCTACACGTCTGCTTTTAAATCATTTAATACACATTAATACATAAAACAACTACGTTTTTAATACAAAATCAATTATTTGCATTTCAGTCTATTTTAATGCCTCATATTCAAATTTGAACAATAATTTTGTGCAAACGGTGATCTTTCAGATTCTTTGATGAGTATCTTTTCTAGCATTATAAACTCAATGAATAAAAGTATTAATTTCTATTAAAAAGACATGTTAACAGTAATATTTCTGTAAGCAGGCGTGATTATAGCTTTAACGATGAACTGAGTGAAGATTCGTCAGATGATAAACAGATATCAGGTCAAAGGTCAAGGCGTGGACTGGATACAACATTTCTTCAAAGGCTCGCAGATGAACATGCATCGTCTTAAATATTCATGATCTGGAAGTTGCATTTATCCTTTTCATGTGCAAAAGAGAGATGGAGAGAATAAAGAGGAGAAGAAGCTTGAGATGAAGGATGAGGGACGTTTGCCTTGAATACACACTGATTTCAGCCGCAATTATGACATGATGAAAGCTGAGACCCTTTCTCTCTCTCTCTCTCTCTCTCTCTCTCTCTCTCTCTCTCTCTCTCTCTCTCTCTCTCTCTCTCTCTCTCTCTCTCTCTCTCTCTCAGAACTCAGAGGTAAACAAGACTAAATCAGCCGTGTTGACCTGTTGTGAGGACGAATGTTGGCACGAGAAACGCTGTGTGTGTTCAAACAGTTTTAAACTCAACCGCGTTTACGGACTCAATCGACCCCGATCACACAAGAGCTTACAGTGGACACACACACACACACACACACACACACACACACACACACACACACACACACACACACACACACACACACACACACACACACACACACACACACACCGTAAAACGTGATGTTTCTGTTTTCTAGAAGAAGTCTCTTATGCTCACCAAGGCTGCCTTTATTTTATTAAAAATACAAAACAATCCTAGATTGGGTAAACCCAGCCTGATCTGCCGGTGATCTGCGCTGCAACTCAAGTCTGGAAACCTGTACATTAATTTCTACTGCTTCTGTCACACTTTTGCGGGAACCAATTACAGACTGGCTTATCCCCCTGGTGCGCTATTGGTGGGTTTAACACGATGACGCATAGAGAAGCGATGGGTCGATGCCCGTTGATCACTCTTGTGGTCTGATTGGTTGAAGGACTATCCAATTGTGTACAGAGTCATTTGAATTATGCTCGTTGATCACGCCTCTTGTGCAGGAGAAGGACTCTCCAGACCAATGTCAATCTTAAATTGAGCTTGGTCTGGTGATAGCCAGACGAAAAAACTCCAGTAAGGCAGTGAAATATTCCTCCAGGGTAGATCAGCTGTACACACACACACACACACACACACACACACACACACACACACACACACACACACACACACACACACACACACACACACACACACACACACACACACACACACACACACACACACACACTCCAGTGTAGATCAGCTGTTCTCTGTGTCAATATACAGTAAAGTGTCATTTATTCCTGTGATCAAATCATCATTACTCCAGTCTTTGTGAAGGGTCATGTGGCACTTTACTATATATTCACATAGAAAACAGCTGATCTACACTGGAGTGTGTGTGTGTGTGTACAGCTGATCTACACTGGAGGAATGTTTCACTGTAAAATAAATCCCAGTAAAAATTTACCGTAAAAAAGCTGCAGCTGTGGTTCCCAGAACTTTACTGTAAAAAATACAGTAACAACATTTTAGGTTTTACAGATTTAAGTTACATTTACAGTAAATAACTGTATTTCATGAACTAAAATAATGTTAAATTACTAACCTACACTGTAAAATCCAACAGTTGTTCTTACTTAGACTTTTTAATTAACTTTACTTAATGTCCAATAATTTGTTGAACTTACTTAAAAAAAAAGAGTAATCTAAACTCTTTGCATGCTAATGCAATTGTTACTCAGAAAACCCAAGTAAACATTACTCGACTGGTTTGAGTACCATTTTGCCAAAGCAAAAAAAACAAAACAGGTGGGCGGGCAAAAGGTTTTTGAGGCGGGGCAATTCCTCATAGACTTTTCCCTCATTTCCTCCTCGTTCTTCTTGGTTGCATTCACTCATTTTCCAGTCATCCTGAATGTTATTGACAATACAACTACATATTTAGGGAGAGCGTCACATAAGCTGACTTCATAAATGTATGTTGAGTTCCTCACCATTATGGAAATCAGTGTTCCCTTTGGTTGGGCGTTTGGAACTTAATTTATATTACTGTAAATCTCTTTCTGTTGATGCAGCGATGCAATCACAGTTATCTGATTTCAAAGGAAGGGAAGAAATAAGTAATATATATATATATATACACACACACACACACACACACACACACACAAATACATATATATATATAAAAATGTTATGTCAATTAATGATCTTTAAACATTTTATTGCAAACACTTTTAATTGTGTTAATATAATCCCTCTATATTTGTGACAATATCTTACAGTTGACCATGCTTGAGTCACACACACACGCGCGCACACACACACACATACACACTTCGACATTCAGCATGTAAAACACAACAATGGTAACAATTTTTTATTTTTTATTTTTTTACACTTAAGACCATTACAAGTTGATTTGCTGTTGTTATTGGGGTTATACTAACAAAAGACAGCAAATAAAATGGTACAATAAAGCCAAAAATAATCAAATGAAGCAATTAATTTATTCGTGCCGTAGTGCATTCTGGGAGGACACTTCCTCAGATCACAGGTAGAAATATGTCGACACAACTTAAATGGTTTAAGTAAAAACAACTTGATGCGATTAAGCTTACTTAATTGAGAGTTAAGTGCATTCATGCTAGTTGAACTACTAAACATACGTTCACTTTACTGCACATCTATATTTAAGTCACCATAGCTGAAAATGAAAGATTAAAACTATGTTGAGTATAATAGTATTTATGATGTTTGCAGAACATAATATAACACTGTTAGTTAAATAGAACTACTCAAGTATTCTTACGATTAAATCTTAAGTAAGATTAGTAAATATCTAGAGTATGTTAACTAGAATTGGCACTTAAAATGTATTACTTAATTCACTCGGGAGGTGTAGCTTTCTTTACTTTTAGCTGATTATTAAATTAACTTCAGTTTTCCCTTTAGGTTTGAGGGACTGATAAGTAAAAATAAAACTGATTAGTAAAAACGAAGTTATTTCAATGAAAATACATCAAATGTGAAGTGACACGCAGGGAATTCTGGGCATATCAATTTACGTTTTTTCACTGTAAATCACACAACAACTTGTTATTTTTCACTTCCAAAAACTGTAAATGCAACGGTATTTTACTGTAATTACATGAAATAAGGTTGGATCTATTACAGTTATTCACTGTATATATTACGGACACTTAACCGTTTTTAACCGTAGCATTTTTACAGTCTTTTACCGTTAAAATCACCATCATTTTTACAGGTTTTTTTGTATCTTTAATAAACTAAATGCAGCCTTGGGGAGCAGAAGAGACTTGTAAAAACAGATCAAACACTTGTTTTACATTTACCGAGGTCCTCAGGTTTGAATGGCGGTGATTTAGGAGAAACCTCTGGTGTTAGATCACAGCTGATTCTCCTGAAGTGTGTCCGCGCGAGAGATAACGCTTCAGGCTGATTCATTACATCATATCCTCCTCCTCCATCACATGAAGCCACCTGTGTGTGTGATGGCAGGATGAAAACACTCATGTGTTCTCCGTCAGCTGAGATCCCTCCGGTCGGACTGATCAGATTAGAGGAATGATATTCCTGCTCTTCCCCATTCCTTCATCTGTGCGGCTCTAATCCCATCACAGGAGTGTCATCTCACCGCTTCTCCTCCTCTCATTCACACACCAGTGTTTTAGAAAGGCATGCTTTTCTTTGTTATTGTCCTTTTATAGATTACATACAGGACAACACAAGACTGTAGAAATGCATGAAAATCACGGGGAAGCAAACTTCCTAAAAGAGCATAATAGAGTTTAAAAGAATATACTTTAGTGCAAAGGTTTTGACACTTAATTGCATTAAACTTATATTATGCACACTGTAAAAAAAAAAATCAGGTCTCCAATTGAAAATGTTCTAAAATCTAAATTTTTCAGTTGGCCAAATTGAATTTCTGTGAAATGATGCAATTTAATTCAATTTGGCCAACTAAAAAATGTAGATGTGATCGGTCACTGGAACATATTCAATTGGAGACCTGAATTTTTTTACAGTGCATGAGTATTTTTGAGCACTTATGCTTCTCTATATGTCATTTCATAATAACGACTGAAATATGCTACTGCCGAATGTACTGACACACATTTAATGTCATTTCTATTCAAACTTGTATATTTGTAGTTACACTTAAGTTGCAATTAAAAGATATTGACTGGTTGAATAGTTCAAATCATTTGCTTTATTATGTACACATCGGAGTAAGTGCACTTACAAAATATTATAAAACATATTTAGTTAAAAGTACTTTAAAGCAAAACTTTTAATCTGACTTATAATGTGCAAAGTGTGTTAAGACACTTTATTTTGGAAACGCTTTATTTGAATGTGTCCGTGTTACAGTGTAACAAAAGTACTACATTTTATTAATTAACTGTAAAAAATGATGGTGATTTTAACGGTAAAAGACTGTAAAAATGCTTACGGTTAAAAATGGTGAACAGAAAGTGTCCGTACTATATACGGTGAATAACTGTAATAGATCGAACCTTATTTAATGTAATTTTACAGTAAAATACCGTTACATTTACAGTTTTCGGAAGTGAAAAATTTGTTGTGTGATTTACAGTGAAAAACCGTAAATTGACATTCCCAGAATTCCCTGCATGTAACTGTTTCTTCTTAGTTTTTACTAATCAGTTATGTGCATTAGGGTTTTATGCTACATCTAATGTTGTTAAATTGCGGGGCGAGGGGTTTACATTTTAAGGCTTCGGTCACTTTTGACCGCAAAGAAGAAAAGTGTGACCCTTAAACGTAGAGGACCAGAGGGTTAAATGTAAAAAGTGTGTGTGTGTGTGTGTGTGTGTGTGTGTGTGTGTGTGTGTGTGTGTGTGTGTGTGTGTTTACAATGTAAAAAGGGTTTAACTTGTTTCGGAACGTTCAGAGGTAATTCCCATAATATTTGAAGAATGGAATGTTCTCTTAAAGGGACAGTTCACCCAAAATTGACAATCCTGTCATCATTTACTCATGTCGTTCCAAACCTGTGTGAGTTTCAACACAAAAGAAGTGAAGAACGCTGGTACCCAGACCGCTGACGATAGCCATTGACTTTATTTTTGTACCTTCTATGGAAATCAATGTCAACTGGCATTTCACTGCAAACCATAATAAGTTGGCAAAACAAAACAAAAAATGAGTTTAAGTTGAGAAATGTAAAGTTTAAGTCAGCAGAACTTGCAGACTTTTATTTTGTACTCTTACATTTCAATTGCTCTTAACTACTCAATCTCTACCTTGACATCAATCCTGCACAAAAAAACAAACAACAAAACATTATATAACGCTTAATTTTAGCATTTCCTCTCCCTTTTGAGTATCATGGCAAAGCATGTTGGGAAATAGAAATAAAATTTAAGTTAGTCTAAATGAAAATGAACACGTTCATAAAACTTACTTAAAATGTGTCCGTTTTGAGAACTCAAAAGGAAGAGAAAGTTTTAATAAAAGTTAATTTGTGTGAACTAACGCTCTAATTAGTGTCTGGTGTGTTTGTGGGGTTGAAATCCCTCGAGAGTTGACTCTCGTTCGGAGCATGTAAATGCTGTTTATGGAGATAATTGTGCTTGACGAACATCATGTGTGTGTGTGTGTGTGTGTGTGTCTCAGACATATGGACAGAGACAGATGGAAAGGTGAGGTGGCGAACGAAGACATTCAGGAGAGATCAGTGAGCAGACCTGTAATCTGACACGAAGACATGATTTCCATTACAGTTCCAGAGCATGAGATCTGTGATATTACACACAAGAGCTGGCGGATGTCAGGAACCAACCTTTCCATTGTTATTCCCTCAGATCCGTCTGACTCAGATGTACAGTATCAGGCCTAGGACAGAATCCGGATGGCATTTTATCTGAACAGTCAGGAAGAAAATCAGTGAAGTCGTGCGTGAAACAAATTAGAGAGCTAAAAATAAAGTCTGCTGTTAATGAGCATTTCTCTGAATCACGGCCAGCTTTACATCTGTAATTAGCATACTCCGTCTGACCAACGCTGCACCTGCGCTTCTTTATTTTAATGTGTGTGTGATCTTTCTGTCTTCACCACTGGCATGGCATGCTGGAAAATAAATATCCATCTGGCACGCAACATTTAATGTTCCTGTTTTCTAATGAGAGTATTGAGGAGCGTGCCCGCCGTGCCGGAGCTTCATGGCTGTTATTTATTCAGCAGGTCTCAGGAGGGACAGAAGGGACAGTGTGAATGACTTACAGGCTCGTTTGCTCGTTGCATCGACCTTGAATGATTTGCCTCGCTTCTTCATTCTGGCTAATTAGCCGGCGTTGGTGCGAACACGTTCCCCGAGACGCTCTCGTGTGACACCGCATGCCAGGCCTAAAGCACATCGGATCGAGCCGGAGTGTGTTGGATTTCATTCTTCTGTGTGAAGGCGGATAAAATGCGTTTGAATGCATGGGCGTCGGAACTATTGTATGATGTGGGACAAGACCCACCCACTTTTTACGATCAATGATATTGGACCCACTCACTTTTATCATCTCTAACATTCAGCACATGTCTTTTTACCTACCCCTAATCGATAAACACTTACTATTAAACACATGTTAGACGCTTTATTTGCACTTTTCTCATTTTTTCTTCATTTTTATTGAAAATAAATGCCTTTTCGATCTGATATGTGATGGGAAAAGGGAAGAAGATTGAGTTCGGCGAAAGGCAGACTCGAACCTCGGGTCGATTTGATGCCGTGCGTCTTACCCCTACACTACTGCCTCTCTAAATGATATGGAGATTTCCGTAATTTTGTCTTTCCGAACTAGACGTTTAGCAAGCAAAGCGGTATATTTGTACTTAATGTAATTGGCATCTACTCCAGCAAAACATTTCTGAGGACCCACCCACTTTTGTTTTGCTTCCGACGCCCATGGTTTGAATAGCCATCGTGGAAGTGATTTAATATACAAACAGAAGCTGGAATACATTGCATTTTGTGACACTTTTAAAGTGAATATGCAGTGGAACTAACAGTGTTCGGTTTATTTAGAGCTGATGAATGTGAATCATTTTGCTACATTGGTTGTTGTACGTATCGCAGCAGTTCGGGAAGCAAACATCTGATGAGTGATGCTAAAATCTGAACCACGCTGTACAAAATATCACCTTGGTTTTACTCAAAAGAGTTGAAGCAACTATTTGCATCAGACTTCTATGTATTTTAAACTCATCTAATGTGTTTTTGACCAAACAGTCTTTACATGTCTTTCCTGTGTTTGACGGAGCTCCACTGCTCTCTCCTGAAGAAGCCACAGAAAGCCTGTGATAAATAAGCCCTGGATTACGTCTGACCTGGGATCTGGGTTACACAAACACTACTCAAACACTGGGTTGTCACGCCCTGAAGAAACTTAACAATTCACAAGATTAACGGAATATAAAACATTGGATGACCGGTAATTTCCTGCAACTCAATTCAGAAAAAAGTCAAGTCAAGTCAACTTTATTTATACAGCGCTTTTAACAATGTAGATTGTTTCAGAGCAGCTTTACAGTGTTAAACAGGAAAATAATGCAGCATAATTTTATTCAGCTGTATAGCCATTTGATGTCATCAGTTCATTTCAATTTCCATACAGTGACAGTGTGGGCTTTAGATCAGTAATTAGATCAGTAATTTCGTTTATATGGTTAATTTAGTTTATTAATTAGATTTATTTGGATATTTAATTGAAAAATGTAGTGTCCCCAACTGAGCACGCCAAGCCAGAGGCAACAGTGGCAAGGAAACCCAAACCCCATCAGGAGCAGAATGGAGGAAAATAAACCTTGGGAGAAACCAGACTCAGTCGGGGGGGCAGTTCTCCTCTGGCCAATTAACAAACAGCGTATGATTATTATTCTGGCAACTTTACAGGTCAGAGGTCATAATAGATCGGAATATTCGAAGGATCGGAGTAATCCCGCTGGAGACGGGTTTATTGAGGATGCCGTGTCGATGAGGCAGTTTCAGGGGGAGGCTAATCACGGTCTCTCAGACACTTCAGGGTCATGTGTTGGTCTTCTCTGGGCGCAGGTCCAGCATCTGATCTGGATCCGGCCCGGATCCGGCTGACTGCAAATCAATTGCAGGCGGTCGATCCTTTTCCTATTTTGCTCCTAAACTCTGGAACTCTTCCTAGCATTGTTGGGGAAGCAGACACACTCTGTCAGTTTAAATCTAGACTAAACACACATCTCTTTACTGTGGCATACACATAAAACACTTTCTCAATGAAATGATTGTTAGGCTGCATTAACTAGGTCCGCCGGAACCGGGAACACTTCCCATAACACCTGATGTACTCGTGACATCATCAGAAGAATGGCATCTACGCTAATGCTAGTCTCTCTGTTTATCCCGAGGTTTACTGCAGTCAGCCGGATCCGGGCCGGATCCAGATCAGATGCTGGACCTGCGCCCAGAGAAGACCAACACATGACCCTGAAGTGTCTGAGAGACCGTGATTAGCCTCCCCCTGAAACTGCCTCATCGACACGGCATCCTCAATAAACCCGTCTCCAGCGGGATGACTCCGATTGTTC
>CM042261.1:1084279-1086779 GCA_023566225.1 Romanogobio albipinnatus | reverse complement strand
AGCAATCGTCTCTAAATCTGTCGAATGAATGCTAAACAGGTCAACTGCAGTCAATCCTGTCAGGTAAACAGCCCATAATACGCTCTTGATGTGTCTCTGGCTCTACTAGAGCAGCTTTTCCTGCTTGAATGTTGATTATTTCCTCATATTCATCGCTGGAAGTGGGGCGGGACTCACGGGTACGCAACCTTTTCTTGCAGAGGCCTTTATAACGGACGCACAAATGTGTAATTAAGTGGCGAGCAAATCTCTGTAGGTGCGTTCACCATCGCGCTCCAATAGTGTTCAGCCTTGTTTATACTTTTGCCTGGCTCCGCAACGCCTCGTCCGCTTGGCACAACTGCAAGCGAAATCTCTCAACGCTCACGACCGCCCTCTCCATGATGACGTAAGATTTGCCGCCCGCACCCTGGCGCTCGTGCGGACGCGTTGAGTATAAACAAAGATTTGGATGAGCCGCTCCTATGCGACGCTGATGATAAAATATGTGTCCCATTTATTGAGAAAGTAGGGCTGCAACAGCTAATCGATAAAATCGCGATAATGAAAATCATCGACAACGATTCTCATTATCGATTAGTCGGGTCTGTCCTCTGTACGCAAAGCTTCCACCAGTCGCGCCAAACTACAGCACTGAATAACACATTTTTATGGACAAAATGTGCATCTAGAAATAGTGGAGTGGAAACAGAGTGAGCTGATGCAGGAAAGGGACGTGATCCAAGTGCCCAAAACATGAGAATTGTTTCTTTTAAGCTTCAAGCGAATGCATTAGCGTTTAACTACCCTGTCATGCACAGATGTGGGAGTGCGTCTGCGTCCTCAGCACAAAACGTTCATTTTACAGGTTATATCCACTGATCTATATAGAGAACTGCAGTTATATCCTCATCTGTAAATGTTACTAATTCACGCGAGTATTTCCGTTCTGTGTGAAAGAGCGTCCTGGTCCTGACAGTAACTTCACTGAACGAGCGCCGGCGCGGCGCGTCAAACAGACAGAACGCTTTAGAGAGGGAGACAATTAATGTTCAACGCAAAAACGTTCATGTAGCTTAAATATCTGCTTTATAAATTTCGTTTTAAAAGTCAAAATGTAATTCAAGAGAGTAGGAACTGAAAACGGATAACAGTGTGTAATTGAATATAAATGTAAGAAGTTTCTACAGGATAAAGAAACGACAGTAAATAAAATAACCTTGTTATTTATTTATTATTATTATTATTATTGTTTGTTCATTGTAAAACCATGGTTTATAGATATATTCACTATGTATGTGTTCACTCAGCTGACACGTGTGTTTGAAGGACAGCGTTGGACAGGATGTGGAATAGTGTATTTTGCCAATAAAATAAAAAGGCATTTTATCCGATTAATCGAAAAAATAATCGACAAACTAATCGATTATCAAAATAATCGTTAGTTGCAGCCCTAGTAAAAACCCTACAGAGAAAGTCCAACATGAGCTAAAACAGCCACTAAATGACTGATGAAGAGGGGAAGCATCATCTGCACGCTTTTAAACGCTTTTTTCCCACTTCAAGCACTGCTCATATCCTCCAGTGTTGCGGCTCCTCTCTTCCCAGTCTGTCAGTAACGCTCTGTTTACTTCCTGTCTCTATGAAGCCCCTCCTTCTGAAAAGCACACTGTACTCTGATTGGTCGGCTGGAGCAGTGTGTTGTGATTGGTGTTTGGGACATACCCCGCCCCTTACCATAACCGGCAGTCTCAACCATAGATATACATAATAAAGGCGGCCATCTTGTCACAGGCAAGCTTTCTGGCGGCCATCTTGTCACAGGCAAGCTTTCTGGCGGCCATCTTGTCACAGACAAGCTTTCTGGCGGCCATCTTGTCACAGGCAAGCTTTCCGGCGGCCATCTTGTCACAGACAAGCTTTCCGGCGGCCATCTTGTCACAGGCAAGCTTTCTGGCGGGCTCCTGATGTAAGGCGAGTGATCTGAACACAAATACTCTTATCTCGCTGAAATCTTGACGGATTTACAAATGGTTTGGTTTCTTACAAAGGTTATTAACATCTGGATGCTTGAACAAATCATGAATAATTATTCATACGTATGCAGTGTCATAACTACATCTCTGACGTTTATAGCAAACCAAACAGTTTGAAGTAGAAAATTGAGCAAGTTATGGTTATTTAAAAAGTGCAAGCACCATTAAAAGACAATGAGTGAGCAAGCTGAGTGTGACAAGATGGCCGCCAGGTGCGGACGTCGACCTCCATTGGCCAGCAGAGCGGCCGAGACATCTAGCCTTTATTATGTATATCTATGGTCTCAACACACGACTAACTAACTCAACGAGGCCCGCCCCTTTATTCTGCGCATGAATTATTATAATGAGGAACCAATGAGATTTCGCCATGGGCGTAAACGCCCCATCCCTTGTGTCCACGTCAGCGGCTCAGAGCTTCTATCGCCTGTTGCTTTGTATTGCATTTGTTTCTGACTCAGAGGAGCTGACCGGCTAAACTCTAG
>CM042261.1:1044279-1079279 GCA_023566225.1 Romanogobio albipinnatus | reverse complement strand
CAGTCTAATGTTCCTAAGCATGTCAGGATCATGTGGTCATATCTTCAGTCTAATGTTCCTAAGCATGTCAGGATCATGTGGTCATATCTTCAGTCTAATGTTCCTAAGCATGTCAGGAACACGTGGTCATATCTTCAGTCTAATGTTCCTAAGCATGTCAGGATCATGTGGTCGTATCTTCAGTCTAATGTTCCTAAGCATGTCAGGATCACGTGGTCATATCTTCAGTCTAATATTCCTAAGCATGTCAGAATCATGTGGACATATCTTCAGTCTAATATTCCTAAGCATGTCAGAATCATGTGGACATATCTTCAGTCTAATGTTCCTAAGCATGTCAGGATCATGTGGTCGTACTTTCAGTCTAATGTTCCTAAGCATGTCAGAATCACGTGGTCGTATCTTCAGTCTAATGTTCCTAAGCATGTCAGGATCATGTGGTCATATCTTCAGTCTAATGTTCCTAAGCATGTCAGGATCATGTGGTCATATCTTCAGTCTAATGTTCCTAAGCATGTCAGGATCATGTGGTCATATCTTCAGTCTAATGTTCCTAAGCATGTCAGGATCATGTGGTCATATCTTCAGTCTAATGTTCCTAAGCATGTCAGGATCATGTGGTCATATCTTCAGTCTAATGTTCCTAAGCATGTCAGGATCATGTGGTCATATCTTCAGTCTAATGTTCCTAAGCATGTCAGGATCATGTGGTCATATCTTCAGTCTAATGTTCCTAAGCATGTCAGGATCACATGGTCATATCTTGAGTCTAATGTTCCTAAGGATGTCAGGATCATGTGGTCGTATCTTCAGTCTAATGTTCCTAAGCATGTCAGGATCATGTGGTCGTATCTTCAGTCTAATGTTCCTAAGCATGTCAGGATCATGTGGTCGTACTTTCAGTCTAATGTTCCTAAGCATGTCAGGATCACGTGGTCGTATCTTCAGTCTAATGTTCCTAAGCATGTCAGGATCATGTGGTCATATCTTCAGTCTAATGTTCCTAAGCATGTCAGAATCACGTGGTCATATCTTCAGTCTAATGTTCCTAAGCATGTCAGGATCATGTGGTCATATCTTCAGTCTAATGTTCCTAAGCATGTCAGGATCATGTGGTCATATCTTCAGTCTAATGTTCCTAAGCATGTCAGGATCACATGGTCATATCTTGAGTCTAATGTTCCTAAGGATGTCAGGATCATGTGGTCGTATCTTCAGTCTAATGTTCCTAAGCATGTCAGGATCATGTGGTCATATCTTCAGTCTAATGTTCCTAAGCATGTCAGGATCATGTGGTCATATCTTCAGTCTAATGTTCCTAAGCATGTCAGGATCACATGGTCATATCTTGAGTCTAATGTTCCTAAGCATGTCAGGATCACATGGTCATATCTTGAGTCTAATGTTCCTAAGCATGTCAGGATCATGTGGTCGTATCTTCAGTCTAATGTTCCTAAGCATGTCAGGATCATATGGTCGTATCTTCAGTCTAATGTTCCTAAGCATGTCAGGATCATGTGGTCATATCTTCAGTCTAATGTTCCTAAGCATGTCAGGATCATGTGGTCATATCTTCAGTCTAATGTTCCTAAGCATGTCAGGATCACATGGTCATATCTTGAGTCTAATGTTCCTAAGCATGTCAGGATCACATGGTCATATCTTGAGTCTAATGTTCCTAAGCATGTCAGGATCATGTGGTCGTATCTTCAGTCTAATGTTCCTAAGCATGTCAGGATCATATGGTCATATCTTCAGTCTAATGTTCCTAAGCATGTCAGGATCATGTGGTCATATCTTCAGTCTAATGTTCCTAAGCATGTCAGGATCATATGGTCGTATCTTCAGTCTAATGTTCCTAAGCATGTCAGGATCATGTGGTCGTATCTTCAGTCTAATGTTCCTAAGCATGTCAGGATCACGTGGTCATATCTTCAGTCTAATGTTCCTAAGCATGTCAGGATCACGTGGTCATATCTTCAGGCTAATGTTCCTAAGCATGTCAGGATCATGTGGTCGTATCTTCAGTCTAATGTTCCTAAGCATGTCAGGATCATGTGGTCGTATCTTCAGTCTAATGTTCCTAAGCATGTCAGGATCACGTGGTCATATCTTCAGTCTAATGTTCCTAAGCATGTCAGGATCACGTGGTCATATCTTCAGTCTAATGTTCCTAAGCATGCCAGGATCATGTGGTCGTATCTTCAGTCTAATGTTCCTAAGCATGTCAGGATCATGTGGTCGTATCTTCAGTCTAATGTTCCTAAGCATGTCAGGATCACGTGGTCGTATCTTCAGTCTAATGTTCCTAAGCATGTCAGGATCACGTGGTCGTATCTTCAGTCTAATGTTCCTAAGCATGTCAGGATCACGTGGTCATATCTTCAGTCTAATGTTCCTAAGCATGTCAGAATCATGTGGACATATTTTCAGTCTAATGTTCCTAAGCATGTCAGGATCACGTGGTCGTATCTTCAGTCTAATGTTCCTAAGCATGTCAGGATCACGTGGTCATATCTTCAGTCTAATGTTCCTAAGCATGTCAGGATCACGTGGTCATATCTTCAGTCTAATGTTCCTAAGCATGTCAGGATCACGTGGTCATATCTTCAGTCTAATATTCCTAAGCATGTCAGGATCATGTGGACATATTTTCAGTCTAATGTTCCTAAGCATGTCAGGATCACGTGGTCATATCTTCAGTCTAATGTTCCTAAGCATGTCAGGATCACGTGGTCATATCTTCAGTCTAATGTTCCTAAGCATGTCAGGATCACGTGGTCGTATCTTCAGTCTAATGTTCCTAAGCATGTCAGGATCACGTGGTCATATCTTCAGTCTAATGTTCCTAAGCATGTCAGGATCACGTGGTCATATCTTCAGTCTAATGTTCCTAAGCATGTCAGGATCACGTGGTCATATCTTCAGTCTAATATTCCTAAGCATGTCAGGATCATGTGGACATATTTTCAGTCTAATGTTCCTAAGCATGTCAGGATCACGTGGTCATATCTTCAGTCTAATGTTCCTAAGCATGTCAGGATCACGTGGTCATATCTTCAGTCTAATATTCCTAAGCATGTCAGGATCACATGGTCATATCTTCAGTCTAATGTTCCTAAGCATGTCAGAATCATGTGGACATATCTTCAGTCTAATATTCCTAAGCATGTCAGGATCATGTGGACATATTTTCAGTCTAATGTTCCTAAGCATGTCAGGATCACGTGGTCATATCTTCAGTCTAATGTTCCTAAGCATGTCAGAATCATGTGGTCATATCTTCAGTCTAATGTTCCTAAGCATGTCAGGATCACGTGGTCATATCTTCAGTCTAATGTTCCTAAGCATGTCAGGATCATGTGGACATATTTTCAGTCTAATGTTCCTAAGCATGTCAGGATCACGTGGTCATATCTTCAGTCTAATGTTCCTAAGCATGTCAGGATCATGTGGACATATTTTCAGTCTAATGTTCCTAAGCATGTCAGGATCACGTGGTCATATCTTCAGTCTAATGTTCCTAAGCATGTCAGGATCACGTGGACATATCTTCAGTCTAATATTCCTAAGCATGTCAGGATCATGTGGACATATTTTCAGTCTAATGTTCCTAAGCATGTCAGGATCACGTGGTCATATCTTCAGTCGAATGTTCCTAAACATGTCAGGATCACGTGGTCATATCTTCAGTCTAATATTCCTAAGCATGTCAGGATCATGTGGACATATTTTCAGTCTAATGTTCCTAAGCATGTCAGGATCACGTGGTCATATCTTCAGTCTAATGTTCCTAAGCATGTCAGGAACACGTGGACATATCTTCAGTCTAATATTCCTAAGCATGTCAGAATCATGTGGTCATATCTTCAGTCTAATGTTCCTAAGCATGTCAGAATCATGTGGTCATATCTTCAGTCTAATATTCCTAAGCATGTCAGGAACACGTGGACATATCTTCAGTCTAATATTCCTAAGCATGTCAGGATCACGTGGTCATATCTTCAGTCTAATGTTCCTAAGCATGTCAGGAACACGTGGACATATCTTCAGTCTAATATTCCTAAGCATGTCAGGATCACGTGGTCATATCTTCAGTCTAATGTTCCTAAGCATGTCAGAATCATGTGGTCATATCTTCAGTCTAATGTTCCTAAGCATGTCAGGATCATGTGGTCATATCTTCAGTCTAATATTCCTAAGCATGTCAGGATCATGTGGACATATTTTCAGTCTAATGTTCCTAAGCATGTCAGGATCATGTGGTCATATCTTCAGTCTAATGGTCCTAAGCATGTCAGAATCATGTGGACATATCTTCAGTCTAATATTCCTAAGCATGTCAGGATCATGTGGACATATTTTCAGTCTAATGTTCCTAAGCATGTCAGGATCACGTGGTCATATCTTCAGTCTAATGTTCCTAAGCATGTCAGAATCATGTGGACATATCTTCAGTCTAATATTCCTAAGCATGTCAGGATCATGTGGACATATTTTCAGTCTAATGTTCCTAAGCATGTCAGGATCACGTGGTCATATCTTCAGTCGAATGTTCCTAAACATGTCAGGATCACGTGGTCATATCTTCAGTCTAATATTCCTAAGCATGTCAGGATCATGTGGACATATTTTCAGTCTAATGTTCCTAAGCATGTCAGGATCATGTGGTCATATCTTCAGTCTAATGTTCCTAAGCATGTCAGGATCACGTGGTCATATCTTCAGTCTAATGTTCCTAAGCATGTCAGGATCACGTGGTCATATCTTCAGTCTAATATTCCTAAGCATGTCAGGATCACGTGGTCATATCTTCAGTCTAATATTCCTAAGCATGTCAGGATCACGTGGTCATATCTTCAGTCTAATATTCCTAAGCATGTCAGGATCATGTGGTCATATCTTCAGTCTAATGTTCCTAAGCATGTCAGGATCACGTGGTCATATCTTCAGTCTAATGTTCCTAAGCATGTCAGAATCATGTGGTCATATCTTCAGTCTAATGTTCCTAAGCATGTCAGGATCATGTGGTCATATCTCCAGGACACGTCTGCTATGAGTGTAATGTTCCTAAGCATGTCAGCCGGCGTGAGGAGCGATTCCTTATTGTGTGATGGAGAACTGAGCCATCGCTAAAAGACTTTCATTAGTCCCACTTTCCCATGAGGAGGGTTTGGGATAATTACCAATTAGAGCAGCCGTCAGTGTGTGTGTGTGTGTGTGTGTGTGGGAGTCTGGTTAGCACTCGGCGCAGACAGCCGTATAGGTCTGTGTGTTAAATATGGAAAAGTCTTTAATCTAATGCTTGAGTCGCTCTCTGCAATTGCTTGTCAGTTTTGTCAGCTAATTATACAATAGCCACATTGTGTGCAGATTTGTCCTTCCAGCTCTATAACTCTCAGTTCCTCAACCCTTCCTGTTCCGTACGGACACTTCTATCCGCTCAGCACATCTTATTTTGCTTTTGAAGAAGTTTGTGTGTAATCCTGCGCTCGCAGAGGGAGTGTGTTCTAGTGCTCTCGCGCCCCTCGGCGCACAGTGCGGCTCTTCTGATGTTAAACACTCTGCGCTTCAATCGAGGCGAAGATTCTTACAGTCAAATATCATCCTGACTTCTGCTGATCTACTTCACACGAGTCTTTGGATGAACCTTCATAATTCAATATCGTGGCTGAAGTCGTTTTGAATATGTGTGAGTCCAACTCGAGTGACATCACACCCTTCACAAAGTGAGGCGGACACACGACAGTCTCTTTAATGGAGTCATATTTCATACGTCTGGTTATAATCACGCTCTTCATAAAGCTCATGTATTTAAGTGTTTTTAAGAAGATATTTTTAAATATGAAATATTTCTCAATTGCTCTCGCACAAACGCGGCTACTGGTGACAAATATTTCTTACATGCTTTTTTAACATCATGGAGAGATGTTTATCATTTGGAATAAATTTGAATTAAATATGGCAGTATTTGACACAAATGTATTTTATTTATTTATTTATTTATTTATTTGTTTGTTATATAGTGCAGCAGCAGGGCTACTGAAGCTCTATAGGGGCAGAGCTACAGAAGCTCTATAAGGGCAGAGCTACAGATGCTCTATAGGGGCAGAGCTACAGAAGCTCTATAAGGGCAGAGCTACAGAAGCTCTCTAGGGGTGGGGCTACTGAAGCTCTATAAGGGCAGGGCTACAGAAGCTCTATAGGGGCAGAGCTACAGAAGCTCTATAAGGGCAGAGCTACAGATGCTCTATAGGGGCAGAGCTACAGAAGCTCTATAGGGGTGGGGCTACTGAAGCTCTATAAGGGCAGGGCTACAGATGCTCTATAGGGGTGGGGCTACTGAAGCTCTATAAGGGCAGGGCTACAGAAGCTCTATAGGGGCAGAGCTACAGAAGCTCTATAAGGGCAGAGCTACAGATGCTCTATAGGGGCAGAGCTACAGAAGCTCTATAAGGGCAGAGCTACAGAAGCTCTATAGGGGTGGGGCTACTGAAGCTCTATAAGGGCAGGGCTACAGATGCTCTATAGGGGTTGAGCTACAGAAGCTCTATAAGGGCAGAGCTACAGAAGCTCTATAAGGGCAGAGCTACAGATGCTCTATAGGGGCAGAGCTACAGAAGCTCTATAGGGGTGGGGCTACTGATGCTCTATAGGGGCAGAGCTACAGAAGCTCTATAGGGGTGGGGCTACTGAAGCTCTATAAGGGCAGAGCTACAGATGCTCTATAGGGGTGGGGCTACTGAAGCTCTATAGGGGCAGAGCTACAGAAGCTCTATAAGGGCAGAGCTACAGATGCTCTATAGGGGCAGAGCTACAGAAGCTCTATAGGGGTGGGGCTACTGAAGCTCTATAAGGGCAGAGCTACAGATGCTCTATAGGGGTGGGGCTACTGAAGCTCTATAAGGGCAGGGCTACAGAAGCTCTATAGGGGCAGAGCTACAGAAGCTCTATAAGGGCAGAGCTACAGATGCTCTATAGGGGCAGAGCTACAGAAGCTCTATAAGGGCAGAGCTACAGAAGCTCTATAGGGGTGGGGCTACTGAAGCTCTATAAGGGCAGGGCTACAGATGCTCTATAGGGGTTGAGCTACAGAAGCTCTATAAGGGCAGAGCTACAGAAGCTCTATAAGGGCTGAGCTACAGATGCTCTATAAGGGCAGAGCTACAGATGCTCTATAGGGGCAGAGCTACAGAAGCTCTATAAGGGCAGAGCTACAGAAGCTCTATAGGGGTGGGGCTACTGAAGCTCTATAAGGGCAGGGCTACAGAAGCTCTATAGGGGTGGGGCTACTGAAGCTCTATAAGGGCAGAGCTACAGAAGCTCTATAAGGGCAGGGCTACAGAAGCTCTATAGGGGTGGGGCTACTGAAGCTCTATAAGGGCAGGGCTACAGAAGCTCTATAGGGGTGGGGCTACTGAAGCTCTATAAGGGCAGAGCTACAGAAGCTCTATAGGGGTGGGGCTACTGAAGCTCTATAAGGGCAGGGCTACAGAAGCTCTATAGGGGTGGGGCTACTGAAGCTCTATAAGGGCAGAGCTACAGAAGCTCTATAAGGGCAGGGCTACAGAAGCTCTATAGGGGTGGGGCTACTGAAGCTCTATAAGGGCAGAGCTACAGAAGCTCTATAAGGGCAGAGCTACAGAAGCTCTATAAGGGCAGGGCTACAGAAGCTCTATAGGGGTGGGGCTACTGAAGCTCTATAAGGGCAGGGCTACAGAAGCTCTATAGGGGTGGGGCTACTGAAGCTCTATAAGGGCAGAGCTACAGAAGCTCTATAAGGGCAGAGCTACAGAAGCTCTATAAGGGCAGAGCTACAGAAGCTCTATAAGGGCAGGGCTACAGAAGCTCTATAGGGGTGGGGCTACTGAAGCTCTATAAGGGCAGGGCTACTGAAGCTCTATAAGGGCAGGGCTACTGAAGCTCTATAAGGGCAGAGCTACTGAAGCTCTATAAGGGCAGAGCTACAGAAGCTCTATAAGGGCAGAGCTACAGAAGCTCTATAAGGGCAGGGCTACAGAAGCTCTATAGGGGTGGGGCTACTGAAGCTCTATAGGGGTGGGGCTACTGAAGCTCTATAAGGGCAGAGCTACAGAAGCTCTATAAGGGCAGAGCTACAGAAGCTCTATAGGGGTGGGGCTACTGAAGCTCTATAGGGGCAGAGCTACTGAAGCTCTATAAGGGCAGGGCTACTGAAGCTCTATAAGGGCAGAGCTAATGAAGCTCTATAAGGGCAGAGCTACAGAAGCTCTATAAGGGCAGAGCTACAGAAGCTCTATAGGGGTGGGGCTACTGAAGCTCTATAGGGGCAGAGCTACAGAAGCTCTATAAGGGCAGAGCTACAGAAGCTCTATAGGGGCAGAGCTACAGAAGCTCTATAAGGGCTGAGCTACTGAAGCTCTATAGGGCCAGAGCTACTGAAGCTCTATAGGGGCAGAGCTACAGAAGCTCTATAGGGACAGAGCTACTGAAGCTCTATAGGGGCAGGGCTACTGAAGCTCTATAGGGGCAGAGCTACAGAAGCTCTATAGGGACAGAGCTACTGAAGCTCTGGGGCAGAGCTACATATGCTCTATAGGGGCAAAGCTACATATGCTCTATAGGGGCAGAGCTACAGAAGCTCTATAGGGGCAGAGCTACAGAAGCTCTATAGGGGCAGAGCTACATAAGCTCTATAGGGGCAGAGCTACAGAAGCTCTATAGGGGCAGAGCTACATATGCTCTATAGGGGCAAAGCTACAGAAGCTCTATAGGGGCTGAGCTACTGAAGCTCTATAGGGGCGGGGCTACTGAAGCTCTATAGGGGTAGAGCTACAGAAGCTCTATGGGGCGGGGCTACAGATGCTCTATAGGGCCAGGGCTACAGAATCTCTATGGGGCGGGGCTACAGATGCTCTATAGGGGCGGAGCTTCTTCCTAATGATGCTTTACGTCTTATTGTCTGTATCCACTATTGTCTCCTTAAAAGCTCGTTTTTTGGGTCGACAGCTTATAAAAACTTATTTCTGTGTTGTTTAGCTTGTTTGCTGTACACCATGTGACACAGCAGCTTTTAGACATTGTTCTGTTTTTTGTTATAAGTGCAAAATGACAAGGAGGCGCTTCACGCAATGCAAAGTCAATGGAAAGCGTTGGATTGTTTCCCCCCCCCGTTGTGGGCGTGGCCTAAATGCGCTCTGTCTCTATGGGGGCTACAGAAGCTCTATAGGGTGTTTTTTAATACATGCCCTGCACCCTTCACAGTGCTCGAGCCTTCAGACTGCTGCTCACTCTTGAATGGATTTCATCATATGAGTCTGTGAAAGGATGGGAATGAGGTCGGAGGTCTGGATCGCTGCTGGGAGTGACTGATGGACAGGTGGAGCACTCCTTTGAATGTTGAATACTTTTCCTAGCAGGAACGTCCTGGAAAGAGAGCAACATGTCACATTGTGAGGAAAGGTTGACGGCTTTGCCTCCACCTCTCGTTTTTCTCTCTCATCTCTCACATGTTGACAAAGATGCCTGAGAAAGAGATGCTAGAGGAGGATGGGCTGTCAGAGAGAGATCTCTGGGTTTCTGAGATCAGAGGAAGACTGAGAGTGCTGGAGAAGAGGTGTCTCATATACATGCTTTACTGTAGTCCTGCTGATTTTGGGCTCTGTCCCGAATGGAACCCTAAGCGATCTTCCTCTGAGCACTTTAGTAACGTAGAAGTTACGCTTCAGTACGGCTCGGCTCATTAGAGCACCCTTCTGAACGCTAAAAAGACAAACGGGACACCCTCCGGTCTCGTGGACTTAACGGATCTGCGCATGAGTCCAGTGCACATGAAGTGTGCCATTCGGGACAGGGCCTGTCTGTCATTTTGTGTTCTTCACTCCAGGGCAAAAATCTACACCGAACTGTTCCCTCATGATGTCCATTTGTAGGCCAACGGGGAAGGCTAATTTACCATGGATTCCCTCTGGAACTCCTAAAGGATTTTTTGGAATAGTGGTTTTCATTTCATGAGCAAAATGAGGCCTGTGCTGAATCTGCTGTATCATAATAAGGACTAATTACAAAGTCATTTCAATATTCAAAAAATCATGCTTAATGTATGATGAAGTCTAATTTATGTTGTAGGACAAAATGTAACAATCTTTTTAATGTTAACCACACACCTTATTTTAGCAAAAGTCATAATTATTGAATTTTCTGAAATCTTAATTTTTTTAAAAACATCTATATAGTTTTTATAACTGTGTATTTCTGCTTTAGTCAGTAGGCCATATCAGGTTAAGCTAAAGCTTCAAATAAGTTTATTTATTTTTATTTCAGTTAACATTTATTTAATTTCAAGTAATGAAGATTGTTTTAATGGTTTTAGTGAACTATTATAACCCTGATACTTTATTGAATATGTGTCAAATACTGGTCTTTCCTCCTGCCTATGAATTAAATGGGAATTAAATTAAATACAGTTTATTGTGTACGCAAAAACGAATATATAATGCGTGACTTTTAATGATGAACAAGCTGGAAATACAGCGGGACTCTTATTTTGAAATGTCTGCGCCTCTATTGCAGTTGCAGGAGCTCATTCAAGTTCAGATGAGGAGATCAAATTATTATAATGAGGAATATTGTGATGTGCTGGAAAACTGGAGGCATTTCAGGAGCTTGACCCCGGACTGTCGCTGAGCTCAGGATGAGAGTTGCTGAAACTCCCAATGTGTGTGTGTGTGTGTGTGTGTGTGTGTGTGTGTGTGTGTGTGTGTGTGTGTGTGTGTGATTGAACACGTGAGCCCGGCTCTCCATTAGACCCAGTCAGCCTCTTTCTCATACACAGGATGTTCATGTAACCGTGATGTATGTTTGTGCACCTGCAGAGTCACGTGTGCCGCTCTCTTTCTCTCTTTTCCTTTCTGTCCTTCTCCTCCTCCTGTTTCTAACACATATGCGTGCCTCACTCCCTCGCCCTGAACACATCATCATGTCCACATTATAGTTAATAAGTTAATCACAGCCGTGAGTAATTGTAGGCTGCTATATACAGTATCAATGACTGTGATATCAAGTGTGTAGTTTTGAACACTTGAACTATAATGTACAGTGAGCTTTGATGAGCTTAGAGATCCTAATGTGACCCCGACTTTTTATTTAGAACATTTTTAATTAATTATAAAACCAAATAAACAAACAAGCTTGATTGCTTTAGAACTGGCATCTAACTCTGGATCATTAGGATAACTAGCACATCTTCCGGATGAAAACCTGGAGATCCTTTCTCAGGTTGTGAAGGACAGTTGCAGAAATTAAAACTAAAGAGAGATCTGAAGAGCTGAAGCCAAAACGTAGATCAGTGAAGGGTCATGTGACACTGAAGACTGGAGTAATGATGATAATCACAGGAATAAATCACACTTTACTATATATTCACATAGAGAACAGCTGATCTACACTGGAGTGTGTGTGTGTGTGTGTGTGTGTGTGTGTGTGTGTGTGTGTGTGTGTGTGTGTGTGTGTGTGTGTGTGTGTGTGTGTGTGTGTGTGTGTGTGTGTGTGTGTACAGCTGTGTTAATTTCGACAGCATATTTTGATTTAGTTTTAGTCATATTTTAGTCCCTGAATTGTGTTTAGTTTTAGTCTCCTAAAATCTAATGAGTTTAGTTCAATTGTAATACATTAAGCATTTAAGCGTCTCATAACCGACTGTCACTTGAACTGACATTTTGACATCATTTTGTTTTTGACATTAAAAATACACGAAAGAGCTCAATTCACTTTTTTATAAACATCTATATAGTTTTTATAACTGTGTATTTCTGCTTTAGTCAGTGGCCATATCAGGTTAAGCTAAAGCTTCAAATAAGTTAATTTATTTTTTTAATTTCAGTTAACATTTATTTAATTTCAAGTAATGAAGATTTTTAATGGTTTTAGTGAACTATTATAACCCTGATACTTTATTGAATATGTGTCAAATACTGGTCTTTCCTCCTGACTATGAATTAAATGGGAATTAAATTAAACACAGTTTATTGTGTACGCAAAAACGAATATATAATGCGTGACTTTTAATGATGAACAAGCTGGAAATACAGCGGGACTCTTATTTTGAAATGTCTGCGCCTCTATTGCAGTTGCAGGAGCTCATTCAAGTTCAGATGAGGAGATCAAATATGCGTTGTTACAACCGTCTGAAACATATTACTATATAAACATGGTGAAGTAAACACTGTCATTATTCATCAGCATTAGTTCATCAACAATATCCTGGTTTTTATTTAGTTATCGTCTCGTTTTCGTCAGTGAAAAAAGGTTGTTGATGAAAATTATGACGAAAAGTATTTGTCAACGAAATGAATACTGGTGTACAGCTGATCTACACCGGAGTGTGTGTGTGTGTGTGTGTACAGCTGATCTACACTGGAGGAATATTTCACTGTTTTACTGGATTTTTTTATCAAATAAATTCAGCTTTGGTGAGCAGAAGAGACTTGATTGGTAATGTGTGTGTGCATATAATACACACTATATCGGCAGAAGTGTTACCGTGATCGCTGGACACCTGTGCAATAAGTCCATTCCGGACATTTCCTCACGACTAAATATTCCACGCTCAACTGTTAGTGGAAGCCATTGGGAACAACAGCAGCTCAGCCACAGAGCGGGGTCAGCGCATGCTGAGGGTCACAGAGCGGGGTCAGCGCATGCTGAGGGTCACAGAGCGGGGTCAGCGCATGCTGAGGGTCACAGAAGTGGCCAACTTTCTGCAGAGTCAAGAGCTCCAGCCCTCCAAACTTCTGTGGCCTTCAGATGAGCTCAAGAACAGTGTGTAGAGCTTCATGGAATGGGTTTCCATGGCCGAGCAGCTCATCCAAGCCTTACATCACCAAGTGCAACGCAAAGCGTGGGATGCAGTGGGGTAAAGTGCGCCGCCGCTGGATTCTAGAGCAGTGGAGACGTGTTCTCTGAGTGACCAATCACGCTTCTCTGTCTGACAATCCCATGGACGAGTCTGGGTTTGGCGGTTGACTTGCCTGACTGCATTGTGCCAAGTGTAAAGTTTGGTGGAGGGGGGGTTATGGGGTTGGGTTGTTTTTCAGGGGTTGGGCTCTTAATGCTTCACCAAGACATTTTGGACAATTTCATGCTCCCAACTTTGTGGGACCAGTTTGGGGACGGCCCCTTCCTGTCCCAGCATGCCTGCGCTCCAGTGCTCAAAGCATCGCTCCATAAAGACATGGATGAGGAGTTTGGTGTGGAGGAACTGGACTGGCCTGCACAGAGTCCTGACCTCAACCCGATAGAACACCTTTGGGATGAATTAGAGCGGAGACTGAGAGCCAGGCCTTCTCGTCCAACATCACAAATGCGCTTCTAGAAGAATCCCCATAAACACACTCCTAACCCTTGAGGAAAGAAGAGCTGGAGCTGTTAGAGCTGCGACTCCATATTAAACCCTACGGATGGAGAATGGGACGCTCATGTGTGTGTGAAGGCAGAACACTTTTGGCGATATAGTGTATGTGATACACACTGCAGTTCTTTAGTTAAGAACTTAAACTTTGAATGTCTGTGCTTTACATGATCACTGCATGTGATTGACTCGTGTGTTTACTGAGAGGTGATGTCTGTCGTTGATGATGATGATGATGATGGAGACACACTGCCAACACTTTCTTCCACATCATCTGCTACATCACCATCTCTCTCCGGATTGAGCGTGACGTCAAACAGCACAGAAAAGGTGATCTAAATATATAGGCCATGTTCTCTCTGACATGACATTGGGGAATTTTTCTCATCACCAGATCAAGATTACAGAGATTACAGCCGCTTCAGATTAGACTCTTCCGGATTATCTCTCCCATTTACTTCCAAACTTTACGTCTACACCAAACTCGGTTTGCATCCCGACCCTTCTTCACCGCCGGGTCACTCCTTCTCCAAGATAATGACCAATCAGCTTTACGTTTTTCAGACATGAGATCGAATCAGGCTCCCAAAAAAGCAGGGCATGCAGGAAAGAAGACAAATTAATTCGATTTTTGACTTTGTGTTGCTCAGGAGGGTTACACAATTTCTCATTCGATTAATCCCGGATTTAATTCAATCTGGAGTTTCCTGAAATAGCTCCAGTGCTGGACCTGCTGTTTCAGCCTTTAATCACAGCAACACCTGGCATGGCTCGGGCTCGGCCGCCATCATCATTGGCGGAGCAGCTGGATGCCGAAAGTACTGTAACATTTGTGCTGTAGAGATGTTAAATATATACAGAAACACTGACTGTTGCCCTGTGCAGCTGCAGCAGAATGAGCATATCGTTCTATAGTTCTCACAACAACTCCAGTTGGTTGTAACTTTATTCCTGCAAAGCTCCAGCTCTTCTCTCAGTGTTTCTGAACTCCTGAAACGCCTCCAGTGTAGTCTCCAGTTTTCCAACATTCAAACAAAATATGAACAGAATTACAATGTATTTTAATGTTTGGGTATAAACAACATCTGCACAGTTACGCCTCTCAACGTTCAGAGCAAAGGGAGATATTTTCATAAACCACTGTGGGGGCGACGAGTCAGTGACATCACTAGCCCTAACATTTACATAACCCCGCCCCCAGGAACATGTGGAGAAGAGGAAGAGTTGCTGAAGTCGAGCACGTTTACTGATACAGTACGAACACAAATGCAGACGCATGTCGTAAAGCGAGATGACATCATCAGTTATAACCGCAATTACACTGAACTATCCCTGTTCTCTCTTCATCAGCAGATATTCTCTGGCTCATCTTACCCCACACCAGCGCTTTAGAGATTATCATGACAGAATATGATAATAAACGACTCATCAATTCTCCCTTCAGAAACGTCCTGTCTCGTTCGACTTATTGTCCGACTCCGGTTTGATCATTTATCAGTCCCTCCAGAAAAGCGTGATTATGCGATCGCATGATTTAATGCATAATCAGCCAAAGTCCGCATATTTATGCGGGGGCCGCATTTTCGCTGCGTAAATTGCCTATTTCCACGTGCAAAATATGCGGGGCTAGCATGATTTCATAATCCCCGCATTTTAGTTGCAAAAAAGTCACATATATATTAGCAGAAAGTTGAACAATGTTCGTTTACTTCACACAAGAGCCGCCATTTCCCCCTGTTGCCATGGGAACGCTTTGAAGTGACGTAATTACCCGACGTGAACGTCATCGAAAAGCTGCAAACCCCGCGGAGAAACCATAGATATCAGAGAAACCATGATGAAGCGCAAACTCCCATTGGCCAACAAAAATAACAGCAAAAGAGCAAAGCAGTTTCCCAGTGATGACCAATCAGAACACAGCATCATGAAGCTTCAGAGCGTTATGAGTCAGTGAGTCGATTCAGCGGTTTGGAGCGTTATGAATCAGTGAGTCGATTCAGCGGTTCAGAGCGTTATGAATCAGTGAGTCGATTCAGCGGTTCAGAGCGTTATGAGTCAGTGAGTCGATTCAGCGGTTTGGAGCGTTATGAATCAGTGAGTCGATTCAGCGGTTCAGAGCGTTATGAGTCAGTGAGTCGATTCAGCGGTTCAGAGCGTTATGAGTCAGTGAGTCGATTCAGCGGTTCAGAGCGTTATGAGTCAGTGAGTCGATTTAGCGGTTTGGAGCGTTATGAATCAGTGAGTCGATTCAGCGGTTTGAAGCATTATGAATCAGTGAGTCGGAAAGTTATGAATCAGTGAGTTGATTCAGCGGTTTGAAGCGTGACGAATCAGTGAGTCGATTCAGCGGTTTGAAGCGTGATGAATCAATGAGTTGATTCAGTGGTTTGAAGCGTGACGAATCAGTGAGTCGATTCAGCGGTTTGAAGCGTTATGAATCAGTGAGTCGATTCAGTGGTTTGAAGCGTGACGAATCAGTGAGTCGATTCAGCGGTTTGAAGCGTTATGAATCAGTGAGTCGATTCAGCGGTTTGAAGCGTGATGAATCAATGAGTCGATTCAGCGGTTTGAAGCGTTATGAATCAGTGAGTCGATTCAGCGGTTTGAAGCGTTATGAATCAGTGAGTCGATTCAGCGGTTTGAAGCGTTATGAATCAGTGAGTCGGAAAGTTATGAATCAGTGAGTTGATTCAGCGGTTTGAAGCGTTATGAATCAGTGAGTCGATTCAGCGGTTTGAAGCGTTATGAATCAGTGAGTCGATTCAGTGGTTTGAAGCGTGACGAATCAGTGAGTCTATTCAGCGGTTTGAAGCGTTATGAATCAGTGAGTCGATTCAGCGGTTTGAAGTGTGATGAATCAGTGAGTCGATTCAGCGGTTTGAAGCGTTATGAATCAGTGAGTCGATTCAGCGGTTTGAAGCGTTATGAATCAGTGAGTCGATTCAGCGGTTTGAAGCGTGATGAATCAGTGAGTCGATTCAGCGGTTTGAAGCGTTATGAATCAGTGAGTCGATTCAGCGGTTTGAAGCGTTATGAATCAGTGAGTCGATTCAGCGGTTTGAAGCGTTATGAATCAGTGAGTCGATTCAGCGGTTTGAAGCATTATGAATCAGTGAGTTGATTCAGCGGTTTGGATTGCCAAAGTCACGTATTTCAGCAGTTTAACACGCGATCCGAATCATGAGTCGACTCACTGATTCATAACACTCTGAACCGCTGAATCGACTCTGATTCATAACACTCTGAACCACTGAATCGACTCACTGATTCATAACACTCTGAACCGCTGAATCGACTCTGATTCATAAAACTCTGAACCGCTGAATCGACTCTGATTCATAAAACTCTGAACCGCTGAATCGACTCTGATTCATAACGCTCTGAACCGCTGAATCGACTCTGATTCATAACACTCTGAACCGCTGAATCGACTCTGATTCATAACACTCTGAACCGCTGAATCGACTCACTGATTCATAACACTCTGAACCGCTGAATCGACTCTGATTCATAAAACTCTGAACCGCTGAATCGACTCTGATTCATAAAACTCTGAACCGCTGAATCGACTCTGATTCATAACGCTCTGAACCGCTGAATCGACTCTGATTCATAACACTCTGAACCGCTGAATCTACTCACTGATTCATAACACTCTGAACCGCTGAATCGACTCTGATTCATAACACTCTGAACCGCTGAATCGACTCTGATTCATAAAACTCTGAACCGCTGAATCGACTCTGATTCATAACGCTCTGAACCGCTGAATCGACTCTGATTCATAACACTCTGAACCGCTGAATCGACTCTGATTCATAACACTCTGAACCGCTGAATCGACTCTGATTCATAAAACTCTGAACCGCTGAATCGACTCTGATTCATAACGGTCTGAACCGCTGAATCGACTCACTGATTCATAACACTCTGAACCGCTGAATCGACTCTGATTCATAACACTCTGAACCGCTGAATCGACTCTGATTCATAACACTCTGAACCGCTAAATCGATTCTGATTCATAACACTCTGAACCGCTGAATCGACTCTGATTCATAAAACTCTGAACCGCTGAATCGACTCTGATTCATAAAACTCTGAACCGCTTAATCGACTCTGATTCATAACACTTCGAAGCTTTATGATGTGTGTTTTGAAATCGGTCATCACTATATAATTCGTTATTTAGGTTTTAGCACAAAAACTATTCTCGTCGCTTCATAAAGTTATTGTAGAGCCGCTGTAGTGAGATGGACTCTGGATCTTTAGTCTTTAGTGTTTTTATGGGTCTTGAGAGTGTGCAGTGCATTGAGCCAATGGAGGCCTTTCTGAGCCATCGGATTTACACTAAAATATCTTCATCTGTGTCTGAAGATGAGCGGAGTCTGACGGGTGTCCAGCGACATGAGGGGACGGCATTCATGACAGAATTTACATCTTTGGATGAACTGGCCCTTTAAGAGATTGCACTTTGTGCATTGGAAGCACTCAAATGTCTGTTTTGTAAAGCTAGCTCTGTAAAACAGGAAGTTATTTCTTCATTTCTTCAGAAGTTGTAGAATATTCCTTTTGTAAAGCTACAGAACTTGTTTGACTCAATGTGTTGTAAATTTGAGCCGTGTGTTTATTAAGGTCTTCAATAAAACAAGATGAGAACTTAAATATTCCCAGCACTTTCTGTGATGTAGTGCTTTTTTTCTCTTTCTCATCAAACTGCAGCTTTTGCAAGTTCCTGCAATTTCATCGCATAAAATTGCATAAATATCCCGCATTTACCATCGCTTTTTTTAAGAAAACGTGCCGCATAATCAAGGATTTTTGCCCGCAACAATCACAAAAAAAGCCGCATTTTTCTGGAAGGACTGATTACAGGCTGAACAGTTTCAGACATTTTCAGTGTGTGTGTGTGTGTGTGTGTGTGTGTGTGTGAGGTGATGCTAACATGAGCTCTTGAAGCTCCGCCCTCTTCCTGAAAAGGGGCGGGGAGCAGCAGCTAATTTGCATTTAAAGGGATACACACAAAAACAGCATCACCCTCATGCTATAAAAAATGATCTGTGTGGTTTTTTGAGCTAAAACTTCACACACACACACTCATCAGAGACTTATTTTTTTTAAAAAGGGGCATTATAAGACCCCTTTAATGTAAGGCTTGCGACACCTTACACCCAATTATGAATAATTTGTAATGACAGGGTAATAATGGTAATGGTAGTGACTTTTCTAAAAGTCTATAGGTGTGACAAGTAGCCCCGGTATGAGTTATAAGGTAAAATGGTGGATGTTACAGTTCCTTCTAGATGCACACGTCTGTCATATCTCGCGTTTTAATTTCCCGTAGCATGAGGTATTCCGTGTGTGTACACCTCATTGCCTTCGCTCGACAGCCCAGTTAGGAAGGTGGCTGACAGTTTTTGACAGGGAATAGTTTTGGCTGTGGCACTGACAGAGGCTGGAACCCATGCTGGCTCTAATGGCTATTGACGGCTGTAATTGCAGCACCGGTGACATGGCAACACAATCCGTCTTCCTCTACATTTACAGCAATTAGTCCCAGCATTCATCAGGTGCAGCGGGGGGTTCGCTGTTAGTTCACACACACACACACACACACACACACACACACACACACACACACACACACACACACACACACACACACACACACACACACACACACACACACACACACACACACACACACACACACACACACACACACACACACACACACACACACACACACACACACACACACACACACACACACACACACACACACACACACACACACACACACACACACACCGAGGTCAGCGTTCAGAAGACTTTCAGCAGGAGAACAGATTGATGTACTAATGAAGTTCTGCTTATGTGGGTGATCACTTTATCACGTCAATCGTACATTTCCTCTACTCTTTCCAGCGTGAGGGATTTATGATTGTTCCAGGCTGGAGATCTATTTCTGGGGTGGTTTCAGTCCCGTTTCCACTGGAATTACCCAGAACAATTTGTACCAGGAACTAATGATGGGTAGTTCGGATCATTTTACTGACTCGGATCTTTGAATCTCGTTCAGCAAAATGAACAAATCTTTTTTCAAGTCATTTCGTTCATTTCAGCAGAATCTAATTAAAACCTTACATGCTACATTTTTCAACACATTTAGTACTTTTGGAATAAAAAATAAACTAAGCTAACTTTGAGAAATAAATTATTAATGAATTGCTTAAATTGCTTCAGTCTATGTATGCAGTCTGTTAGTTCACCTCCCGATCCAAATCCTGCTTTCCTTTGTCCCTTCACATTTAAACACGTCTGTTCCCTGGGAAGTGTAGTTCACCTCTCGGGTGTGAGCCGTTAGTTCAGTCATCATGTCTGATCTGGGCCGAGACAGCCTCATGTCATACATGCGTCCGGAAACAGAATTGATTAGTTCACCAGTCTCGAGTCTTCGGGTTTGAGTCATTCGTTCATCAAGTCCCAGCCCCATAGGCAAGGCTATGCAGTCACAGGAAACAGAAAAGATTAGTTCATCTCCCGAGTCTTCTCGTTCAAGTCGTTTGTTCTTTTTTCACGTGACCGCTTTCCTGTTCAGTGTCTCGCAACATATACAATATTACAGTCGTATTATTGACTGCATGTTGTATATTTATTATTATAAAATCATCAGAAGATATGTGCAATAAACATTTGTTATGCCTGTCCGTTCTGAACAACCCAATGTGTCCAGGCTTCATTGGAAAATCAATTAAACTAGCTAAAAAAAACCCTGAACTAAACAAACCCTCACTTGTTTGTAAGGAAGGTTGTGCATTAACCATAGACTGTAAAGGAATGAACTAATTTCTGTATCCAACACGGCTGTCACGTGACAAAAGAACGAGACTGGAGAGATCAGCTGATTCTGCATTCAGCCTATGGGGACTTGAACGAACGATTTGAACGAGAAGACTCGAGAGATGAACTAATCTTTTCTGTTTCCGGTGACTGCATAGCCTTGCCTATGGGCTGGGACTTGATGAACGAATGACTCAAACCTGAAGACTCGAGACTGGTGAACTAATCCATTCTGTTTCCTGTACAGAACATGTTGCACATGCACAGTCAACACAAAATGAACGAATCGCTCTCTGAGACAACCCGTTGTTCTCGAGTCATATTAAAGATTCGTTCAAAATGAACGACACATCAATATTGCAGACAGTATCACACAAAAATGATGTGCCCCCCCCCCCCCCCCCCCTTAAGAGGTTAATTATGATAATCAGGCTGATGTTTACAAAATCAGAAGTTCTGATTAATATTAGAATATTTATGTGCATATTAATGCAGTCATTCATCATGTTTACATGCAAATCCCTTTTCTGCTCTCGGTCAAAAGAACAGCATTTATTTGAAATAGAATCTTTTGTAACATTTAAATGTCACTTTTGATCAGTTTAATGCGTCCTAACTGAACAAAAGTATAATTTTTTTTAGTTCTGACTAATATTTTTCTACATAAGGCATTTATTTGACCCATTAAATCGGATTATTATGCCAGAAACAAATGATGTCAAGCAGGTTAACGTGCCAACTATCAAATCAAAATATGACCATATTCCAATATCAATCAGAATAAATGAAAGGGATGGAGAGGAAACTGGAGAGCTTCGTCTTTCCCGTAATCTGTGTGCTCTTCTCCATGCTAATGTCCTACCATAGACCCTTTCAGACCGTCTCTCTCTCTCTCTCTCTCTCTCTCTCTCTCTCTCTCTCTCTCTCTCTCTCTCTCTCTCTCTCTCTCTCTCTCTCTCTCTCTCTCTCTCTCTCTCTCTCTCTCTCTCTCTCTCTCTCTCTCTTTTATGTTTTAATGCCGTGTGAGGATACTAGAGAACAAGGGAAGTGCACATTAAAGGAGAGTGTGAGTGTCCGTATGCGTCTGTGTTAAGCAGCCGAACCTCAAGAGGATCTCAGACTGAATCTTAAGCTCAACCTCCTCTATCACGCTGGCCGCTCTGGGATATCCCAGCATGCCTTTCACCTTACCTCGAACCCACAGCCACAAACTGCCCTCGTTCCTCTGCGGAGAGATGGAGGGAGAAACACAATGGGAAGGTAACAATAGCCTTGAAATGAGCAGCTTAAGGGCTTAGGCGGCATTAGAAACAGCACATTTTCTCCCCATAAAACTGCAGGACTCCGAACAAAAGGGATTGTTGACTTGTTTATTTATGCGTCGGCCCTTTGCTGCACGAATTCATCACACGGACGGGCCGGGAATCAGCAGAGAGAACTCAAGTATAGGAGACCTTGCAGAAGATCAGACGACAACAAATAAGCCGTCTGTGTACGCTCACACACGTTCCCCATGCTTTCTGGGCTCAGGGATTGCTGAGGGAAAGGGAAATGTTTGAGACTAAAGCATGCAGGAGTTGTGCGGAGAGGCCAAGGAAGTGTCAGAATACAGCGAATGCTCTTAGAAGATTTGAAGCGTCTCGAAAGATGTCCAGGTTCATGGAGAAGTCAAGGGATGCGGAAGACAAAAGAGGCGGACCGAACGGCCTCTGTTTATACAGGATCTCTTTTCAGAGAGGGTTTTTTTCTTTTCCTCTGTTCCTCCTCTCTTTTTCAATATGCCTCATATCCTTCCCTCCAGAGAGCTGTGGACCAACAGGAGGATTACTGAAAAACTTTACGGTTTAAGGACAAGACGGAGTCGCTTCCTGCGTTCTGACACATGACGTGAGAGTCCTCGACTGGATTAAGAGCTTTGACTCTCACCTGCTGGGAAACACGCGTGTTCCGTGACCGAACACACGACTGAGGCCGCCACTTTTCATGACAAAGCAGAACAATTAAAATAGTATGTTTCGCCTTTTTATAGACACCTGTTTCATCGGACGCACGCGCGTTGCCACGGTTACGCGCCTAATTTCTTCCGAACTCCCACTACTCCCTTTTCCCATCACATATCAGATGGGAAAGGCACTCTATAGCACAAAGTGAAGGGTTAGTTTTACCTACAGTCACCAGATTTGGTAAATATATTGTTCTCATCGAGCCGGACAACTTTCTAATTTACAGTCATTAGCTCCGACCAACTTCCGTCCTCCACCGTACTTCCGCTCAATGTTCATGTTCCTTCAGGACTCCGTCTGGGACTGCGGTATATTCTCTGGGTTTCAGCGGTTCGGAGCGTATCGAATCAGCGAGTCGATTCAATGGTTCAGAGCATATCGAATCAGTTAGTCGATTCAGCGGTTCAGAGTGTATCGAATCAGTGAGTCGATTCAATGGTTCAGAGCATATCGAATCAGTTAGTCGATTCAGTGGTTGGGAGCGTATCGAATCAGCGAGTCAATTCAATGGTTCAGAGCATATCGAATCAGTTAGTCGATTCAGTGGTTGGGAGCGTATCGAATCAGTGAGTCGATTCAGCGGTTCAGAGCGTATCGAATCAGCGAGTCGATTCAGCGGTTCGGAGCGTATCGAATCAGCGAGTCGTTTCAGTGGTTCGGAGCATATCAAATCAGTGAGTCAATTCAGCGGTTCGGAGCGTATCGAATCAGTGAGTCGATTCAGCGGTTCGGAGTGTATCAAATCAGCGAGTCGATTCAGTGGTTGGGAACTTATCAAATCAGTGAGTCGATTCAGCGGTTCGGAGCGTATCGAATCAGCGAGTCGATTCAGTGGTTCGGAGCGTATCAAATCAGCGAGTCGATTCAGTGGTTGGGAACGTATCGAATCAGCGAGTCGATTCAGTGGTTGGGAACGTATCGAATCAGCGAGTCGATTCAGTGGTTCAGAGAATGTCGAATCAGTGAGTTGATTCAGTGGTTTGGAGAATGTCGAATCAGCGAGTCGATTCAGCGGTTAGGAGTGTATCGAATCAGTTAGTTGATTCAGTGGTTCGGAGCGTATCGAATCAGCGAGTCGATTCAGCGGTTTGGAGAATGTTGAATCAGCGAGTCGATTCAGTGGTTCGGAGCGTATCGAATCAGCGAGTCAAATCAGCGAGTCGATTCAGCGGTTTGGAGAATGTCGAATCAGAGAGTCGATTCAGTGGTTCGGAGAATGTCGAATCAGAGAGTCGATTCAGTGGTTCGGAGCGTATCCAATCAAGTGATTTCAGCGGTTTGGCGGTTTGACACACAATCCGAATCATGAATCGACTCGCTGATTCGATACGCTCTGAAGCTTCATGAAGCAGTGTTTTGAAATTGGTTATCACTATATAATTCCTTATTTCGTTTTTTTGGCACACCAAAAATATTACCGTGGCTTTATAATATTAATATTGAACCACTGTACTCACATGGACTGATTTAAATATGTTTTTAGTACATTAATGGATCTTGAGAGAGTAAATTGCTGAGCTCACTATGGAGGCGTCACTGAGCCTTCAGATTTCAACACAAATATCTTCATCTGTGTCTGAAGATGAACGGAGGTCTGACGGGTGTGGAACGGCATGAGGGGGAGGAATACATGACATTATTTTCATTTTTGGGTGAACTAACCCTGTAAGGAAATGTCTCTTTTTCTATCAATTTGAATAACAAAATCAATGCATAGATCCATTTCATTTGTAGTGCACTGGCAACATAGTTTCATATAATTAGTTTAATAATTAGGTTACTAAAAATATAAAAAGACCCTACATTTTGAGCGGCAAATTATAACTTCTCACTCATTTGAAAGTGGCCTATAATAATAATAAATAATAATACATTTTATTTATAACGCGCCTTTCTAGACACTCAAGGTCGCCTTACAACAATAGTAAAAACACAATAGCACATCATTAAAATACTCAAGAACAACAATTAGAAACAACAAAATAAAAAACAACAATAAAAACAACAACTATATTGATGACAGGACAGTGCAGTTATGGTGGGAGTGAGTAGGCCAGTCTGAACAAATGTGTTTTGAGTTTGGATATGAAATGTGGCGAGTATAACATCCTATTACATGAAATTAATCTAACTTTAAGTGATCTCATGGGTGTGATTGAGTTGGCAGTAGCTGCTGCAGTAAATGTGCACCTTTAACACAGTCTTTTTATATTTACCCGCTTTAAATGCATATTGCCCACCTTGCACAGTTTCCCTAAAGCGCCACTGGGGTGGTGGTCATCGCTGTTTGCAGCTATATACCTGTATTTTTAGTGCTTTAGTGCTTCACTTAAATAATTTGTAATAGTTTTAGTTGTAGTTAACAATAACAACGCTGGTTTAGAGTGACATGAGGGCGAGTAAATGATGACAGAAGACTATCCCTTTAAACGTAAGAAAGCCGTAAACGCAGATGGCCGTGTGTGTTTGTGTGTTTATCTGTTGGACGTTTCTTTGATTCTTCATGATTTGCTTTGGAAAGTGTTAACTGTGTCTGGCCTGAACACACAGTAGTTTCCTTCTTTCAGTGTGTGTGTGTGTGTGTGTGTGTGTGTGTGTGTGATTCTGGCCTGGTTTGTCTGTCTGAGCTCTCGTTCGGCTCCTCTGTAATCCCATGGATGAGTGGAACCGCTGGAACAGATCGAGGAGCCGTGGAGCGAACCCGCTTTGCAAATTGTCACACAGACAGACTAATCCTGACTCGCTGACAAATTGGACTTTTGTGTGACCGACGTTCTGTGTCTGTGTTTGCTGTGTGTGTGTGTGTGTGAAAGAGAAAACGTGTAGTTGTGTCAATTATTTAATTAGTCACAAGAATCCGTCATGGGTTAAATAGCTTTTAATCCAAATGACATATTTGTGTAATTACATTCCAGCTTGAGTTTTGTACACAGGAATACATGACACTATATATTCATATAGAGAACAGCTGATCTACACTGGAGGAATATTACACTGTTATACTGGAGTTATGATCAGATTCATGAGCAGAAGAGACTCTTAAATAATCTTACAGACCCCAAACCTTTTAATTGCAGTGTATTTGTTTTTGTGAAGTCGACTAAAAACATATATTTTGTCAAATATTTCTCTCAAATCTGTACAGTAGGTGAGCTGAACAAGTGTTTCTCCCCAGATCTGTGATGTGATTTACAGTATGGAGACGTACAGTATGTGGAATTATGTGTCATATTTTGGATGCTTACATCAGACATACGTCTTCATATTCAGAATGTGATAGAAATATAACCGTTATTTTTAAGCTGTTTTATTTTATTCAGCCTTTTCTCATCCCAAACCCATGAATCTCCCTCTCTTTACCAATGTCCTTTGAAGTTTTCTTCCGGAGAATAATGTTCCATTTCTGTCAGTTGTGGACTCGGATCAGCGGCTTTGTGTTTCCCATCACCACAAAGGGAACAACAGGGAAAGGAGATGTGGAATATGACAGACACCGGAGAATCCCACACAGCCCGAATGTGAGGCGTGTCATCAGTCAGGGATTTTACAACCTCAATATACACATCTGTCATACGTTTACATATTTTTATGATGATCTGAGGGACGGTTTCTTTATATTCCTGTTCGACGACCAGAAATTGACATGTCTGTCAGAGCAACAATCCGTGGATTCAAGCCTCATGGATTTCAGCCGCTGCAAACAATGACTCATACCTCAGTGTTTCTGTCTTGTTTTCCAGCACAGATACACTATATCACCAGAAGAGTTGTGCCGCCCCTTCACACACACATGAGCTTCCCATTCTCCATCCGTAGGGTTTAATATGGAGTCGCAGCTCTAACAGCTCCAGCTCTTCTTTCCTCAAGGGTTAGGAGTGTGTTTATGGGGATTCTTCTAGAAGCGCATTTGTGATGTTGGACGAGAAGGCCTGGCTCTCAGTCTCCGCTCTAATTCATCCCAAAGGTGTTCTATCGGGTTGAGGTCAGGACTCTGTGCAGGCCAGTCCAGTTCCTCCACACCAGACTCCTCATCCATGTCTTTATGGAGCGATGCTTTGAGCACTGGAGCGCAGGCATGCTGGGACAGGAAGGGGCCGTCCCCAAACTGGTCCCACAAAGATGGGAGCATGAAATTGTCCAAAATGTCTTGGTGAAGCATTAAGAGCCCAACCCCTGAAAAACAACCCCACCCCATAATCCCCCCTCCACCAAACTTTTCACTTGGCACAATGCAGTCAGGCAAGTCAACCGCCAAACCCAGACTCGTCCATGGGATTGTCAGACAGAGAAGCGTGATTGGTCACTTAGAGAACACGTCTCCACTGCTCCAGAGTCCAGTGGCGGCGCGCTTTACCCCACTGCATCCCACGCTTTGCATTGCACTTGGTGATGTGAGGCTTGGATGAGCTGCTCGACCATGGAAACCCATTCCATGAAGCTCTACACACTGTTCTTGAGCTCATCTGAAGGCCACAGAAGTTTGGAGGTCTGGAGCTCTTGACTCTGCAGAAAGTTGGCGACTTCTGTGACCCTCAGCATGCGCTGACCCGTCTCTGTGACCCTCAGCATGCGCTGACCCCGCTCTGTGACCCTCAGCATGCGCTGACCCCGCTCTGTGGCTGAGTTGCTGTTGTTCCCAATGGCTTCCACTAACAGTTGAGCGTGGAATATTTAGTAGTGAGGAAATGTCCCGAATGGACTTATTGCACAGGTGTCCAGCGATCACGGCCCCACGCTTGAGTTCTCTGAGCTCCTGAGAGCGGCCCATTCTCTCACTGATGTGTGTAGAAGCGTCTGCAGGTCTAGAGCTTGAGTTCTCTGAGCTCCTGAGAGCGGCCCATTCTCTCACTAATGTGTGTAGAAGCGTCTGCAGGACTAGAGCTTGAGTTCTCTGAGCTCCTGAGAGCGGTCCATTCTCTCACTGATGTGTGTAGAAGCGTCTGCAGGACTAGAGCTTGAGTTCTCTGAGCTCCTGAGAGCGGCCCATTCTCTCACTGATGTGTGTAGAAGCGTCTGCAGGACTAGAGCTTGAGTTCTCTGAGCTCCTGAGAGCGGCCCATTCTCTCACTGATGTGTGTAGAAGCGTCTGCAGGACTAGAGCTGGAGTTCTCTGAGCTCCTGAGAGCGGTCCATTCTCTCACTGATGTGTGTAGAAGCGTCTGCAGGACTAGAGCTGGAGTTCTCTGAGCTCCTGAGAGCGGTCCATTCTCTCACTGATGTGTGTAGAAGCGTCTGCCGGTCTAGAGCTTGAGTTCTCTGAGCTCCTTAGAGCGGCCCATTCTCTCACTGATGTGTGTAGAAGCGTCTGCAGGACTAGAGCTGGAGTTCTCTGAGCTCCTGAGAGCGGTCCATTCTCTCACTGATGTGTGTAGAAGCGTCTGCAGGTCTAGAGCTTGAGTTCTCTGAGCTCCTGAGAGCGGCCCATTCTCTCACTGATGTGTGTAGAAGCGTCTGCAGGTCTAGAGCTTGAGTTCTCTGAGCTCCTGAGAGCGGTCCATTCTCTCACTGATGTGTGTAGAAGCGTCTGCAGGTCTAGAGCTTGAGTTCTCTGAGCTCCTGAGAGCGGTCCATTCTCTCACTGATGTGTGTAGAAGCGTCTGCAGGTCTAGAGCTTGAGTTCTCTGAGCTCCTGAGAGCGGTCCATTCTCTCACTGATGTGTGTAGAAGCGTCTGCAGGTCTAGAGCTTGAGTTCTCTGAGCTCCTGAGAGCGGTCCATTCTCTCACTGATGTGTGTAGAAGCGTCTGCAGGTCTAGAGCTTGAGTTCTCTGAGCTCCTGAGAGCGGCCCATTCTCTCACTGATGTGTGTAGAAGCGTCTGCAGGACTAGAGCTTGAGTTCTCTGAGCTCCTGAGAGCGGTCCATTCTCTCACTGATGTGTGTAGAAGCGTCTGCAGGTCTAGAGCTTGAGTTCTCTGAGCTCCTGAGAGCGGTCCATTCTCTCACTGATGTGTGTAGAAGCGTCTGCAGGTCTAGAGCTTGAGTTCTCTGAGCTCCTGAGAGCGGCCCATTCTCTCTCTGATGTGTGTAGAAGCGTCTGCAGGTCTAGAGCTTGAGTTCTCTGAGCTCCTGAGAGCGGTCCATTCTCTCACTGATGTGTGTAGAAGCGTCTGCAGGACTAGAGCTTGAGTTCTCTGAGCTCCTGAGAGCGGTCCATTCTCTCACTGATGTGTGTAGAAGCGTCTGCAGGACTAGAGCTTGAGTTCTCTGAGCTCCTGAGAGCGGTCCATTCTCTCACTGATGTGTGTAGAAGCGTCTGCAGGTCTAGAGCTTGAGTTCTCTGAGCTCCTGAGAGCGGCCCATTCTCTCACTGATGTGTGTAGAAGCGTTTGCAGGTCTAGAGCTTGAGTTCTCTGAGCTCCTGAGAGCGGCCCATTCTCTCACTGATGTGTGTAGAAGCGTCTGCAGGACTAGAGCTTGAGTTCTCTGAGCTCCTGAGAGCGGCCCATTCTCTCACTGATGTGTGTAGAAGCGTCTGCAGGTCTAGAGCTTGAGTTCTCTGAGCTCCTGAGAGCGGCCCATTCTCTCACTGATGTGTGTAGAAGCGTCTGCAGGTCTAGAGCTTGAGTTCTCTGAGCTCCTGAGAGCGGCCCATTCTCTCACTGATGTGTGTAGAAGCGTCTGCAGGTCTAGAGCTTGAGTTCTCTGAGCTCCTGAGAGCGGCCCATTCTCTCACTGATGTGTGTAGAAGCGTCTGCAGGCCTAGAGCTTGAGTTCTCTGAGCTCCTGAGAGCGGCCCATTCTCTCACTGATGTGTGTAGAAGCGTCTGCAGGCCTAGAGCTTGAGTTCTCTGAGCTCCTGAGAGCGGCCCATTCTCTCACTGATGTGTGTAGAAGCGTCTGCAGGTCTAGAGCTTGAGTTCTCTGAGCTCCTGAGAGCGGCCCATTCTCTCACTGATGTGTGTAGAAGCGTCTGCAGGTCTAGAGCTTGAGTTCTCTGAGCTCCTGAGAGCGGCCCATTCTCTCACTGATGTGTGTAGAAGCGTCTGCAGGTCTAGAGCTTGAGTTCTCTGAGCTCCTGAGAGCGGCCCATTCTCTCACTGATGTGTGTAGAAGCGTCTGCAGGCCTAGAGCTTGAGTTCTCTGAGCTCCTGAGAGCGGTCCATTCTCTCACTGATGTGTGTAGAAGCGTCTGCAGGTCTAGAGCTTGAGTTCTCTGAGCTCCTGAGAGCGGCCCATTCTCTCACTGATGTGTAGAAGCGTCTGCAGGACTAGAGCTTGAGTTCTCTGAGCTCCTGAGAGCGGCCCATTCTCTCACTGATGTGTGTAGAAGCGTCTGCAGGTCTAGAGCTTGAGTTCTCTGAGCTCCTGAGAGCGGCCCATTCTCTCACTGATGTGTGTAGAAGCGTCTGCAGGTCTAGAGCTTGAGTTCTCTGAGCTCCTGAGAGCGGCCCATTCTCTCACTGATGTGTGTAGAAGCGTCTGCAGGTCTAGAGCTTGAGTTCTCTGAGCTCCTGAGAGCGGCCCATTCTCTCACTGATGTGTGTAGAAGCGTCTGCAGGTCTAGAGCTTGAGTTCTCTGAGCTCCTGAGAGCGGCCCATTCTCTCACTGATGTGTGTAGAAGCGTCTGCAGGTCTAGAGCTTGAGTTCTCTGAGCTCCTGAGAGCGGCCCATTCTCTCACTGATGTGTGTAGAAGCGTCTGCAGGTCTAGAGCTTGAGTTCTCTGAGCTCCTGAGAGCGGTCCATTCTCTCACTGATGTGTGTAGAAGCGTCTGCAGGTCTAGAGCTTGAGTTCTCTGAGCTCCTGAGAGCGGTCCATTCTCTCACTGATGTGTGTAGAAGCGTCTGCAGGTCTAGAGCTTGAGTTCTCTGAGCTCCTGAGAGCGGCCCATTCTCTCACTGATGTGTAGAAGCGTCTGCAGGACTAGAGCTTGAGTTCTCTGAGCTCCTGAGAGCGGCCCATTCTCTCACTGATGTGTGTAGAAGCGTCTGCAGGTCTAGAGCTTGAGTTCTCTGAGCTCCTGAGAGCGGTCCATTCTCTCACTGATGTGTGTAGAAGCGTCTGCAGGTCTAGAGCTTGAGTTCTCTGAGCTCCTGAGAGCGGTCCATTCTCTCACTGATGTGTGTAGAAGCGTCTGCAGGTCTAGAGCTTGAGTTCTCTGAGCTCCTGAGAGCGGCCCATTCTCTCACTGATGTGTGTAGAAGCGTCTGCAGGTCTAGAGCTTGAGTTCTCTGAGCTCCTGAGAGCGGTCCATTCTCTCACTGATGTGTGTAGAAGCGTCTGCAGGTCTAGAGCTTGAGTTCTCTGAGCTCCTGAGAGCGGTCCATTCTCTCACTGATGTGTGTAGAAGCGTCTGCAGGTCTAGAGCTTGAGTTCTCTGAGCTCCTGAGAGCGGTCCATTCTCTCACTGATGTGTGTAGAAGCGTCTGCAGGACTAGAGCTTGAGTTCTCTGAGCTCCTGAGAGCGGTCCATTCTCTCACTGATGTGTGTAGAAGCGTCTGCAGGCCTAGAGCTTGAGTTCTCTGAGCTCCTGAGAGCGGCCCATTCTCTCACTGATGTGTGTAGAAGCGTCTGCAGGACTAGAGCTTGAGTTCTCTGAGCTCCTGAGAGCGGCCCATTCTCTCACTGATGTGTGTAGAAGCGTCTGCATGTCTAGAGCTTGAGTTCTCTGAGCTCCTGAGAGCGGCCCATTCTCTCACTGATGTGTGTAGAAGCGTCTGCAGGTCTAGAGCTTGAGTTCTCTGAGCTCCTGAGAGCGGCCCATTCTCTCACTGATGTGTGTAGAAGCGTCTGCAGGACTAGAGCTGGAGTTCTCTGAGCTCCTGAGAGCGGCCCATTCTCTCTCTGATGTGTGTAGAAGCGTCTGCAGGTCTAGAGCTTGAGTTCTCTGAGCTCCTGAGAGCGGCCCATTCTCTCACTGATGTGTGTAGAAGCGTCTGCAGGTCTAGAGCTTGAGTTACACACCTGTGGCCATGAAGGGCTGAACACCTGAACTCAGGGATGAGGAGGGGCGGCACAATACTTCTGCCAATATAGTGTAGCTTAACATTCTTATGTACTGGAGAAACATATTGACTGTCTTGTTTTGTAAAGTGTGTGTGTGTGTGTGTGTGTGTGTGTGTGTGTGTGTGTGTGTGTGTGTGTGTGTGTGTGTGTGTGTGTGTGTGTGTGTGTGTGTGTGTGTGTTGAGGACTGAAGGGGCTTCATTAAGAGTCTCAAATAAAGAGACGTGGATAATTAGTCTAATTAGTCTGATAGCACAAGCTAATTCACAGAGGAGATTCTGAGAGTTTCCAAACTGATCCAGGATCAGACTGTGTAAACGATCACTGATACTGTCAGGTCCAGACTGAATTCAGACATTAAGCTCATTTCAGATCGCAGTAATCTAGCAAGAAGATAATTAACTGATAAAACGTCACGTGGGCAGTGAGTGAAAGCACTTCACGTGCAGAATAATGTACCTCACACCCACGGTCGGACGAGTCTGATCAGATGTCAGTCGACCACCGTCAGGCGTCTGCTGAGGTTTATCAGTGTGTTCCCTATAGAACAAAACAGCTTCGATATGAGGAGAAACATCATAATACCTTCATCTTTAACAGATTATTCACATTTTTGGTAACACTTTAGTTTAGGGTCTAATTCTCACTTTTAACTAGTTGCTTAATTCTAGCAAATTGGCTGTTTATTAGTACTTATAAAATTATAATTTAATATTTAAATTATTATATTCTTCTTTTGTTTAATGCTGATTACCTACCGAACCTACTTAGTGTACATCGCTCGACCTTTTCGATTAATTCATGTTATAATATAATTTGTATAAAATCAAGTCAAACATAATTTTTTTCTGAAGCAATCAGCACCCGAAAGGTTCAAAATAAACATTTCTTATTATCAGTGTTGAAAACCGTTCATATTTCATTGGAATTTTTAAATGAATATAAAGTTAACAGTATTTACAGTATATGAAACGTTTAGAAACTTTTGTTACATTACATTATATATGTCTTTACTATAAATTTAATGTGTCCTTGCTGATTGATGGGCGTGCCGCACTGAAGACTTGGAAGTAAACGCCCACGGCTAGGATTGGATAAGATTTGCATATTTAATGAGTGTCCACTCCCCTGTAAGTACATGTGGGGATTGTTTTGAAAGCATCTGGGGAAACACTCAGAGGGCTCGCAAAATATCTTTATCAAACAAACACAATGATTCATCTCTCATCCACCCGCGATTGATTGGAATGTTGTCGCCGGAGAATTGAATATAACAGCGAACCGTACACACACACACAAGTCCGAGCCCTGGCCCATGGCGTTACAAGTCTGAGTCTGATCCCGAATGAACCAATAACAGCTTCTCCAGCCTGTGACCGCGTGCTAAGGTGTGTAATCAATAGATATCAAACGATCTGTCACAATGCAATACTAACACATATAAAAACATGTTTTACTCACATCAGTGTGTTGCAGCGTTCCTGTCAGATCCAGAAGCACAGCATTGTGTTTTAATCTCAATCTGTCTGCAAATCCAGTCTCGACCTGTGTCTTGTTTACAAACGAATCCGCGGTTAAATGAAGGAACAAACGTGCAATGTCTTACACACGTGAGCTGGAACCGCATGTTTATTGCTCGGTGGCGTGACCCGTTTAGCTCCTCGAGTCGGTGGGCGGGGCTTGAGGCGGAGCTTCTGCGTCCTGAGACGTCAGTGGTCAACATATTCGGACATCTCTCGTTTTCTGGGTCTGGTGTCTATAAAAGCTTTTCTTTGACTAACAAGGACGTTTTCAGCTCTGAAACTTACAGGATATTCTTATATCACCATGAACTTTTATATATCAAAGGCTCAAAGGAAAGTTGATTTCTCAGTTCATCACCCCTTTAAGCATTTCTTTCACGCACAAAAAAATCGCACTAGCCCAAACTTTTGTAAATATGCTTTTAATAAACCAAAGAAAGTTGCAAATGAACCGGGTGTCAACATCTAGACGTCACCACACATTTTAATAATGCCTCTTGTCTTTAAAAATAGTTTTGAGTGGCATGCGTGTGGGTTGATGATGACATATTAATGATCTGTAAAAGGTGTGACTGGATTTGTGATTTCTGCCACATGACAAACACTTTAAAAGTCATGCAAATCTGATTTGGTTTCCAAGTGCAATCTTTAGGACTGCCTGTGTGGGCACGCTCAGACCGTACAGGTGTTCCTGTGATGCATGTGCCAAGAGAGACACTGTCAGTGTGGAGAGAGAGGACGGAAACCTGTGAGAATCATTCATACATAAACCACCTTCACTCATTCACCTTACAGTGAGTGTCACCTATTCATCGACACGGCATCCTCAATAAACCCGTCTCTGGCGTGATGACTCCGATCTTTTGAATATTGCAATTGTTTAATCAATTTAATAATTGCTTAATTGTTTAGCTCGATCTAATGTAATACCAGGTGTGGTGGTGTGGGTCAGTTTAAGGGTAGAGTTAGGGACAGGTGTGGTGGTGTGGGTAAGTTTAAGGGTAGGGTTAGGGACAGGTGTGGGTCAGTTTAAGGGTAGAGTTAGGGACAGGTGTGGTGGTGTGGGTAAGTTTAAGGGTAGAGTTAGGGACAGGTGTGGTGGTATGGGTAAGTTTAAGGGTAGGGTTAGGGACAGGTGTGGTGGTATGTGTAAGTTTAAGGGTAGGGTTAGGGACAGGTGTGGTGGTATGTGTAAGTTTAAGGGTAGGGTTAGGGACAGGTGTGGTGGTATGGGTAAGTTTAAGGGTAGGGTTAGGGACAGGTGTGGTGGTGTGGGTAAGTTTAAGTGTAGGGTTAGGGACAGGTGTGGTGGTATGGGTCAGTTTAAGGGTAGGGTTAGGGACAGGTGTGGTGGTATGGGTAAGTTTAAGGGTAGGGTTAGGGACAGGTGTGGTGGTATGGGTCAGTTTAAGGTTAGGGTTAGGGACAGGTGTGGTGGTATGGGTAAGTTTAAGGGTAGGGTTAGGGACAGGTGTGGTGGTATGGGTAAGTTTAAGGGTAGGGTTAGGGACAGGTGTGGTGGTATGGGTAAGTTTAAGGGTAGAGTTAGGGACAGGTGTGGTGGTATGGGTAAGTTTAAGGGTAGGGTTAGGGACAGGTGTGGTGGTGTGGGTAAGTTTAAGGGTAGGGTTAGGGACAGGTGTGGTGGTGTGGGTAAGTTTAAGGGTAGGGTTAGGGACAGGTGTGGTGGTGTGGGTATGTTTAAGGGTAGGGTTAGGGACAGGTGAGGTGGTATGGGTAAGTTTAAGGGTAGGGTTAGGGACAGGTGTGGTGGTGTGGGTAAGTTTAAGGGTAGAGTTAGGGACTGGTGTGGTGGTATGGGTAAGTTTACGGGTTAGGGTTAGGGACAGTTGTGGTGGTGTGGGTAAGTTTAAGGGTAGGGTTAGGGACAGGTGTGGTGGTATGGGTAAGTTTAAGGGTAGGGTTAGGGACAGGTGTGGTGGTGTGGGTAAGTTTAAGGGTAGGGTTAGGGACAGGTGTGGGTAAGTTTAAGGGTAGAGTTATGGACAGGTGTGGTGGTATGGGTAAGTTTAAGGGTAGGGTTAGGGACAGGTGTGGTGGTATGGGTAAGTTTAAGGGTAGGGTTAGGGACAGGTGTGGTGGTATGGGTAAGTTTAAGGGTAGGGTAAGTTTAAAGTTTAAGGGTACAGGTGTGGTGGTGTGGGTAAGTTTAAGGGTAGGGTTAGGGACAGGTGTGGTGGTATGGGTAAGTTTAAGGGTAGAGTTAGGGACAGGTGTGGTGGTATGGGTAAGTTTAAGGGTAGGGTTAGGGACAGGTGTGGTGGTGTGGGTAAGTT
>CM042261.1:986779-1031779 GCA_023566225.1 Romanogobio albipinnatus | reverse complement strand
GTGTGTGTGTGTGTGTGTGTGTGTGTGTGTGTGTGTGTGTGTGTGTGTGTGTGTGTGTGTGTGTGTGTGTGATGTCTTAATGAGGCACTAATGAGTCTTGTGTACTGTTATCAGCAGTGTAAAATCTGCTCATTTACAGAGGAAATTTACATCACACTCCCAGAATAAACCGCTTGAGAGAGAGAGAGAGAGAGAGAGAGAGAGAGAGAGAGAGAGAGAGAGAGAGAGAGAGAATCTGTTCATCATCTGTGTCTGTTACCCTTTACAGCTCTATTTGCTTGGCCTTTGTACCTGTGCTGGTTATGAATATTTTTAATCAAAAACTTTAAGACATAAAATTAATAATAAATATCTAAGATGCGCTGTTTCTGGGTCACTAATGAAATATGCTCAGTTTTATTTGTGTGTTTTTCTCTCTGGTGTGGAACTCAAAGAAGAGTTTTTGGAGAATATCCAGAGGAATGAGGACCCAAAGTGACGAAACATCCCAGTAAAGCTTCATGAAGTGGTCCATGTGACGACTATAGTGCAGGTCTTCTGAAGGCATGATATTATAACGCACGAGAGGATCCATTCATACTGCATAATGACCCGATGCTGCAGAAGTCAAAGGTCATGTTGTGCTTTTGCTTCCCCATTCATTGTAAATCCATCCCACAGGAGAGAGATCGTCTACACGTTTGTGAATTATAACAGAATTTATCATTTGGGGTGAACTAATTACTAACTAAAACTATTTCCTGCATTTAGCCTTTTTTCTGAGTATGGCCCTGTATGACATCATAAAGGGAGAAATTCCTTATATGGGCACTTCTCCCGGATGAGCACACACACACACACACACACATCACCGAGCTTCATTCGGGTTACAGGAGCCGGTGGTGGCGCTGGCGTTGTGTTTTTAGACACAAGATCAACAATGTCACTAAAGTGTGTGTGTGTGTGTGTGTGTGTGTGTGTGTGTGTGTGTGTGTGTGTGAGTGTGTGTGGGAGTGTGTGTGTGTGTGTGTGTGTGCATCAAATGTGTGTGTTTTGTTGGCAATCGGCGCGCAAGTGCATATAATGTGAACAACACCAACGTACAGTGTGTGTGTGTGTGTGTGTGTGTGTGTGTGTGTGTGACTGAGTGTGTGTGTGTGTGTGTGTGTGTGCTCGTGACTCTTTAGCTCCGCCCACTGCACGCCTCCTCGGCTGTGTTCAGAATCGGTTCAGTGTTTCTGTCTTTTATAAATCTGATAAACTAAAGACTCTTGTGAGATATGAAGGATCAACACTACTCTAGAGATACTCAAGACTAACACCAGACTGTCTGTCTGTCTGTGTGTGTGTGTGTGTGTGTGTGTGTGTGTGTGTGTGTGTGTGTGTGTGTGTGTGTGTGTGTGTGTGTGTGTGTGTGTGTGTGTGTGTGTGTGTGTGTGTGTGTGTGTGTGTGTGTGTGTGTGTGTGTGTGTGTGTGTGTGTGTGTGTGTGTGTGTGTGTGTGTGTGTGTGTGTGTGTGTGTGTGTGTGTGTGTGTGTGTGTGTGTGTGTGTGTGTGTGTGTGTGTGTGTGTGTGTGTGTGTGTGTGTGTGTGTGTGTGTGTGTGTGTGTGTGTGTGTGTGTGTGTGTGTGTGTGTGTGTGTGTGTGTGTGTGTGTGTGTGTGTGTGTGTGTGTGTGTGTGTGTGTGTGTGTGTGTGTGTGTGTGTGTGTGTGTGTGTGTGTGTGTGTGTGTGTGTGTGTGTGTGTGTGTGTGTGTGTGTGTGTGTGTGTGTGTGTGTGTGTGTGTGTGTGTGTGTGTGTGTGTGTGTGTGTGTGTGTGTGTGTGTGTGTGTGTGTGTGTGTGTGTGTGTGTGTGTGTGTGTGTGTGTGTGTGTGTGTGTGTGTGTGTGTGTGTGTGTGTGTGTGTGTGTGTGTGTGTGTGTGTGTGTGTGTGTGTGTGTGTGTGTGTGTGTGTGTGTGTGTGTGTGTGTGTGTGTGTGTGTGTGTGTGTGTGTGTGTGTGTGTGTGTGTGTGTGTGTGTGTGTGTGTGTGTGTGTGTGTGTGTGTGTGTGTGTGTGTGTGTGTGTGTGTGTGTGTGTGTGTGTGTGTGTGTGTGTGTGTGTGTGTGTGTGTGTGTGTGTGTGTGTGTGTGTGTGTGTGTGTGTGTGTGTGTGTGTGTGTGTGTGTGTGTGTGTGTGTGTGTGTGTGTGTGTGTGTGTGTGTGTGTGTGTGTGTGTGTGTGTGTGTGTGTGTGTGTGTGTGTGTGTGTGTGTGTGTGTGTGTGTGTGTGTGTGTGTGTGTGTGTGTGTGTGTGTGTGTGTGTGTGTGTGTGTGTGTGTGTGTGTGTGTGTGTGTGTGTGTGTGTGTGTGTGTGTGTGTGTGTGTGTGTGTGTGTGTGTGTGTGTGTGTGTGTGTGTGTGTGTGTGTGTGTGTGTGTGTGTGTGTGTGTGTGTGTGTGTGTGTGTGTGTGTGTGTGTGTGTGTGTGTGTGTGTGTGTGTGTGTGTGTGTGTGTGTGTGTGTGTGTGTGTGTGTGTGTGTGTGTGTGTGTGTGTGTGTGTGTGTGTGTTATGTAAATCTAACGCATCTAAGGTATTAAAAGCCTTTCTTTAGAGCCCATATGTGTCAGTAATGCCAGATAATGTCCCGTGAGTCTCTCAGGTGTGTGTTCACACAGAAGAGCTGCTTCACATGAGCGTGCGCCAGCTGGGGTCGGCCTCTCCGCGGTGGGCTGGTGTCCGCTGGAGCCCAGCGCTAATGATCTCCCTCTTACCTTCTTTAACGCCTTTGAAGAGGCTCTCTGAAGATGAAGGCACTCACTTGCGCTCTTTTTAATCGTCTCGTCTGTTTGCCTGAGATGAGAGAATGTCCTTGCCGTCACCTGGGAGAAAAGCGAGAGAGTTCTCCTCTCCGCAGGTGTGCTGAACTCCGGTGTCACACGCGGGATTACGCCGTCAAACGAACTACGGCTTTCTTTTCTCCCACATGACTCAGTGCATTCGAAGGGTTTTCACTTTGATGTACTCCAGTGTAACAAGAGGTCAGTGCTGAGGGAGATCTATCTATCCGTCCGTCCGTCCGTCCGTCCGTCCGTCCGTCCGTCCGTCCGTCCGTCCGTCCGTCCGTCCGTCCGTCCGTCCGTCCGTCCGTCCGTCCGTCCGTCCGTCCGTCCGTCTGTCCGTCTATTCTATTTCTATTCTATTTCTATTTCTATTTCTATTTCTATTTCTATTTTGGACTTGAAAATGATGTAGGCATTAGTGGATTACATTGGCATGGTTTAAATCAGCCCTTAAAACAGCAGCCAGAAAAATGGAGCGCAGCTGGAAGAAAACAAAACTAGAGGTATTTCGTAATTTGTGGAAAGAGCACATGATCGCATACAGAAAGGCCGTAAGAACTGCTAGATCTGCTTATTTCTCGACTCTCTTGGAAGAAAACAAACACAACCCAAGGTATTTATTCGATACAGTGGCTAAATTAACCAAAAATAAAGCTTCAACTTCTGATGATTGTAAACAGCACAGCAGTAATGACTTTGTGAACTTCTTCACATGTAAGATTGATAATATTAGGAAGAAAATTGTAACCATGCAGCCGTCTACTACAGTATCACATCAGACAGAGCATTGTAGTGTCACTGAGGAAAAATTACACTCATTCACTGCTATAGGAGAAGAACACACACACACACACACACTCACGCACACACACTCTCTCTCACACCCACACACCCACACACACACACACACACACACACACACACACACACACACACACACACACACACACACACACACACACACACACTCATTCACTGATATAGGAAAAGAAGACACACACACACGCACACACACACACACACACACACACACTCATTCGCTGCTATTGGAGAAGACACACACACACACACACACACACACACTCATTCACTGCTATAGGAGAAGACACATGCACACACACACACACACACACTCATTCGCTGCTATTGGAGAAGACACACACACACACACACACTCATTCACTGCTATTGGAGAAGACACACACACACACACACTCACTGCTATAGGAGAAGAAGAATTGGCTAAACTCGTTAAATCATCAAAATCAACAACATGTATGCTTGACCCTGTACCGACTAGGCTATTAAAAGAGATGCTACCAGAGGTCATAGATCCTCTTCTTAATATCATTAATTCATCTTTGTCAGTAGGATATGTACCCAAAACTTTTAAATTGGCTATTATTAAACCACTTATTAAAAAAACGCAACTTGATCCTACAGAATTAGTCAATTATAGACCAATCTCAAATCTACACTTTGGGCCCTATTTTAACGATCTGAAACGCAAGTGTCAAAGCGCAAAGCGCAAGTAACTTTGTGGGCGGGTCTCGGCGCTGTTGCTATTTTCCCGGCGGGATAAATGGCTCTTGCGCCCGGCGCAAATCTAAAATGGGTTGGTCTGAAGTAGCTTCATTATTCATAGGTGTGGTTTGGGCGTAACGTGAATAAACCAATCAGAGCGTCATTCAACATTCCCTTTAAAAGCAGGTGCGCAAGTTCCATTATGGATTGCTATTATTATGGCGTATTTACCAGGCGCACGCCAGGAGCGGTTCACAGCCGAGGAGACTGATGTTCTTGTAAGAGCAGTGAAAGACAGAGAAGTTGTGTTGTATGGGGATGGGAGAAACCCACCCAAAATAGCGTCGGTTAAATAAATAATTAGCCTGAATAATTTGTAAGCTAGATTTATGCCTATTTTTTCACATCTTCGTGGCACACCACAATGATTTCCGTCATCTCATGTGTTAATATTTTTTTAGTGTAACAATTTATGATTTGCAAAAATAACTGTTGCATCTGTGTAGATTACATGAGCAAAGTGTATGCGCGCCACTGACTTTAGACTAGGTTTTTTCTGGTCAGTGGCGCAATTGTTTAATGGAACAGCAAAATAGCACCAGGGATTGTTTGCGCCGGAACACGCCTCCTTTTTTGCGCTGAACCGCCCAGGGAGCGCAAGTTCATTCACTAGTTTAGTGACGTGCTTCTGTGGAGGGAAAAGCGCGCTTTGCGCGGGTGCAAAATAGGAATGACACATGCGTCGGTGTACAAAGTCAATTGCGCTGGGTGCAAGATAGGGCCTGTAGCGGCAAAACAAGCTTCAAATTTCCAATTTTGTCCCTTGTTTCTTGGCCACTGTGAGAGGTGATGGTGCAATACTTCTGACGCGTGCAAAATAGCATGAATAGATCCAAAGAGGCTTGTTGATGTTTCAAAACGATAACTGAAGTTTATTAAATCAAAAATAAAGATGCATTGTAGCATAAATCAAACAAACAACTCCAAGGCTGCTTTCTGTCTTTCCCCATGTGTACGGTCAAAAACTGTGTGCTCTTGCACCAGCGCCCCCATCCTGTCAGGGGTGGCATATCCTTTAAACTTTCCTCTCACCTATAGAGGGCACACACTCAAAGAAATAAAGAATTAATAATACAACAACAAAAATTATATTTAAATGAACAAATTGATAAAAATTAAATAAACTAGTAACTATGGCTCCTACACCCGGCCCCTAATTGAGGGTTAAAGCATCAATTACAATAAATTAAATGTAAATGGAGCCAAATGTGTCTATAAAAAAAAAAAAAAGAATACTCATCCTTATTCAGTTGTCACTTCTATTTTTTCAGACCTAATCTTCTGCATCTTCTATTAGCAGGCAAAGTTTCGTAATAGGTCTTTCCAAGAAACCAGTCTTTGTCTTAAGTTTAACAGTTCTTATGAGTCCTTTGGAATCAGGTAGAACTTCTGTTACTCTTCCAATAGGCCACGATCCACGAGGTGCTGAACTGTCCACGACTAGCACAATATCTCCTTTCTGCAGACCTCTTTTAGCAGTAAACCACCTTTGACGTTCCTGCAGTAATGGTAAGTATTCTTGTGACCACCTCTTCCAAAACAGGTCTGCTAAATATTGTACTTGCCTCCAACGACGTCTGATGTATACATCTGACCTTTGAAACAATCCAGGTGGCAATGTAGGGCTAGACTTTAAAAGGAGAATGTGATTTGGTGTCAGAGGTTCCAAATCATGATGGTCATCAGACAATGTGGTAATGGGACGACTATTCAAGATAGCTTCTATCTCACAAAAGAGTGTTTGTAGTTCTTCATCATCCAGGGTGTGTTGTTGTAGAATAGAGCATAAGATCTGCCTCACCATTCGAATGAGTCTCTCCCAAACTCCGCCATGATGTGAAGCTGATGGAGGATTGAATGTCCACTGAATTCCTTTTTGGAGCATTGCCTTCTGGATTCTGCTTTGGTTCCATTCTGAAAGTGAATTCTGTAACTCTCTTTTTGCACCCACCAGGTTAGTACCGTTGTCAGACCGAATATGCAGTACTTGACCTCTTCTGGCTATGAATCGTCTTAAAGCGTCAATGCAGGAATCGGTGCTCAGTGAGTGAGCCATCTCTAGGTGAACCGCTCTGCTTGTCATGCAAGTGAAAATGACTCCATACCTTTTTACTTGACTTCTACCTCTTCTTGTCTTGAAAGGTCCAAAGTAGTCAACGCCAACATTGCTGAAAGGTGGAAGATCAGCTCGTAGTCTTTCCTTTGGCAAATCTGCCATCTTTTGCTCTCCAATCTTTCCTCTTACACGCTTGCACACCACACATTTAGAAATAACTTTTCGGGCTGCAGAATTGGCATTTATAATCCAATATTTCTTTCTTAGGTGTGAGAGAACATGGTTTCTGCCAGCATGTCCAAGCTGTTTGTGTATGTGTTGAAGAATAAGTGTGGAGATGTGAAGATCTTTTGGAAGTATAATTGGTCGCTTTGACTCATCAGGCATTGCAGACTTGTCCAATCTTCCACCAACCCTCAAAATTCCATCTTCCACCACAGGATCTAGCTTGTACAGGCTGCTGAATCTATTCAAGCGCTTTCCAACAAATGATGCCTTTTCAATTCTTGACATTTCCTCCGAATACCTTTGTCTCTGGCAAAATTCCACAATGGCCTTTTCAGCTTTCAAGAGATCGTCCAGGGTTATGGACTGTCCTCCAAGTGATGTCTTGAACGTTTTCATTTCACCACATACCTTGTTTTGGCTCGGAGTGTCTTTATTCACACAGGTTGCCTGTATTTCTTTTCTTTTTGCACTGAGCAAGCAAAGGATCTTCTTGAACTTCAAGAATGATGCTACCGCCATCTTCAGCTTTGTCCAACTTGAGAAGTAGTTAAGCAGTTGGCAGGTAGGATTTCCATTGTCTTTAATGACAGTACTATACACAGTGGTGTTCCTTTTAATTTCAAGATCATGTAGAGATAGAGACATGGGTCCCATGGACTCTTTAGGCCATTCCTCTTTTTCCTTCCATAGAAAGTCTGGTCCATGGATCCACTCTTTGCACTTCACCAATGTGCTGGCACTCACCCCTCTTGATGCTAGGTCAGCAGGGTTCTGCTTTGTTCTAATGAATTTCCACTGTGCAACATCTGTGTTTTCCCTAATGACAGAGATCCTATTAGCTACAAATGTGTGGAATCTTGCATTCTCATTTGCAACATATTTCAGCACTGACTGACTATCAGTCCAAAATGTTGAGGTTTTCAGATCTATCTCCAATGCCCTCCTTACCATGATATCCACTCTGACTGCTAGCACTGCGGCTGTAAGTTCTAGACGGGGAATTGTGACTTGCTTAAGTGGGGCCACTCTGGCTTTCCCCACCACGAAAGACACATGTACAGTGCACATATCATCGGTCAGTCTCAAATAACTCACTATGCCGTATCCTTGTTCACTGGCATCGGAGAAATGATGCAGCTCTGCTTGCTTCAACGTTCCAAACCCAGTTGGTTTTACACAACGTGCCACTCTGAAATCTTGTATCTCATCAAGATCCTTTATCCACGTTGTCCACTTATCTACTGCAGCCTGTGGTATTTCCTCATCCCAACCACATTTACTCCTACAGAGGTCTTGGAGAAGTAATTTGGCAGGTAGAGTAAAGGGACTCAAAAATCCAAGTGGATCATATATTGAACTCACAACTGATAGTAGGTTTCTTCGGGTGTGGGATTTGCACTTGACAGTGATGTTGAACTTAAACACATCATCCTCCACGCACCACAACAATCCAAGAGCTCTTTCAGTGGGAAGCTTTTCCCTGTCGAGATCCAATGTCTTTACATTCAGAGCTCGGTCTTCCTTAGGAATGTGTGCAAGAACAGTGCGACTGTTACTCACCCACTTTGTGAGGTGGAATCCTCCTATTTGACAGAGGGATGTAAGGTCTTTTACAAGCTCTACTGCTTCATGCTCTGTTGGAAGTGACTTCAAGCAATCATCTACATAGAAGTTGTTCTCAACGGTGCTTGTTACCTCAGTTCGAAAACAGTCTTTGTTATCTTTGGCTGTTTGCCTTAGAGCAAAGTTAGCACAACTGGGGGATGAGACCGCCCCAAATAGATGGACCACCATTCGATGTTCCACAGCAGGCATACTGACATCACCACCTGGCCACCAAAGGAATCGCAGAAAGTCAACATTTGATCTTGACACTCTGACCTGGTGGAACATTGCTTTGATATCCGTCATAACCGCCACAGGCTCTTGGCGAAATCTGGTGAGGACATTGAAAAGTGTGCTGGTCAAATCAGGACCCTGAAGAAGTTCCGAGTTGAGGGATTTACCTTGAAAGTTAGCACCACAGTCAAAGACTACTCTTATGGTCTGCTTTTGCGGATGGTATACACCATGATGTGGGATGTACCACAATTTACCATCTGTTCTTTTTAGCTCTTGTTGCGGCACCACTTCAGCATAGCCCTTATTTATGACTTCTGTTAGAAATTCAGTATAGTCTACTCTGAATTGTTCATTCCTTTTGAACTTTCTTTTCAAACTTTGAAGTCTCTGTTCTGCCACTTGATAATTGTTAGGCAGCACTGTGTCATATTTCCTGAAAGGTAGATCAAGAGTGTAATGCCCATCTTTCAACTTGATTGAATCTTCTGCAATCTTGATGAATCTTTTGTCTTCAACAGACATTTCAGCCTTGTCTTCTCTTGACCTCTCGTTAAAATCATGGTTGTATTGTTGCATCAACATTTCTTCCAAGCTTGACACAGAAATTCTGTTAACAACAACACTATCACAGCTGCTACTACTGTTTGCTGTGCCTTTGCCTTGTAGAGGACCATTAATAACCCATCCTAGCAGGGTCTTAACTGCGTAGGGCCCATCCCCTTGGCTGTTAAGGACTTTCCAAGGTTCAATGGCTTTGGGAGAATTGCTTCCAATCAACAACTCCACCTTGGATGGAATCCTAGGTAACTGTACCTGACTCAGGTAAGGCCATTTAGACAGTTCTTTCCTGGTGGGAATGTTACAGGTGTCAACGGGCATGCTCTGTTGTGTGTAGACTTCTGGTAATGGAATAAAGTTATTTTCTTCCAATGAAGAGACTTCCAACCCACTGACAATGTAAGAGGGCACAGACTTCTCCTGGCTCATCGTTCTAAGAAGAATATTGGTCCTTCTTCCAGTAACGTTGAGTTCTCTCATAAGATCCTCAGTGCAAAAGCTTGCCGAGCTACCAGGATCAAGAAAGGCATATGTGTGCAGAATCCTACTTCCTTTAGAACTTTTAACCTGTACAGGTACTATCGACAACAAGCACTCTGTGTAACTCTGAGTGTTTCTGACTCCAGTATGCTTACTACCTTGAAGGGACACCTGTGTGCTACTCACAGGTGTTGTCTTTAGTCGTTTTGATGATTTCAAGGGTTTGATGTGTAACACACTTGGATGCTGTTTGTTGCATACGGTGCAGGTAAGATGTTTTGTGCAGTCTTTACTCACATGTCCCTCTTTGGTTAGGCACCCAAAACAGATTCCATTCTGTCTTATGAAGTTTATCTTTTCCCTGTGTGGCTGCTTTTCAAACTGCACGCATGACATCAACTCATGTCCATTGTTACAGTAGAAACAACATGATGGCTGTGAATCCCTAGATGTGGTCTGTGGTGAGTTCACATGCACGTTGGTCGCAAAACTGCCTTTGGATTTGGGCTTCACTAAGACTTTGGGCTTTCCTTTACCTGGGCTTGAGTCTTGGATATCACCAAATATTGGATCTGAGACAATGTTAGCTTGTTTTTCAATGAAGCTGACAAGATCTACCATCTTTACCTTGCTACTCCTCTGTTCTTGCAACTCACACGCCTTTGTGCGCCACCTCTCTCTGAGCTTGTATGGGAGCTTGAGAGCAATACTCCTCATATTGGAGACTGTGTCCAATTCTTCCATGAACTCCAAGTCTTCCATACCATTGCAGCAGCTTCTAAGAAACAGTGCAAATGCCTGTAAAGCCTTTGGATCTTCTGATTTTATTGAAGGCCATGAGAGTGCTTTCTCAATATAAGCACATGAAATTCTATATGCATTACCAAAGTGTTCTTTCAATAGCTGCTTTGCCTTTTGGTAACCTCTGCCCGGTGACATATGTTGGCAACTTCTTACGAGTTCCTGTGGTAGCCCCCTTGTGTACTGAATGAGAAAGTGCAGCCTGTCTGCATTATCATCAGTTTTACTCTCAATGATGTGTTCAAAAGAGTGAAGGAATGACCTGTACTGCAGAATGTCTCCATTAAAGATTGGCATTTCTCCTCTTGGTAAGGTGGAAAGTTGTTGTTGTTTCACAAGCATGTCTGTCAAGTTGTTTTGTCTTTGAAGAACTGTAGCAAGATCAGGCCCTTGTGTGACATTAGATGACATTGAGTGAATACTTTGTAGGGGTCTTGCCTGAGCTGTATGAGAGATTTGCGCAGATGATTTGGAATCAGCAATCATAGAGGTGCCATGATGAATCGTATTGCCGTTCTGAGGATAAGAATGTCTTGGTGCTGTAGAAAGTTGTGCATGAACAGCAGTCTCTTTTGGACGCACCTCTTGTGCATTTGTTGCACTGGATGGAGTTTCTTTCGTCTTCTCCTCACAATACACATTCATGGCATCTTTTGTGACTGCATTTCCATTTGTTACAGGGTTTTCAACACTCTTGAAATACTCAATTTTTGCTGTGTTGGCTGCAATTTCAGTTTGAACTTCCCACATCTCCTTCATCTTTCGAAGTTCCTCTTCTTTTTTCTCTATAGCATGTTTTCGTTGCAATGCATCGGCTTTGGCAAGTAAAGCTGCCCTCTCTGCCTCTGCACAGATTCGCGCTGAAGCTGATGTTGACACACTCGATCTGCTTGATCTACTGCTACGTACAGATGAAATGCTACGTAGAGATGAAACCACTGAGATGTTATCTTCATTTAGCTGGTCAGTCACTTTTAGAGCAGAAGAAACTTGAGTACTAGTTTGAGAGTCAGGTTCTTGAATAGTGGACATCCACTTCTCAACATTAGAAACAAACATATCAACTTGGTTCATTCTTGGTTCATACCAGGCTTTCAAGTCTTCAACTTTATCTTCTTCACTTAACACTTGTACATAAGATTCTTGAAGTGACTTGAATTCCTCAAGCATTTCATTGAACTTCAACATGTTCCCCTTTACTTCTTCAAGATATTCAGCATCAGTCATCAAAGAGTTAACAATATTCATTCGTCTTGTAAGGTGTGCCATCTTGCCTGCTCTAGAGGCTTTCAAACGAACAGCAACCTCATTCAAGTCTTTTTGAGCTGAGCTTGGGGATTCTTCTAGATCAGACTCATCCATATTATCTCAAACAAGCAAATCTCCTCTTTCCAAAGACAAACCTTTGCTTTCTCTTTAAAATAACATTAATTAAAAGCTTTGAACTCTTCCATCAAATGAATTCTTGCATCCACAGTTTTCAGCAAACTTGAAAGTCTTTCCAGTAACATTCAAATTTAACTCAGCACGTTGTTTCCACAAGCACATACCTCTTTGGGAAGTTTCCTTTGTTTGATGCCTCCAATGCCATGTGGTCTCAACAGTCCATCCATTCCTGTTTAAAGCCAGTTTTTGACATTTTGTAGCGGCAAAACAAGCTTCAAATTTCCAATTTTGTCCCTTGTTTCTTGGCCACTGTGAGAGGTGATGGTGCAATACTTCTGACGCGTGCAAAATAGCATGAATAGATCCAAAGAGGCTTGTTGATGTTTCAAAACGATAACTGAAGTTTATTAAATCAAAAATAAAGATGCATTGTAGCATAAATCAAACAAACAACTCCAAGGCTGCTTTCTGTCTTTCCCCATGTGTACGGTCAAAAACTGTGTGCTCTTGCACCAGCGCCCCCATCCTGTCAGGGGTGGCATATCCTTTAAACTTTCCTCTCACCTATAGAGGGCACACACTCAAAGAAATAAAGAATTAATAATACAACAACAAAAATTATATTTAAATGAACAAATTGATAAAAATTAAATAAACTAGTAACTATGGCTCCTACAGGGCCCTTTGTCAGAAACACTAGAAAAGGCAGAAAAGCCAGTTTTTCCTGGACTGCCCCCACCTGGTGGAATGACCTGCCTATCTCAATTCCAGCAGCCGAGTCTGTAGCTATTTTCAAAAAACAGCTAAAGACACGGCTTTTCCAGCAGCACCTCACCAATCAAGAATAGCACTTAAAATAAAATAAAAAAAAGTCCTGTGTGTTCTGTGTTAGATTACCTGAGACTTGTTACAGCACTTGCATACTGTAGCCTTTGACTGTTCTAGTTGCTTCTATTGCTCTCATTTGTAAGTCGCTTTGGATAAAAGCGTCTGCTAAATGACTAAATGTAAATGTAAATGTAAAGGCAGTGTCTTCACAATTATGCTCCTTTTTAGAAAGAAATGGTATCTGTGAGGATTTCCAGTCAGGATTTAGACCGTATCATAGTACTGAGACTGCTCTCATCAGAGTTACACATGATTTACTCTTATCATCCGATCGTGGCTGTATCTCTCTATTAGTGTTACTTGATCTTAGCGCTGCATTTGATACCATCGACCACAACATTCTTTTGAATAGACTCGAGAATTATGTAGGTATTAGTGGAATTGCTTTATCATGGTTTAAATCATACCTATGCGACCGTTATCAGTTTGTAGCAGTAAATGAAGAGATGTCACACCGATCACATGTTCAGTATGGAGTACCACAAGGCTCAGTGCTAGGACCGCTGCTCTTCACCCTGTACATGCTACCACTGGGAGATATCATTAGGAAGCATGGCGTTAGTTTTCATTGTTATGCTGACGATACTCAGCTCTATATTTCTTCACGCCCTGAAGAAACTTACCAATTCACAAGATTAACGGAATGCAGAGCTGATATAAAACACTGGATGACCGGTAATTTCCTGCAAATCAATTCAGAAAAAACTGAATTTTTAATTATTGGACAAAAAAGCTCCACATGTAGTGCCCTAGAATACTGTCTATCACTTGATGCTGCTCTGTCCAGTCCTCGTGGTCAGTGAGGAACCTGGGTGTGCTCTTTGATACCAATCTTTCATTTGAAACCCACGTTTCTAGCATCTGTAAAACTGCATTCTACCATCCATCCATCCATCCGTCCATCCTTCCATCCATCATCCATCCATCTATCCATCCGTCCATCCGTTCGTCCATCCATCCATCCATCCTACCATCCATTTGTCTGTCTGTCCGTACATCCATCCATCCATCTGTCCATCCATCCATCCATCCATCCGTCTGTCCATCCATCCATCCATCCATCCGTCCATTCATCCATCCATTCATCTGTTCGTCCATCCATCCATCCATCCATCCATCCATCCGTCCGTCTGTCCGTCCGATCATCCATCCATCTGTCCGTCCGTCCATCCGTCCGTCCGTCAATCCATCCATCCATCCATCCATCCGTCCATCCATTCGTCCATCCATCCATCCATCTGTCCGTCCATCAATTCATCCATTCATCCTTCCATCCATCATCTATCATCCATCCGTCTGTCCGTCCGTCCATCCGTTCGTCCATCCATCCGTCTGTCCGTCCGTCCATCCATCCATCCGTCCGTCCGTCCATCCATCCATCCGTCCATCCATTCATCCATTCATCCGTCCATCCATTCATCCGTTCATCCATCCATCCATCCATCCATCCGTCTGTCCGTCCGTCCATCCATCTGTCCATCCGTCCATCCATCCATCCATCCATCCATCCATCCATCCATCCATCCATCCATCCATCCATCCGTCCATTCGTCCATCAATCCATCCATCTGTCCGTCCGTCTTTCAATTCATCCATTCATCCTTCCATCCATCATCCATCTATCTGCCCACCCAGCCGTCCGTCTGTCCACCCGATTGTCTGTCGTTTAATTGTTCTATCCATACGATACCACTGTAAAAAAAAAAAATCCAACATTTGTTGCCAACATTTAAATTTAGTTCCAACAAAGTATTTTTACTAGATTTGGAATATACCCTGGTGCACACTTCTAGGACAAATCACCAATGCCTTTTCTCATAGTTGTCATGTTATGTAGGGAGAAAATAATTTAGAATAAAAATACACACCTTTAGAACCAGCGGTGTATTCAGAAATAAATAATGTACATTTTGAACACATGCTGAGCTCAATTTAACATTCCTGGTGCATTTCCTGTTTTATTTATTTATAAACTGACTTTTAATTCTCCATAATTTAGGATATCTTTCTGAAAATCTAATAGTCCTGCTTGAATTACTTGTGCAACGATGCCGCACATATCTAGCGTGGAGCTAATCTGTTCTCGCACACACATGACCGTCCGGTGTGTATCTGATGTGCAGGTTCTGTGTGTATCAGTGACATGTTACTAATCCTCTCTCTGCTGTCTGGTGTAAGTGGCTGCTGATGCTGGCCAGCAAATGACCTGGACGTGGCAGGCAACAGTGAAAATGATAATGGAATATTGGGGGTGGGGACAGTGTGTGTGTGTGGGTGTGTGTGTGTGTGTGGGTTGAGCAATCTGTCTCCGCATTTCTATATGTGGGTCTGACAGTGATGGGGGGTTGTGTGTTTTATGTGTGTGAATTGGCTTCGACATGACAGGTGGGGGCTGGAGCACTGTTTAATCTGCAGCATTGATGTAGGACACACCGGACATCCATGAACTCAGAACGGCCCGACATACTTCAACAGGGTCACATGATGACAAATCCAATTTTGCTTGACCACTCAAGGCACTAAACATGCTTTACTCAAACACAAACCCTCCTCAGTCCTCCTGTTATTCCAAAATATGCATTGGTTGAGGTTGAGCATTGAATATTCAGCCGAGTGTCTGTGCAATCACAGCTTGGCATGCCAAACACACATACCCCATAAAACCCTCTGCCATCTGCCTCTGGCACGTGATGCTGCATTCATATGTGACTATAGCTCATCTACACGAAGCCTCCTCACACCTCCGCTGGACGAAAAGAGAAAAAAGGTGTGTGCACGCGTGAGCGAGTGAGAGTGAGCCCATTAGAGATATGATAGATGGACAGCCGCGTGAGATAAAGCAGCGGAAACTTGCGTGCTTTGTGTTTCCCGGCTCTCTTGCTCTAATTGAATAGCTGTCTTCTGCGGCCCGATTATGGTAATGGCTCCCGCAGAACAAAGCCAGGTGAGTGTCCTTGTGATTAGGAAACAGTCAAGAGGGCACATCAGCAGCTGAAGCCGACGGGAGACTCCCGGAGGACGACAGGGTGCGAGGTGTGTGCCTGTCAGGAGTCAGTGTAAACTGTACTAGTGCTAGAAAGAGAGAGGTGGGATGTGTCTGCAAGGTGGGACGGTGCAGATTCTGGCACTGGAGGGCATGTGAAGGCTTCTCAAGACAAGATCGGGCATCATCCCAGTGCGATGGAAACGCCCTCTGCTGTCCTGATCCAGCGTCAGAGCTTGTTTATGTTGGAGGGAGAACTGAGTATTTATCTCATAAACTTGCAAATGTGTGCCGTGACATTGTGTGAGTTTTAAAGTCAGCAGGAAATCAAAATGGCCTATTCCTCTTTTTTTTTGTGGAATATAGCAGTTTCTTATAAATGTATTTTATCCATCATTATTGTTTGTTAATATTAAATCCGAATCTCTTCTCTGATGACGAGGGCGGGGCAACCTGTCATTCACATAAGATCCACCAATAGCAAACCACAGCCATCCAATCAATTCCCCACAGACACAATCAATCCCTGCCCTACATTTGTTCTTGTTTGAGAAGCGCTTCACGCAGATATACAGCTCAATAGTGAAGAGAAGATTACGTACATATATTTTTTAATGGTATCAAAAGTAATTTATACATTCTGTAAAAGTGGCCTCTTTGAAATATATATATATACACTCACCTAAAGGATTATTAGGAACACCTGTTCAATTTCTCACAATTATCTAATCAACCAATCACATGGCAGTTGCTTCAATGCATTTAGGGGTGTGGTCCTGGTCAAATCTCCTGAACTCCAAACTGAATGTCGGAATGGGAAAGAAAGGGGATTTAAGCAATTTTGAGCGTGGCATGGTATTTGGTGCCAGACCGGCCGGTCTGAGTATTTCACAATCTGCTCAGTTACTGGGATTTTCACGCACAACCATTTCTAGGGTTTACAAAGAATGGTGTGAAAAGGGAAACACATCCAGTATGGGGCAGTCCTGTGGGCCAAAATGCCTTGTTGATGCTAGAGGTCAGAGGAGAATGGGCCGACTGATTCAAGCTGATAGAAGAGCAACTTTGACTGAAATAACCACTCGTTACAACCGAGGTATGCAGCAAAGCATTTGTGAAGCCACAACACGCACAACCTTGAGGCGGATGGGCTACAACAGCAGAAGACCCCACCGGGTACCACTCATCTCCACTACAAATAGGAAACAGAGGCTACAATTTGCACCAGCTCGCCAAAATTGGACAGTTGAAGACTGGAAAAATGTTGCCTGGTCTGATGAGTCTGGATTTCTGTTGAGACATTCAGATGGTAGAGTCAGAATTTGGCGTAAACAGAATGAGAACATGGATTCATCATGCCTTGTTACCACTGTGCAGGCTGGTGGTGGTGGTGTAATGGTGTGGGGGATGTTTTCTTGGCACACTTTAGGCCCCTTAGTGCCAATTGGGCATGGTTTAAATGCCACGGCCTACCTGAGCATTGTTTCTGACCATGTCCATCCCTTTATGACCAGCATGTGCCCATCCTCTGATGGCTACTTCCAGCAGGATAATGCCCCATGGCACAAAGCTCCAATCATTTCAAATTGGTTTCTTGAACATGACAATGAGTTCACTGGACTAAAATGGCCCCCACAGTCCCCAGATCTCAACCCAATAGAGCATCTTTGGGATGTGGTGGAACGGGAGCTTCGTGCCCTGGATGTGCATCCCACAAATCTCCATCAACTGCAAGATGCTATCCTATCAATATGGGCCAACATTTCTAAAGAATGCTTTCAGCTCCTTGTTGAATCAATGCCACGTAGAATTAAGGCAGTTCTGAAGGCCAAAGGGGTCAAACACAGTATTAGTGCTGCTCCTAATAATCCTTTAGGTGTGTGTATATAGCCCATAATATACCCCATCTGTGTATTAGTGGTGGGTATTTTTCAGTGATTCCTGCATGTTACTCGAACACTGATTCACTGAATGACACAATGGACCGTCTTTATGGATGAGTCATTGGCTATGTTTACATGCAACCAAATATTCCATTAGTAATCGGACTGACGGCTCAATCGGACTGAAAAGCCTTCATGTAAACACCTTCATCGATCTGCTTGAAACGGGTGGTTTATTCCTTTTCTACCCTGTTGAAAAGACAGTTAACTGGTCATGAGGTGGTTTGAGCTGGTTTAAGATGGTCAAGTTCTGGTCATGAGGTGGTTTGAGCTGGTTTAAGATGGTCAAGTTCTGGTCATGAGGTGGTTTGAGCTGGTTTAAGATGGTCAAGTTCTGGTCATGAGGTGGTTTGAGCTGGTTTAAGATGGTCAAGTTCTGGTCATGAGGTGGTTTGAGCTGGTTTAAGATGGTCAAGTTCTGGTCATGAGATGGTTTAAGCTGGTCCTTAACTGGTCATGAGGTGGTTTGAGCTGGGTTAAGATGGTCAAGTTCTGGTCATGAGGTGGTTTGAGCTGGTTTAAGATGGTCAAGTTCTGGTCATGAGGTGGTTTGAGCTGGTCCTTAACTGGTCATGAGATGGTTTAAGCTGGTCCTTAACTGGTCATGAGGTGGTTTGAGCTGGTTTAAGATGGTCAAGTTCTGGTCATGAGCTGGTTTAAGCTGGTCAAGTACTGGTCATGAGCTGGTTTAAGATGGTCCTTAAATGGCCATGAGCTGGTCCTTAACTGGCCATGAGGTCGTTTAAGATAGTCAAGTACTGATCATGAGCTGGTTTAAAATGGTCCTTAACTGGTCATGAGGTGGTTTAAGATAGTCAAGTACTGGTCATGAGCTGGTTTAAGATGGTCCTTAACTGGTCATGAGCTGGTCCTTAACTGGTCATGAGATGGTTTGAGCTGGTCCTTAACTGGTCATGAGGTGGTTTGAGCTGGTCCTTAACTGGTCATGAGATGGTTTGAGCTGGTCCTTAACTGGTCATGAGGTGGTTTGAGCTGGTCCTTAACTGGTCATGAGATGGTTTAAGCTGGTCCTTAACTGGTCATGAGGAGGTTTGAGCTGGTTTAAGATGGTCAAGTTCTGGTCATGAGGTGGTTTAAGCTGGTCAAGCACTGGTCGTGAGCTGGTTTAAGATGGTCCTTAACTGGTCATGAGCTGGTCCTTAACTGGTCATGAGGTGGTTTAAGCTGGTCAAGTACTGGTCATGAGCTGGTTTAAGATGGTCTTTAACTGGTCATGAGCTGGTCCTTAACTGGTCATGAGGTGGTTTGAGCTGGTTTAAGCTGGCCTGTAACTGGTCATGAGCTGGTTTAAAATGGCCAAGTGCTAGCCATAAGCTGGTCCTAAGAAACTAGCTCCAGCTCATGACCAGCTGCCATGCTTCAAAACATACTTCAAAATGTAAGTTAATCAGTACTTTTTCGTATTTATTGAACTGTTGTGCTTGATATATAAACACACGTGTCTTTATCACTGAGAGCATGCACACACTCTTCAATCATACTTCCAGCGTTCTGTGTCGTAACAGAATTAAGAGTATCTGAGGAAACAGAGAGATTAAATGGACAGCTCCGGTAGGCAGTGCCAGCAGCCTGACATCTACATATGATGGATGGCAGACATGATTTCCATTTAGTGTCTGGATTCATATATAGCATTTGTACGGCTCCGCCAGCAGACGAGGGGAGTTACAAAAGAGAGAACTCCTCATGCACAGATTAGTGCGCTGGGAAACGGATCAGCGCTGATAGGAATCTAGCTCAACTCCATTGTTAACTCAGCAGCATTGGGAGTTATTGTCTGAAATACAGTGGGTTGGTGTCTATACTGTAAAAAGGGACCATGAAACAATAGATGAAAAAAGGAACGAATAAATGCATTAATGAAGTGCATTTTTCAGGTCTGTGTTTTTGTCTGAATCATTTAAACGCATTTGGATTTCAGAACAAAGAGAAATTGATAAGGGGAGACAAAAGCACAGAGGGAAAATAATAAATCTGGCTTGTAAAAAGAACACACATATACATAATCATATACACATGTGACACTGAAGACTGCAGTAATGATGATAAATTCAGCTTTGATCACAGGAATAAATTACACTTTACTATATATTCACATAAAACGATGTGTTTCTCAAGTTCTGATGATTTTCCTGGAAAACAAGACGGAAATACTCTGAACAGAAGTGAGCAGTGGGCGTCTTAATTTCAGGTGCTATGTGTGACCGGCTCAATGTAGAGATTTCCTCTCATGTCACAACACAGAAGCAGAGGTCAGCCGGGTTTGATAACCTTTCCTAACGCTCCTCTTTCCATCCTTCCATCTGAGCAATAATCTCCTGTCAGGATCCGTGTAAAGCTAAGTCCATCAGACTGATAGCAGCCTGTGTGCGAGGACTTTGTGTTCTAGCTCAGAGAAGATATTGACTGGTAACAGGAGTGTATTATTACAGTCATTCACCGGAAAAGCAATCGCTGCTATTACATGTTCTGCTGGAATGGTGAGGGAATGGGATTTAATGCCCTATCTCTTCAGGAGCTTCTCTTCCCGCTGCACCCTGAATGGGAATCATCTCTTCCCAGTATTCAAAAAAGTATGGAAGGTACAGAGCAGAAAAGGACAGGATTATATAATAGTGGAATTGTTTTTCTGTCGTATATCACACTGATATATTTAAGTCAGAATATTCCTCTAAAATAAGGAAGAAAAGATAAAACTATTAACAAATTCCTCAGAATGAATCTGAGTATTGTGTCAGTGTTACAATTTAGGAAGAATTATTGTGTCAGTGTTACAATTTAGGAAGAATTATTGTGTCAGTGTTACAATTTAGGAAGAATTATTGTGTCAGTGTTACAATTTTGGAAGAATTATTGTGTCAGTGTTACAATTTAGGAAGAATTATTGTGTCAGTGTTACAATTTAGGAAGAATTATTGTGTCAGTGTTACAATTTAGGAAGAATTATTGTGTCAGTGTTACAATTTAGGAAGAATTATTGTGTCAGTGTTACAATTTTGGAAGAATTATTGTTTCAGTGTTACAATTTTGGAAGAATTATTGTGTCAGTGTTACAATTTTGGAAGAATTATTGTGTCAGTGTTACAATTTTGGAAGAATTATTGTGTCAGTGTTACAATTTAGGAAGAATTATTGTGTCAGTGTTACAATTTAGGAAGAATTATTGTGTCAGTGTTACAATTTAGGAAGAATTATTGTTTCAGTGTTACAATTTAGGAAGAATTATTGTGTCAGTGTTACAATTTTGGAAGAATTATTGTGTCAGTGTTACAATTTAGGAAGAATTATTGTGTCAGTGTTACAATTTAGGAAGAATTATTGTTTCAGTGTTACAATTTAGGAAGAATTATTGTGTCAGTGTTACAATTTAGGAAGAATTATTGTGTCAGTGTTACAATTTAGGAAGTATTATTGTGTCAGTGTTACAATTTAGGAAGAATTATTGTGTCAGTGATACAATTTAGGAAGAATTATTGTGTCAGTGATACAATTTAGGAAGAATTATTGTGTCAGTGTTACAATTTTGGAAGAATTATTGTGTCAGTGTTACAATTTAGGAAGTATTATTGTGTCAGTGTTACAATTTAGGAAGTATTATTGTGTCAGTGTTACAATTTAGGAAGTATTATTGTGTCAGTGTTACAATTTTGAAAGAATTATTGTGTCAGTGTTACAATTTAGGAAGAATTATTGGTTCAGTGTTACAATTTAGGAAGAATTATTGTGTCAGTGTTACAATTTAGGAAGAATTATTGTTTCAGTGTTACAATTTAGGAAGAATTATTGTTTCAGTGTTACAATTTAGGAAGAATTATTGTGTCAGTGTTACAATTTAGGAAGAATTATTGTGTCAGTGTTACAATTTAGGAAGAATTATTGTGTCAGTGTTACAATTTTGGAAGAATTATTGTGTCAGTGTTACAATTTTGGAAGTATTATTGTGTCAGTGTTACAATTTAGGAAGAATTATTGTTTCAGTGTTACAGTTTAGGAAGTATTATTGTGTCAGTGTTACAATTTAGGAAGTATTATTGTGTCAGTGTTACAATTTAGGAAGAATTATTGTGTCAGTGTTACAATTTAGGAAGAATTATTGTGTCAGTGTTACAATTTAGGAAGAATTATTGTGTCAGTGTTACAATTTTGGAAGAATTATTGTGTCAGTGTTACAATTTTGGAAGTATTATTGTGTCAGTGTTACAATTTAGGAAGAATTATTGTTTCAGTGTTACAGTTTAGGAAGTATTATTGTGTCAGTGTTACAATTTAGGAAGTATTATTGTGTCAGTGTTACAATTTAGGAAGAATTATTGTGTCAGTGTTACAATTTTGGAAGAATTATTGTGTCAGTGTTACAATTTAGGAAGAATTATTGTGTCAGTGTTACAATTAGGAAGAATTATTGTTTCAGTGTTACAGTTTAGGAAGTATTATTGTGTCAGTGTTACAATTTAGGAAGTATTATTGTGTCAGTGTTACAATTTAGGAAGAATTATTGTTTCAGTGTTACAGTTTAGGAAGTATTATTGTGTCAGTGTTACAATTTAGGAAGTATTATTGTGTCAGTGTTACAATTTAGGAAGAATTATTGTGTCAGTGTTACAATTTTGGAAGAATTATTGTGTCAGTGTTACAATTTAGGAAGTATTATTGTGTCAGTGTTACAATTTAGGAAGAATTATTGTGTCAGTGTTACAATTTTGGAAGAATTATTGTGTCAGTGTTACAATTTAGGAAGAATTATTGTGTCAGTGTTACAATTAGGAAGAATTATTGTGTCAGTGTTACAATTTTGGAAGAATTATTGTGTCAGTGTTACAATTTAGGAAGAATTATTGTGTCAGTGTTACAATTTTGGAAGAATTATTGTGTCAGTGTTACAATTTAGGAAGAATTATTGTGTCAGTGTTACAATTTAGGAAGAATTATTGTGTCAGTGTTACAATTTTGGAAGAATTATTGTGTCAGTGTTACAATTTTGGAAGTATTATTGTGTCAGTGTTACAATTTAGGAAGAATTATTGTTTCAGTGTTACAGTTTAGGAAGTATTATTGTGTCAGTGTTACAATTTAGGAAGTATTATTGTGTCAGTGTTACAATTTAGGAAGAATTATTGTGTCAGTGTTACAATTTAGGAAGAATTATTGTTTCAGTGTTACAGTTTAGGAAGTATTATTGTGTCAGTGTTACAATTTAGGAAGTATTATTGTGTCAGTGTTACAATTTAGGAAGAATTATTGTTTCAGTGTTACAATTTAGGAAGTATTATTGTGTCAGTGTTACAATTTAGGAAGTATTATTGTGTCAGTGTTACAATTTAGGAAGAATTATTGTTTCAGTGTTACAGTTTAGGAAGTATTATTGTGTCAGTGTTACAATTTAGGAAGTATTATTGTGTCAGTGTTACAATTTAGGAAGAATTATTGTTTCAGTGTTACAGTTTAGGAAGTATTATTGTGTCAGTGTTACAATTTAGGAAGTATTATTGTGTCAGTGTTACAATTTTGGAAGAATTATTGTTTCAGTGTTACAGTTTAGGAAGTATTAATGTTTCAGTGTTACAATTTAGGAAGAATTATTGTGTCAGTGTTACAATTTAGGAAGTATTATTGTGTCAGTGTTACAATTTTGGAAGAATTATTGTTTCAGTGTTACAATTTTGGAAGTATTATTGTTTCAGTGTTACAATTTAGGAAGAATTATTGTGTCAGTGTTACAATTTTGGAAGTATTATTGTTTCAGTGTTACAATTTAGGAAGTATTATTGTGTCAGTGTTACAATTTAGGAAGTATTATTGTGTCAGTGTTACAATTTAGGAAGAATTATTGTTTCAGTGTTACAGTTTAGGAAGTATTATTGTGTCAGTGTTACAATTTAGGAAGTATTATTGTGTCAGTGTTACAATTTAGGAAGAATTATTGTTTCAGTGTTACAGTTTAGGAAGTATTATTGTGTCAGTGTTACAATTTAGGAAGTATTATTGTGTCAGTGTTACAATTTTGGAAGAATTATTGTTTCAGTGTTACAGTTTAGGAAGTATTATTGTTTCAGTGTTACAATTTAGGAAGAATTATTGTGTCAGTGTTACAATTTAGGAAGTATTATTGTGTCAGTGTTACAATTTTGGAAGAATTATTGTTTCAGTGTTACAATTTTGGAAGTATTATTGTTTCAGTGTTACAATTTAGGAAGAATTATTGTGTCAGTGTTACAATTTTGGAAGTATGATTGTTTCAGTGTTACAATTTTGGAAGAATTATTGTTTCAGTGTTACAATTTAGGAAGTATTATTGTTTCAGTGTTACAATTTAGGAAGAATTATTGTGTCAGTGTTACAATTTTGGAAGTATGATTGTTTCAGTGTTACAATTTTGGAAGAATTATTGTTTCAGTGTTACAATTTTGGAAGTATTATTGTTTCAGTGTTACAATTTTGGAAGTATTATTGTGTCAGTGTTACAATTTTGGAAGTATTATTGTGTCAGTGTTACAATTTTGGAAGAATTATTGTGTCAGTGTTACAATTTTGGAAGAATTATTGTGTCAGTGTTACAATTTAGGAAGAATTATTGTGTCAGTGTTACAATTTTGGAAGAATTATTGTGTCAGTGTTACAATTTTGGAAGTATTATTGTTTCAGTGTTACAATTTTGGAAGTATTATTGTGTCAGTGTTACAATTTAGGAAGAATTATTGTGTCAGTGTTACAATTTTGGAAGAATTATTGTGTCAGTGTTACAATTTAGGAAGAATTATTGTGTCAGTGTTACAATTTTGGAAGAATTATTGTGTCAGTGTTACAATTTTGGAAGTATTATTGTGTCAGTGTTACAATTTTGGAAGAATTATTGTGTCAGTGTTACAATTTAGGAAGAATTATTGTGTCAGTGTTACAATTTTGGAAGTATTATTGTGTCAGTGTTACAATTTTGGAAGAATTATTGTGTCAGTGTTACAATTTAGGAAGAATTATTGTGTCAGTGTTACAATTTAGGAAGAATTATTGTGTCAGTGTTACAATTTAGGAAATATTATTGTTTCAGTGTTACAATTTTGGAAGAATTATTGTGTCAGTGTTACAATTTTGGAAGAATTATTGTGTCAGTGTTACAATTTAGGAAGAATTATTGTGTCAGTGTTACAATTTTGGAAGAATTATTGTGTCAGTGTTACAATTGAGGAAGAATTATTGTTTCAGTGTTACAGTTTAGGAAGTATTATTGTGTCAGTGTTACAATTTAGGAAGTATTATTGTGTCAGTGTTACAATTTTGGAAGAATTATTGTTTCAGTGTTACAGTTTAGGAAGTATTATTGTGTCAGTGTTACAATTTAGGAAGTATTATTGTGTCAGTGTTACAATTTTGGAAGAATTATTGTTTCAGTGTTACAATTTTGGAAGTATTATTGTTTCAGTGTTACAATTTAGGAAGAATTATTGTGTCAGTGTTACAATTTTGGAAGTATGATTGTTTCAGTGTTACAATTTTGGAAGAATTATTGTTTCAGTGTTACAATTTTGGAAGTATTATTGTTTCAGTGTTACAATTTTGGAAGTATTATTGTGTCAGTGTTACAATTTTGGAAGTATTATTGTGTCAGTGTTACAATTTTGGAAGAATTATTGTGTCAGTGTTACAATTTTGGAAGAATTATTGTGTCAGTGTTACAATTTAGGAAGAATTATTGTGTCAGTGTTACAATTTTGGAAGAATTATTGTGTCAGTGTTACAATTTTGGAAGTATTATTGTTTCAGTGTTACAATTTTGGAAGTATTATTGTGTCAGTGTTACAATTTTGGAAGTATTATTGTGTCAGTGTTACAATTTTGGAAGTATTATTGTGTCAGTGTTACAATTTTGGAAGAATTATTGTGTCAGTGTTACAATTTAGGAAGAATTATTGTGTCAGTGTTACAATTTTGGAAGAATTATTGTGTCAGTGTTACAATTTAGGAAGAATTATTGTGTCAGTGTTACAATTTTGGAAGAATTATTGTGTCAGTGTTACAATTTAGGAAGAATTATTGTGTCAGTGTTACAATTTTGGAAGAATTATTGTGTCAGTGTTACAATTTTGGAAGTATTATTGTGTCAGTGTTACAATTTTGGAAGAATTATTGTGTCAGTGTTACAATTTAGGAAGAATTATTGTGTCAGTGTTACAATTTTGGAAGTATTATTGTGTCAGTGTTACAATTTTGGAAGAATTATTGTGTCAGTGTTACAATTTAGGAAGAATTATTGTGTCAGTGTTACAATTTAGGAAGAATTATTGTGTCAGTGTTACAATTTAGGAAATATTATTGTTTCAGTGTTACAATTTTGGAAGAATTATTGTGTCAGTGTTACAATTTTGGAAGAATTATTGTGTCAGTGTTACAATTTAGGAAGAATTATTGTGTCAGTGTTACAATTTTGGAAGAATTATTGTGTCAGTGTTACAATTTTGGAAGTATGATTGTTTCAGTGTTACAATTTTGGAAGAATTATTGTTTCAGTGTTACAATTTAGGAAGTATTATTGTTTCAGTGTTACAATTTAGGAAGAATTATTGTGTCAGTGTTACAATTTTGGAAGTATGATTGTTTCAGTGTTACAATTTTGGAAGAATTATTGTTTCAGTGTTACAATTTTGGAAGTATTATTGTTTCAGTGTTACAATTTTGGAAGTATTATTGTGTCAGTGTTACAATTTTGGAAGTATTATTGTGTCAGTGTTACAATTTTGGAAGAATTATTGTGTCAGTGTTACAATTTAGGAAGAATTATTGTTTCAGTGTTACAATTTTGGAAGAATTATTGTGTCAGTGTTACAATTTAGGAAGAATTATTGTGTCAGTGTTACAATTTTGGAAGAATTATTGTGTCAGTGTTACAATTTTGGAAGTATTATTGTTTCAGTGTTACAATTTTGGAAGTATTATTGTGTCAGTGTTACAATTTAGGAAGAATTATTGTGTCAGTGTTACAATTTTGGAAGAATTATTGTTTCAGTGTTACAATTTTGGAAGAATTATTGTGTCAGTGTTACAATTTAGGAAGAATTATTGTGTCAGTGTTACAATTTTGGAAGAATTATTGTGTCAGTGTTACAATTTTGGAAGTATTATTGTTTCAGTGTTACAATTTTGGAAGTATTATTGTGTCAGTGTTACAATTTAGGAAGAATTATTGTGTCAGTGTTACAATTTTGGAAGAATTATTGTGTCAGTGTTACAATTTAGGAAGAATTATTGTGTCAGTGTTACAATTTTGGAAGAATTATTGTGTCAGTGTTACAATTTTGGAAGTATTATTGTGTCAGTGTTACAATTTTGGAAGAATTATTGTGTCAGTGTTACAATTTAGGAAGAATTATTGTGTCAGTGTTACAATTTTGGAAGTATTATTGTGTCAGTGTTACAATTTTGGAAGAATTATTGTGTCAGTGTTACAATTTAGGAAGAATTATTGTGTCAGTGTTACAATTTAGGAAGAATTATTGTGTCAGTGTTACAATTTAGGAAATATTATTGTTTCAGTGTTACAATTTTGGAAGTATGATTGTTTCAGTGTTACAATTTTGGAAGAATTATTGTTTCAGTGTTACAATTTTGGAAGTATTATTGTTTCAGTGTTACAATTTTGGAAGTATTATTGTGTCAGTGTTACAATTTTGGAAGTATTATTGTGTCAGTGTTACAATTTTGGAAGAATTATTGTGTCAGTGTTACAATTTTGGAAGAATTATTGTGTCAGTGTTACAATTTAGGAAGAATTATTGTGTCAGTGTTACAATTTTGGAAGAATTATTGTGTCAGTGTTACAATTTTGGAAGTATTATTGTTTCAGTGTTACAATTTTGGAAGTATTATTGTGTCAGTGTTACAATTTTGGAAGTATTATTGTGTCAGTGTTACAATTTTGGAAGTATTATTGTGTCAGTGTTACAATTTTGGAAGAATTATTGTGTCAGTGTTACAATTTAGGAAGAATTATTGTGTCAGTGTTACAATTTTGGAAGAATTATTGTGTCAGTGTTACAATTTAGGAAGAATTATTGTGTCAGTGTTACAATTTTGGAAGAATTATTGTGTCAGTGTTACAATTTAGGAAGAATTATTGTGTCAGTGTTACAATTTTGGAAGAATTATTGTGTCAGTGTTACAATTTTGGAAGTATTATTGTGTCAGTGTTACAATTTTGGAAGAATTATTGTGTCAGTGTTACAATTTAGGAAGAATTATTGTGTCAGTGTTACAATTTTGGAAGTATTATTGTGTCAGTGTTACAATTTTGGAAGAATTATTGTGTCAGTGTTACAATTTAGGAAGAATTATTGTGTCAGTGTTACAATTTAGGAAGAATTATTGTGTCAGTGTTACAATTTAGGAAATATTATTGTTTCAGTGTTACAATTTTGGAAGAATTATTGTGTCAGTGTTACAATTTTGGAAGAATTATTGTGTCAGTGTTACAATTTAGGAAGAATTATTGTGTCAGTGTTACAATTTTGGAAGAATTATTGTGTCAGTGTTACAATTGAGGAAGAATTATTGTTTCAGTGTTACAGTTTAGGAAGTATTATTGTGTCAGTGTTACAATTTAGGAAGTATTATTGTGTCAGTGTTACAATTTAGGAAGAATTATTGTTTCAGTGTTACAATTTTGGAAGAATTATTGTTTCAGTGTTACAATTTTGGAAGTATTATTGTTTCAGTGTTACAATTTTGGAAGTATTATTGTTTCAGTGTTACAATTTAGGAAGAATTATTGTGTCAGTGTTACAATTTAGGAAATATTATTGTTTCAGTGTTACAATTAGGAAGAATTATTGTTTCAGTGTTACAGTTTAGGAAGTATTATTGTGTCAGTGTTACAATTTAGGAAGAATTATTGTGTCAGTGTTACAATTTTGGAAGAATTATTGTTTCAGTGTTACAATTTAGGAGGAATTATTGTGTCAGTGTTACAATTTTGGAAGAATTATTGTGTCAGTGTTACAATTTAGGAAATATTATTGTTTCAGTGTTACAATTTTGGAAGAATTATTGTGTCAGTGTTACAATTTAGGAAGAATTATTGTGTCAGTGTTACAATTTAGGAAATATTATTGTTTCAGTGTTACAATTTTGGAAGAATTATTGTGTCAGTGTTACAATTTAGGAAGAATTATTGTGTCAGTGTTACAATTTTGGAAGAATTATTGTGTCAGTGTTACAATTTAGGAAATATTATTGTTTCAGTGTTACAATTTTGGAAGAATTATTGTGTCAGTGTTACAATTTAGGAAGAATTATTGTGTCAGTGTTACAATTTTTGAAGAATTATTGTTTCAGTGTTACAATTTTGGAAGAATTATTGTGTCAGTGTTACAATTTAGGAAGAATTATTGTGTCAGTGTTACAATTTTGGAAGAATTATTGTGTCAGTGTTACAATTTAGGAGGAATTATTGTGTCAGTTACAATTTAAGAGGAATTATTGTGTCAGTGTTACAATTTAGGAAGAATTATTGTGTCAGTGTTACAATTTAGGAAGTATTATTGTTTCAGTGTTACAATTTTGGAAGAATTATTGTTTCAGTGTTACAATTCAGGAAGTATTATTGTGTCAGTGTTACAATTTTGGAAGAATTATTGTGTCAGTGTTACAATTTAGGAAGAATTATTGTGTCAGTTACAATTTAGGAAGAATTATTGTGTCAGTGTTACAATTTAGGAAGAATTATTGTGTCAGTTACAATTTAGGAAGAATTATTGTGTCAGTGTTACAATTTAGGAAGAATTATTGTGTCAGTGTTACAATTTAGGAAGAATTATTGTGTCAGTGTTACAATTTAGGAAGTATTATTGTGTCAGTGTTACAATTTAGGAAATATTATTGTTTCAGTGTTACAATTTTGGAAGAATTATTGTGTCAGTGTTACAATTTAGGAAGAATTATTGTGTCAGTGTTACAATTTAGGAAGAATTATTGTGTCAGTGTTACAATTTTGGAAGAATTATTGTGTCAGTGTTACAATTTAGGAAGAATTATTGTTTCAGTGTTACAGTTTAGGAAGTATTATTGTGTCAGTGTTACAATTTAGGAAGTATTATTGTGTCAGTGTTACAATTTAGGAAGAATTATTGTTTCAGTGTTACAATTTTGGAAGAATTATTGTTTCAGTGTTACAATTTTGGAAGTATTATTGTTTCAGTGTTACAATTTTGGAAGTATTATTGTTTCAGTGTTACAATTTAGGAAGAATTATTGTGTCAGTGTTACAATTTAGGAAGAATTATTGTGTCAGTGTTACAATTTAGGAAGAATTATTGTTTCAGTGTTACAATTTTGGAAGAATTATTGTTTCAGTGTTACAATTTTGGAAGTATTATTGTTTCAGTGTTACAGTTTAGGAAGTATTATTGTGTCAGTGTTACAATTTAGGAAGTATTATTGTGTCAGTGTTACAATTTAGGAAGAATTATTGTTTCAGTGTTACAATTTTGGAAGAATTATTGTTTCAGTGTTACAATTTTGGAAGTATTATTGTTTCAGTGTTACAGTTTAGGAAGTATTATTGTGTCAGTGTTACAATTTAGGAAGTATTATTGTGTCAGTGTTACAGTTTAGGAAGTATTATTGTGTCAGTGTTACAATTTAGGAAGTATTATTGTGTCAGTGTTACAATTTAGGAAGAATTATTGTTTCAGTGTTACAGTTTAGGAAGTATTATTGTGTCAGTGTTACAATTTAGGAAGTATTATTGTGTCAGTGTTACAATTTAGGAAGAATTATTGTTTCAGTGTTACAATTTTGGAAGAATTATTGTTTCAGTGTTACAATTTTGGAAGTATTATTGTTTCAGTGTTACAATTTTGGAAGTATTATTGTTTCAGTGTTACAATTTAGGAAGAATTATTGTGTCAGTGTTACAATTTAGGAAGAATTATTGTGTCAGTGTTACAATTTAGGAAGAATTATTGTTTCAGTGTTACAATTTTGGAAGTATTATTGTGTCAGTGTTACAATTTAGGAAGAATTATTGTTTCAGTGTTACAATTTTGGAAGAATTATTGTTTCAGTGTTACAATTTTGGAAGTATTATTGTTTCAGTGTTACAATTTTGGAAGTATTATTGTTTCAGTGTTACAATTTTGGAAGAATTATTGTGTCAGTGTTACAATTTAGGAAGAATTATTGTGTCAGTGTTACAATTTTGGAAGTATTATTGTGTCAGTGTTACAATTTTGGAAGAATTATTGTGTCAGTGTTACAATTTAGGAAGAATTATTGTGTCAGTGTTACAATTTAGGAAGAATTATTGTGTCAGTGTTACAATTTAGGAAATATTATTGTTTCAGTGTTACAATTTTGGAAGAATTATTGTGTCAGTGTTACAATTTAGGAAGTATTATTGTGTCAGTGTTACAATTTTGGAAGAATTATTGTGTCAGTGTTACAATTTAGGAAGAATTATTGTGTCAGTGTTACAATTTTGGAAGAATTATTGTTTCAGTGTTACAATTTAGGAAGAATTATTGTTTCAGTGTTACAATTTAGGAAGAATTATTGTTTCAGTGTTACAATTTTGGAAGAATTATTGTGTCAGTGTTACAATTTAGGAAGAATTATTGTGTCAGTGTTACAATTTAGGAAGAATTATTGTGTCAGTGTTACAATTTTGGAAGAATTATTGTGTCAGTGTTACAATTTAGGAAGAATTATTGTGTCAGTGTTACAATTTAGGAAGAATTATTGTGTCAGTGTTACAATTTTGGAAGAATTATTGTGTCAGTGTTACAATTTAGGAAGAATTATTGTGTCAGTGTTACAATTAGGAAGAATTATTGTGTCAGTGTTACAATTTAGGAAGAATTATTGTGTCAGTGTTACAATTTAGGAAGAATTATTGTGTCAGTGTTACAATTTTGGAAGAATTATTGTGTCAGTGTTACAATTTAGGAAGAATTATTGTGTCAGTGTTACAATTTTGGAAGAATTATTGTGTCAGTGTTACAATTTAGGAAGAATTATTGTGTCAGTGTTACAATTTAGGAAGAATTATTGTGTCAGTGTTACAATTTTGGAAGAATTATTGTGTCAGTGTTACAATTTAGGAAGAATTATTGTGTCAGTGTTACAATTTTGGAAGAATTATTGTGTCAGTGTTACAATTTAGGAAGAATTATTGTGTCAGTGTTACAATTAGGAAGAATTATTGTGTCAGTGTTACAATTTTGGAAGAATTATTGTGTCAGTGTTACAATTTTGGAAGTATTATTGTGTCAGTGTTACAATTTAGGAAGAATTATTGTTTCAGTGTTACAGTTTAGGAAGTATTATTGTGTCAGTGTTACAATTTAGGAAGTATTATTGTGTCAGTGTTACAATTTAGGAAGAATTATTGTGTCAGTGTTACAATTTTGGAAGAATTATTGTGTCAGTGTTACAATTTAGGAAGAATTATTGTGTCAGTGTTACAATTAGGAAGAATTATTGTGTCAGTGTTACAATTTTGGAAGAATTATTGTGTCAGTGTTACAATTTAGGAAGAATTATTGTGTCAGTGTTACAATTTTGGAAGAATTATTGTGTCAGTGTTACAATTTAGGAAGAATTATTGTGTCAGTGTTACAATTTAGGAAGAATTATTGTGTCAGTGTTACAATTTTGGAAGAATTATTGTGTCAGTGTTACAATTTTGGAAGTATTATTGTGTCAGTGTTACAATTTAGGAAGAATTATTGTTTCAGTGTTACAGTTTAGGAAGTATTATTGTGTCAGTGTTACAATTTAGGAAGTATTATTGTGTCAGTGTTACAATTTAGGAAGAATTATTGTGTCAGTGTTACAATTTAGGAAGAATTATTGTTTCAGTGTTACAGTTTAGGAAGTATTATTGTGTCAGTGTTACAATTTAGGAAGTATTATTGTGTCAGTGTTACAATTTAGGAAGAATTATTGTTTCAGTGTTACAATTTAGGAAGTATTATTGTGTCAGTGTTACAATTTAGGAAGTATTATTGTGTCAGTGTTACAATTTAGGAAGAATTATTGTTTCAGTGTTACAGTTTAGGAAGTATTATTGTGTCAGTGTTACAATTTAGGAAGTATTATTGTGTCAGTGTTACAATTTAGGAAGAATTATTGTTTCAGTGTTACAGTTTAGGAAGTATTATTGTGTCAGTGTTACAATTTAGGAAGTATTATTGTGTCAGTGTTACAATTTTGGAAGAATTATTGTTTCAGTGTTACAGTTTAGGAAGTATTATTGTTTCAGTGTTACAATTTAGGAAGAATTATTGTGTCAGTGTTACAATTTAGGAAGTATTATTGTGTCAGTGTTACAATTTTGGAAGAATTATTGTTTCAGTGTTACAATTTTGGAAGTATTATTGTTTCAGTGTTACAATTTAGGAAGAATTATTGTGTCAGTGTTACAATTTTGGAAGTATTATTGTTTCAGTGTTACAATTTAGGAAGTATTATTGTGTCAGTGTTACAATTTAGGAAGTATTATTGTGTCAGTGTTACAATTTAGGAAGAATTATTGTTTCAGTGTTACAGTTTAGGAAGTATTATTGTGTCAGTGTTACAATTTAGGAAGTATTATTGTGTCAGTGTTACAATTTAGGAAGAATTATTGTTTCAGTGTTACAGTTTAGGAAGTATTATTGTGTCAGTGTTACAATTTAGGAAGTATTATTGTGTCAGTGTTACAATTTTGGAAGAATTATTGTTTCAGTGTTACAGTTTAGGAAGTATTATTGTTTCAGTGTTACAATTTAGGAAGAATTATTGTGTCAGTGTTACAATTTAGGAAGTATTATTGTGTCAGTGTTACAATTTTGGAAGAATTATTGTTTCAGTGTTACAATTTTGGAAGTATTATTGTTTCAGTGTTACAATTTAGGAAGAATTATTGTGTCAGTGTTACAATTTTGGAAGTATGATTGTTTCAGTGTTACAATTTTGGAAGAATTATTGTTTCAGTGTTACAATTTAGGAAGTATTATTGTTTCAGTGTTACAATTTAGGAAGAATTATTGTGTCAGTGTTACAATTTTGGAAGTATGATTGTTTCAGTGTTACAATTTTGGAAGAATTATTGTTTCAGTGTTACAATTTTGGAAGTATTATTGTTTCAGTGTTACAATTTTGGAAGTATTATTGTGTCAGTGTTACAATTTTGGAAGTATTATTGTGTCAGTGTTACAATTTTGGAAGAATTATTGTGTCAGTGTTACAATTTTGGAAGAATTATTGTGTCAGTGTTACAATTTAGGAAGAATTATTGTTTCAGTGTTACAATTTTGGAAGAATTATTGTTTCAGTGTTACAATTTTGGAAGTATTATTGTTTCAGTGTTACAATTTTGGAAGTATTATTGTTTCAGTGTTACAATTTAGGAAGAATTATTGTGTCAGTGTTACAATTTAGGAAATATTATTGTTTCAGTGTTACAATTAGGAAGAATTATTGTTTCAGTGTTACAGTTTAGGAAGTATTATTGTGTCAGTGTTACAATTTAGGAAGAATTATTGTGTCAGTGTTACAATTTTGGAAGAATTATTGTTTCAGTGTTACAATTTAGGAGGAATTATTGTGTCAGTGTTACAATTTTGGAAGAATTATTGTGTCAGTGTTACAATTTAGGAAATATTATTGTTTCAGTGTTACAATTTTGGAAGAATTATTGTGTCAGTGTTACAATTTAGGAAGAATTATTGTGTCAGTGTTACAATTTAGGAAATATTATTGTTTCAGTGTTACAATTTTGGAAGAATTATTGTGTCAGTGTTACAATTTAGGAAGAATTATTGTGTCAGTGTTACAATTTTGGAAGAATTATTGTGTCAGTGTTACAATTTAGGAAATATTATTGTTTCAGTGTTACAATTTTGGAAGAATTATTGTGTCAGTGTTACAATTTAGGAAGAATTATTGTGTCAGTGTTACAATTTTTGAAGAATTATTGTTTCAGTGTTACAATTTTGGAAGAATTATTGTGTCAGTGTTACAATTTAGGAAGAATTATTGTGTCAGTGTTACAATTTTGGAAGAATTATTGTGTCAGTGTTACAATTTAGGAGGAATTATTGTGTCAGTTACAATTTAAGAGGAATTATTGTGTCAGTGTTACAATTTAGGAAGAATTATTGTGTCAGTGTTACAATTTAGGAAGTATTATTGTTTCAGTGTTACAATTTTGGAAGAATTATTGTTTCAGTGTTACAATTCAGGAAGTATTATTGTGTCAGTGTTACAATTTTGGAAGAATTATTGTGTCAGTGTTACAATTTAGGAAGAATTATTGTGTCAGTTACAATTTAGGAAGAATTATTGTGTCAGTGTTACAATTTAGGAAGAATTATTGTGTCAGTTACAATTTAGGAAGAATTATTGTGTCAGTGTTACAATTTAGGAAGAATTATTGTGTCAGTGTTACAATTTAGGAAGAATTATTGTGTCAGTGTTACAATTTAGGAAGTATTATTGTGTCAGTGTTACAATTTAGGAAATATTATTGTTTCAGTGTTACAATTTTGGAAGAATTATTGTGTCAGTGTTACAATTTAGGAAGAATTATTGTGTCAGTGTTACAATTTAGGAAGAATTATTGTGTCAGTGTTACAATTTTGGAAGAATTATTGTGTCAGTGTTACAATTTAGGAAGAATTATTGTTTCAGTGTTACAGTTTAGGAAGTATTATTGTGTCAGTGTTACAATTTAGGAAGTATTATTGTGTCAGTGTTACAATTTAGGAAGAATTATTGTTTCAGTGTTACAATTTTGGAAGAATTATTGTTTCAGTGTTACAATTTTGGAAGTATTATTGTTTCAGTGTTACAATTTTGGAAGTATTATTGTTTCAGTGTTACAATTTAGGAAGAATTGTTGTGTCAGTGTTACAATTTAGGAAGAATTATTGTGTCAGTGTTACAATTTAGGAAGAATTATTGTTTCAGTGTTACAATTTTGGAAGAATTATTGTTTCAGTGTTACAATTTTGGAAGTATTATTGTTTCAGTGTTACAATTTTGGAAGAATTATTGTTTCAGTGTTACAATTTTGGAAGTATTATTGTTTCAGTGTTACAGTTTAGGAAGTATTATTGTGTCAGTGTTACAATTTAGGAAGTATTATTGTGTCAGTGTTACAGTTTAGGAAGTATTATTGTGTCAGTGTTACAATTTAGGAAGTATTATTGTGTCAGTGTTACAATTTAGGAAGAATTATTGTTTCAGTGTTACAGTTTAGGAAGTATTATTGTGTCAGTGTTACAATTTAGGAAGTATTATTGTGTCAGTGTTACAATTTAGGAAGAATTATTGTTTCAGTGTTACAATTTTGGAAGAATTATTGTTTCAGTGTTACAATTTTGGAAGTATTATTGTTTCAGTGTTACAATTTTGGAAGTATTATTGTTTCAGTGTTACAATTTAGGAAGAATTATTGTGTCAGTGTTACAATTTAGGAAGAATTATTGTGTCAGTGTTACAATTTAGGAAGAATTATTGTTTCAGTGTTACAATTTTGGAAGTATTATTGTGTCAGTGTTACAATTTAGGAAGAATTATTGTTTCAGTGTTACAATTTTGGAAGAATTATTGTTTCAGTGTTACAATTTTGGAAGTATTATTGTTTCAGTGTTACAATTTTGGAAGTATTATTGTTTCAGTGTTACAATTTTGGAAGAATTATTGTGTCAGTGTTACAATTTAGGAAGAATTATTGTGTCAGTGTTACAATTTTGGAAGTATTATTGTGTCAGTGTTACAATTTTGGAAGAATTATTGTGTCAGTGTTACAATTTAGGAAGAATTATTGTGTCAGTGTTACAATTTAGGAAGAATTATTGTGTCAGTGTTACAATTTAGGAAATATTATTGTTTCAGTGTTACAATTTTGGAAGAATTATTGTGTCAGTGTTACAATTTAGGAAGTATTATTGTGTCAGTGTTACAATTTTGGAAGAATTATTGTGTCAGTGTTACAATTTAGGAAGAATTATTGTGTCAGTGTTACAATTTTGGAAGAATTATTGTTTCAGTGTTACAATTTAGGAAGAATTATTGTTTCAGTGTTACAATTTAGGAAGAATTATTGTTTCAGTGTTACAATTTTGGAAGAATTATTGTGTCAGTGTTACAATTTAGGAAGAATTATTGTGTCAGTGTTACAATTTTGGAAGAATTATTGTGTCAGTGTTACAATTTTGGAAGAATTATTGTGTCAGTGTTACAATTTTGGAAGAATTATTGTGTCAGTGTTACAATTTAGGAAGAATTATTGTGTCAGTGTTACAATTTTGGAAGAATTATTGTGTCAGTGTTACAATTTAGGAAGAATTATTGTGTCAGTGTTACAATTTAGGAAGAATTATTGTGTCAGTGTTACAATTTTGGAAGAATTATTGTGTCAGTGTTACAATTTAGGAAGAATTATTGTGTCAGTGTTACAATTAGGAAGAATTATTGTGTCAGTGTTACAATTTAGGAAGAATTATTGTGTCAGTGTTACAATTTAGGAAGAATTATTGTGTCAGTGTTACAATTTAGGAAGAATTATTGTGTCAGTGTTACAATTTAGGAAATATTATTGTTTCAGTGTTACAATTTTGGAAGAATTATTGTGTCAGTGTTACAATTTAGGAAGTATTATTGTGTCAGTGTTACAATTTTGGAAGAATTATTGTGTCAGTGTTACAATTTAGGAAGAATTATTGTGTCAGTGTTACAATTTTGGAAGAATTATTGTTTCAGTGTTACAATTTAGGAAGAATTATTGTTTCAGTGTTACAATTTAGGAAGAATTATTGTTTCAGTGTTACAATTTTGGAAGAATTATTGTGTCAGTGTTACAATTTAGGAAGAATTATTGTGTCAGTGTTACAATTTTGGAAGAATTATTGTGTCAGTGTTACAATTTAGGAAGAATTATTGTGTCAGTGTTACAATTTTGGAAGAATTATTGTGTCAGTGTTACAATTTAGGAAGAATTATTGTGTCAGTGTTACAATTTAGGAAGAATTATTGTGTCAGTGTTACAATTTTGGAAGAATTATTGTGTCAGTGTTACAATTTAGGAAGAATTATTGTGTCAGTGTTACAATTAGGAAGAATTATTGTGTCAGTGTTACAATTTTGGAAGAATTATTGTGTCAGTGTTACAATTTTGGAAATATTATTGTTTCAGTGTTACAATTAGGAAGAATTATTGTTTCAGTGTTACAGTTTAGGAAGTATTATTGTGTCAGTGTTACAATTTAGGAAGAATTATTGTGTCAGTGTTACAATTTTGGAAGAATTATTGTGTCAGTGTTACAATTTAGGAAATATTATTGTTTCAGTGTTACAATTAGGAAGAATTATTGTTTCAGTGTTACAGTTTAGGAAGTATTATTGTGTCAGTGTTACAATTTAGGAAGAATTATTGTGTCAGTGTTACAATTTTGGAAGAATTATTGTTTCAGTGTTACAATTTAGGAGGAATTATTGTGTCAGTGTTACAATTTTGGAAGAATTATTGTGTCAGTGTTACAATTTAGGAAATATTATTGTTTCAGTGTTACAATTTTGGAAGAATTATTGTGTCAGTGTTACAATTTAGGAAGAATTATTGTGTCAGTGTTACAATTTAGGAAATATTATTGTTTCAGTGTTACAATTTTGGAAGAATTATTGTGTCAGTGTTACAATTTAGGAAGAATTATTGTGTCAGTGTTACAATTTTGGAAGAATTATTGTGTCAGTGTTACAATTTAGGAAATATTATTGTTTCAGTGTTACAATTTTGGAAGAATTATTGTGTCAGTGTTACAATTTAGGAAGAATTATTGTGTCAGTGTTACAATTTTTGAAGAATTATTGTTTCAGTGTTACAATTTTGGAAGAATTATTGTGTCAGTGTTACAATTTAGGAAGAATTATTGTGTCAGTGTTACAATTTTGGAAGAATTATTGTGTCAGTGTTACAATTTAGGAGGAATTATTGTGTCAGTTACAATTTAAGAGGAATTATTGTGTCAGTGTTACAATTTAGGAAGAATTATTGTGTCAGTGTTACAATTTAGGAAGTATTATTGTTTCAGTGTTACAATTTTGGAAGAATTATTGTTTCAGTGTTACAATTCAGGAAGTATTATTGTGTCAGTGTTACAATTTTGGAAGAATTATTGTGTCAGTGTTACAATTTAGGAAGAATTATTGTGTCAGTTACAATTTAGGAAGAATTATTGTGTCAGTGTTACAATTTAGGAAGAATTATTGTGTCAGTTACAATTTAGGAAGAATTATTGTGTCAGTGTTACAATTTAGGAAGAATTATTGTGTCAGTGTTACAATTTAGGAAGAATTATTGTGTCAGTGTTACAATTTAGGAAGTATTATTGTGTCAGTGTTACAATTTAGGAAATATTATTGTTTCAGTGTTACAATTTTGGAAGAATTATTGTGTCAGTGTTACAATTTAGGAAGAATTATTGTGTCAGTGTTACAATTTAGGAAGAATTATTGTGTCAGTGTTACAATTTTGGAAGAATTATTGTGTCAGTGTTACAATTTAGGAAGAATTATTGTTTCAGTGTTACAGTTTAGGAAGTATTATTGTGTCAGTGTTACAATTTAGGAAGTATTATTGTGTCAGTGTTACAATTTAGGAAGAATTATTGTTTCAGTGTTACAATTTTGGAAGAATTATTGTTTCAGTGTTACAATTTTGGAAGTATTATTGTTTCAGTGTTACAATTTTGGAAGTATTATTGTTTCAGTGTTACAATTTAGGAAGAATTATTGTGTCAGTGTTACAATTTAGGAAGAATTATTGTGTCAGTGTTACAATTTAGGAAGAATTATTGTTTCAGTGTTACAATTTTGGAAGAATTATTGTTTCAGTGTTACAATTTTGGAAGTATTATTGTTTCAGTGTTACAGTTTAGGAAGTATTATTGTGTCAGTGTTACAATTTAGGAAGTATTATTGTGTCAGTGTTACAATTTAGGAAGAATTATTGTTTCAGTGTTACAATTTTGGAAGAATTATTGTTTCAGTGTTACAATTTTGGAAGTATTATTGTTTCAGTGTTACAGTTTAGGAAGTATTATTGTGTCAGTGTTACAATTTAGGAAGTATTATTGTGTCAGTGTTACAGTTTAGGAAGTATTATTGTGTCAGTGTTACAATTTAGGAAGTATTATTGTGTCAGTGTTACAATTTAGGAAGAATTATTGTTTCAGTGTTACAGTTTAGGAAGTATTATTGTGTCAGTGTTACAATTTAGGAAGTATTATTGTGTCAGTGTTACAATTTAGGAAGAATTATTGTTTCAGTGTTACAATTTTGGAAGAATTATTGTTTCAGTGTTACAATTTTGGAAGTATTATTGTTTCAGTGTTACAATTTTGGAAGTATTATTGTTTCAGTGTTACAATTTAGGAAGAATTATTGTGTCAGTGTTACAATTTAGGAAGAATTATTGTGTCAGTGTTACAATTTAGGAAGAATTATTGTTTCAGTGTTACAATTTTGGAAGTATTATTGTGTCAGTGTTACAATTTAGGAAGAATTATTGTTTCAGTGTTACAATTTTGGAAGAATTATTGTTTCAGTGTTACAATTTTGGAAGTATTATTGTTTCAGTGTTACAATTTTGGAAGTATTATTGTTTCAGTGTTACAATTTTGGAAGAATTATTGTGTCAGTGTTACAATTTAGGAAGAATTATTGTGTCAGTGTTACAATTTTGGAAGTATTATTGTGTCAGTGTTACAATTTTGGAAGAATTATTGTGTCAGTGTTACAATTTAGGAAGAATTATTGTGTCAGTGTTACAATTTAGGAAGAATTATTGTGTCAGTGTTACAATTTAGGAAATATTATTGTTTCAGTGTTACAATTTTGGAAGAATTATTGTGTCAGTGTTACAATTTAGGAAATATTATTGTTTCAGTGTTACAATTTTGGAAGAATTATTGTGTCAGTGTTACAATTTAGGAAGTATTATTGTGTCAGTGTTACAATTTTGGAAGAATTATTGTGTCAGTGTTACAATTTAGGAAGAATTATTGTGTCAGTGTTACAATTTTGGAAGAATTATTGTTTCAGTGTTACAATTTAGGAAGAATTATTGTTTCAGTGTTACAATTTAGGAAGAATTATTGTTTCAGTGTTACAATTTTGGAAGAATTATTGTGTCAGTGTTACAATTTAGGAAGAATTATTGTGTCAGTGTTACAATTTTGGAAGAATTATTGTGTCAGTGTTACAATTTAGGAAGAATTATTGTGTCAGTGTTACAATTTTGGAAGAATTATTGTGTCAGTGTTACAATTTTGGAAGTATTATTGTTTCAGTGTTACAATTTTGGAAGTATTATTGTGTCAGTGTTACAATTTTGGAAGAATTATTGTGTCAGTGTTACAATTTAGGAAGAATTATTGTGTCAGTGTTACAATTTTGGAAGAATTATTGTGTCAGTGTTACAATTTAGGAAGAATTATTGTGTCAGTGTTACAATTTTGGAAGTATTATTGTTTCAGTGTTACAATTTTGGAAGTATTATTGTTTCAGTGTTACAATTTTGGAAGAATTATTGTGTCAGTGTTACAATTTAGGAAGAATTATTGTGTCAGTGTTACAATTTTGGAAGTATTATTGTGTCAGTGTTACAATTTTGGAAGAATTATTGTGTCAGTGTTACAATTTAGGAAGAATTATTGTGTCAGTGTTACAATTTAGGAAGAATTATTGTGTCAGTGTTACAATTTAGGAAATATTATTGTTTCAGTGTTACAATTTTGGAAGAATTATTGTGTCAGTGTTACAATTTAGGAAATATTATTGTTTCAGTGTTACAATTTTGGAAGAATTATTGTGTCAGTGTTACAATTTAGGAAGTATTATTGTGTCAGTGTTACAATTTTGGAAGAATTATTGTGTCAGTGTTACAATTTAGGAAGAATTATTGTGTCAGTGTTACAATTTTGGAAGAATTATTGTTTCAGTGTTACAATTTAGGAAGAATTATTGTTTCAGTGTTACAATTTAGGAAGAATTATTGTTTCAGTGTTACAATTTTGGAAGAATTATTGTGTCAGTGTTACAATTTAGGAAGAATTATTGTGTCAGTGTTACAATTTTGGAAGAATTATTGTGTCAGTGTTACAATTTTGGAAGAATTATTGTGTCAGTGTTACAATTTTGGAAGAATTATTGTGTCAGTGTTACAATTTAGGAAGAATTATTGTGTCAGTGTTACAATTTTGGAAGAATTATTGTGTCAGTGTTACAATTTAGGAAGAATTATTGTGTCAGTGTTACAATTTAGGAAGAATTATTGTGTCAGTGTTACAATTTTGGAAGAATTATTGTGTCAGTGTTACAATTTAGGAAGAATTATTGTGTCAGTGTTACAATTAGGAAGAATTATTGTGTCAGTGTTACAATTTAGGAAGAATTATTGTGTCAGTGTTACAATTTAGGAAGAATTATTGTGTCAGTGTTACAATTTAGGAAGAATTATTGTGTCAGTGTTACAATTTAGGAAATATTATTGTTTCAGTGTTACAATTTTGGAAGAATTATTGTGTCAGTGTTACAATTTAGGAAGTATTATTGTGTCAGTGTTACAATTTTGGAAGAATTATTGTGTCAGTGTTACAATTTAGGAAGAATTATTGTGTCAGTGTTACAATTTTGGAAGAATTATTGTTTCAGTGTTACAATTTAGGAAGAATTATTGTTTCAGTGTTACAATTTAGGAAGAATTATTGTTTCAGTGTTACAATTTTGGAAGAATTATTGTGTCAGTGTTACAATTTAGGAAGAATTATTGTGTCAGTGTTACAATTTTGGAAGAATTATTGTGTCAGTGTTACAATTTAGGAAGAATTATTGTGTCAGTGTTACAATTTTGGAAGAATTATTGTGTCAGTGTTACAATTTAGGAAGAATTATTGTGTCAGTGTTACAATTTAGGAAGAATTATTGTGTCAGTGTTACAATTTTGGAAGAATTATTGTGTCAGTGTTACAATTTAGGAAGAATTATTGTGTCAGTGTTACAATTAGGAAGAATTATTGTGTCAGTGTTACAATTTTGGAAGAATTATTGTGTCAGTGTTACAATTTTGGAAGTATTATTGTGTCAGTGTTACAATTTAGGAAGAATTATTGTTTCAGTGTTACAATTTAGGAAGTATTATTGTGTCAGTGTTACAATTTAGGAAGAATTATTGTGTCAGTGTTACAATTTTGGAAGAATTATTGTGTCAGTGTTACAATTAGGAAGAATTATTGTGTCAGTGTTACAATTTTGGAAGAATTATTGTGTCAGTGTTACAATTTAGGAAGAATTATTGTGTCAGTGTTACAATTTTGGAAGAATTATTGTGTCAGTGTTACAATTTAGGAAGAATTATTGTGTCAGTGTTACAATTTAGGAAGAATTATTGTGTCAGTGTTACAATTTTGGAAGAATTATTGTGTCAGTGTTACAATTTTGGAAGTATTATTGTGTCAGTGTTACAATTTAGGAAGAATTATTGTTTCAGTGTTACAGTTTAGGAAGTATTATTGTGTCAGTGTTACAATTTAGGAAGTATTATTGTGTCAGTGTTACAATTTAGGAAGAATTATTGTGTCAGTGTTACAATTTAGGAAGAATTATTGTTTCAGTGTTACAGTTTAGGAAGTATTATTGTGTCAGTGTTACAATTTAGGAAGTATTATTGTGTCAGTGTTACAATTTAGGAAGAATTATTGTTTCAGTGTTACAATTTAGGAAGTATTATTGTGTCAGTGTTACAATTTAGGAAGTATTATTGTGTCAGTGTTACAATTTAGGAAGAATTATTGTTTCAGTGTTACAGTTTAGGAAGTATTATTGTGTCAGTGTTACAATTTAGGAAGTATTATTGTGTCAGTGTTACAATTTAGGAAGAATTATTGTTTCAGTGTTACAGTTTAGGAAGTATTATTGTGTCAGTGTTACAATTTAGGAAGTATTATTGTGTCAGTGTTACAATTTTGGAAGAATTATTGTTTCAGTGTTACAGTTTAGGAAGTATTATTGTTTCAGTGTTACAATTTAGGAAGAATTATTGTGTCAGTGTTACAATTTAGGAAGTATTATTGTGTCAGTGTTACAATTTTGGAAGAATTATTGTTTCAGTGTTACAATTTTGGAAGTATTATTGTTTCAGTGTTACAATTTAGGAAGAATTATTGTGTCAGTGTTACAATTTTGGAAGTATTATTGTTTCAGTGTTACAATTTAGGAAGTATTATTGTGTCAGTGTTACAATTTAGGAAGTATTATTGTGTCAGTGTTACAATTTAGGAAGAATTATTGTTTCAGTGTTACAGTTTAGGAAGTATTATTGTGTCAGTGTTACAATTTAGGAAGTATTATTGTGTCAGTGTTACAATTTAGGAAGAATTATTGTTTCAGTGTTACAGTTTAGGAAGTATTATTGTGTCAGTGTTACAATTTAGGAAGTATTATTGTGTCAGTGTTACAATTTTGGAAGAATTATTGTTTCAGTGTTACAGTTTAGGAAGTATTATTGTTTCAGTGTTACAATTTAGGAAGAATTATTGTGTCAGTGTTACAATTTAGGAAGTATTATTGTGTCAGTGTTACAATTTTGGAAGAATTATTGTTTCAGTGTTACAATTTTGGAAGTATTATTGTTTCAGTGTTACAATTTAGGAAGAATTATTGTGTCAGTGTTACAATTTTGGAAGTATGATTGTTTCAGTGTTACAATTTTGGAAGAATTATTGTTTCAGTGTTACAATTTAGGAAGTATTATTGTTTCAGTGTTACAATTTAGGAAGAATTATTGTGTCAGTGTTACAATTTTGGAAGTATGATTGTGTCAGTGTTACAATTTTGGAAGAATTATTGTTTCAGTGTTACAATTTTGGAAGTATTATTGTGTCAGTGTTACAATTTTGGAAGTATTATTGTGTCAGTGTTACAATTTTGGAAGTATTATTGTGTCAGTGTTACAATTTTGGAAGTAATTATTGTGTCAGTGTTACAATTTTGGAAGAATTATTGTGTCAGTGTTACAATTTTGGAAGAATTATTGTGTCAGTGTTACAATTTTGGAAGAATTATTGTGTCAGTGTTACAATTTAGGAAGAATTATTGTGTCAGTGTTACAATTTTGGAAGAATTATTGTGTCAGTGTTACAATTTTGGAAGAATTATTGTGTCAGTGTTACAATTTTGGAAGAATTATTGTGTCAGTGTTACAATTTAGGAAGAATTATTGTTGTCAGTGTTACAATTTAGGAAGAATTATTGTGTCAGTGTTACAATTTTGGAAGAATTATTGTGTCAGTGTTACAATTTAGGAAGAATTATTGTGTCAGTGTTACAATTTTGGAAGAATTATTGTGTCAGTGTTACAATTTAGGAAGTAATTATTGTGTCAGTGTTACAATTTTGGAA